>OZ010579.1:98783502-98838502 GCA_963932145.1 Acanthosepion lycidas
GATCCAACAAGCGATGTGTGTTTTCTAAATAAAGGAATTGAGACCTGCTTTGCTCGATTGGCTTCTCGCAGCTACGTAATAGAATACATCTAGCCTGAGAGTGGCTTTTCACCCTAAAGGCTATATTGATTCAAGAAACCTATTTTAAAATTTTTAGATTATTATGCACGTTGATATTAATTTTATAGTTTAAAATTCAAGCTTGATGTGACTCATTTACGTATGAATTGAAAAAATGAAATAGATACGACTCTATCCCATCAGGCAGTTGAGTGCCGACTACTTCTATTGAATCAGTGACTCTACACTACAAGGGCTGTCTATCCAAACACACGTGCCCCTTTAAATATAGAGATTATATTAATAACGATTTTTTTTTGCGTAAATAGAATCATTTTAAATTGTAAATGGCTAGAACTTTTCACGAACGTCATTTCTTTTTCTTTTTTTAATTTTTATTTTTCGAGTTCTGTAGTACCGTTTAGAAATACCGTAGCCCATTTCTATATACGCATGAAATAGCAATAACGCCTATCAATGTTAAATGAATTCCATTCCTGTGTGATCTAACTCAGTCTAGCCGAAATAAACATGATATCATTTTGAACTAATTTGAAATGCAATGTTTAAAAAGGAAAAAAACAAAACATATATGAAACCACCAAGATGAAAACGCTAAAAACCTTGTCTACCAAATTGACGACACGTGGTTATTGATAATGATTGGCACGGTCTGTTATACTTGAACAGAAAGAGAAAAAGCCAGAATTTTGAAACATTTTTAATCGTAACCATCCAAGAAAAGTAATAAAGAAACAAAGACGTACGGGTTTGCGGAGTGTTGAAGAATGTAAGAAAAAGATAAACGTTATTAACAGGAGAGAATAATAGAAGAAGAATTAAGAAGGATAAAGGTAATGACTTATATTGCGTTTATAATTTAGAAGATCAAAGCTGGCTTGAAATCCAAAAGGTGGAAAAGACTTCCATATGCAAGAAATGTGAGAGAAGACACTGTTAGCGTAGAAATTGCAGTCACATGCAGCCATTTCAACTTCATTTTCAACCCCTACAGACTGGTGACCTACAACAACCACATCTATTACAATCCTGTAGCACCTTCTTTGTTTCATTTGAAAAATCCAAATGAGAAGAGCCTGGAAGCCGAACTCCTCTTTGACATATCTCAAACAAATCAGTGGAAGAAAAACTGGCTTGTAACATTTAATAAATCCAAATCTAAATTAGTAATATCCCATTATCACTGAGCAGACCCTTATCTTTTGTTTTTTCTAGCTACCTGTATACATATAAATATTAAATATGATTTTTTCTTTCTCTTTTTTCTGAGCTATGTTGTTTATATAATATATAATTGCTCGACTTGTTGAATTTTGAATTAATTTCTTTTGAAATTCCTTATGAGTAACAGGTTTTTTTGTCTTAAACCTTTTGCCCCTATCAAGGCAATAAAACCTCTAAGATGCAATGAGTGTGAGAGAATAAGAAAAAAACAACAACAAAAAAAACACAGTTAATGAGAGCGAACAAAAAAAAGAACAGGAATTAAGAAGAGAGAAAAGTTTTGAAGATGAAAGTTGACTGGAAAGCAAGAAGTCGGAAGACATTTCCACAAACGAGAAGGCGAGAGAAGAAATATTTAGCATAGAACTTACGGTTACATCTATCAATTTCAACTGTAAAGTGATGAAATCTGCTAATCTAGGACTGGCCTAAAATTCGTAAATTCTCCAGGGGTCCACCATTAATCTTCCCGTAAATTATGTAAATAAAAACTTCTGAGGGTAGATATTGACACAGTAAAAAAGCCGATGCCAGTCATTTTAAATGAAGTAATATATATATATATATATATATATATATATGTGTGTGTGTGTGTGTGTGTGTGTGTGTGTGTGTGTGTGTGTGTGTGACTGTAGATTCCGATGCGGAAGTGACAATCTCTGTTGCAAAGTTCACATGTGTGTTCTATCTTGGATATGTTGGAGGTGTTACTTTGCTTTCTGCGGGCTTGGCCTTCAGTCTCGTGAACTTCTCCTCCCCTTACTTGAGGTGTTTGGTCAAGGTTTCTCTCCATTTGGATTGTATGGCTGTCTGGCTCTCCCAGGTGACTGTGTCAATGTCCACAACTTTCATGTTGCGCCCCACGACATAGCAGTACCGCAGCTGTGGCCGCCCGGCGATACCCCTTCCAGAGGCCAGCCTTCCATACAGGAGGTCTTTGGGTAAGTGACCGTCTAGCATGGGGTGGGCGGGTCTGAGCAGTATGAACATGCTGGGCAGACCTATTCGAGACAGAACCTCAGTGTTAAGCACTTTGTCTTGCCACGCTCTTCCCAGGATGCGGCGAATGCTTCTCATGTGAAAAATGTTCAGAAGCATTTCTTGCCTTGTGTTCATGATCCAAGCCTCGCTGCCATATAGCGGTGTGCTGATAACGCAGGCATTGTATACTGTCATCTTAATCATCACCGACAGCTAGGGATTGGTTCACACACGTGTTGTGAGGCGCGCAGGGTTGTGGTTGCCTTCCCGATTCTTTTGTCAATCTCTGCGTCTAAAGAGAGATTGTCATTTATGGTGGAGCCAGGATACGTGAACTGATGCACCGCATCGATGGTGATGGCTGGTGGTGGTTTGGTAACTTGTCCCAGGACATTTGTCTTTTTCAGGCTGATTGTCAGTCCGAAGTTTCTGCAGGCCTAAGAGGAACGGTTCATCCGTGACTTAAGTTCACACTGGGAGTGAGTCGCTACCGCCGCATCGTTGGCAAAAAGCATGTCTCTGACAAGGGCTTCACGTACTTTGGTCCTGGCTCTGAGGTGGGTGAGATTGAATAGCCCGCCATCTGATCTCTTATGCAGGTAAATCCCTTCTCTTGGTGTACCGAATGCATGCTTTAGTAGCAGCCCGAAAAAAAATCCCAAAGTGAGTAGAGCGAGGACGCAGCCCGTTTTGACTCCACTGCAGATGTTGAAGGACTCAGAGAAGCTGCCACTAAACTGCACAGTTCCTTGCATGTCGCGATGAAAGGACTCAATCAAACTCTGCGGCATGATTCTGAAGAGGCCTTTCCAGGTTACGAGAACGAACGCTTTGGTTAGATTAATTTAACGATGTACAGGGGCATCTGCTATTCTCTAAATTTATCCTGAAGCTGGTGGAGGAAGAAGACAATCTCTACTGTTGATCTGTTAGCTCAGACAGCGCACTACGACTCTGGGTAGACAGGTTCGGCAGGTTTCTGCAGGCTGACCAAGATGACCCGAGAAAAGATTTTATGGACAACACTGAGTAGCAAGTTGCCTCTGTAGTTGTTCCAGTTGCTTCCCTCACCCTTGTCCTTGTAGACGTGACGATCTTGTGATGGGGCCTTGTCCTTCTTCAGGACCAAGCTCCAGCACAAGTTCTCCTGGAGACATCCACGCTCAAATCACTGGCACTAGCTGGTTGTCAGTCTGGCCAGACAAGTCGCTATTAAGAACGTCCTTCACATACCATACAGACCACTGCTTGGTGTGCTACATGATCAGTCTGGAGCCCAAGAGGTGTTGCGGGTCCTGTATCGATGCAGTGCCGGCCTGCGAAAAGATGGCCTTGTGCCAGACACTACACACAACTACCGGACCCACAAACAAAGTAAAAAAAAGAAAAATATACAAACATATATAGCGTGATTTTTTCTTTCGAAATATCCCAATTTCCTAGGTTAGGAAAGAGGAATAAGGTCGCTTATCACGTGCACAAAAATAAGATAAAGAGTAGACAAGAGGAATGACTGAAGCAAGTCTGATAAAATAAAACACACAAATATAAAAATTTATTATTTATGATTAACAAGTATTTAGTCTCGTGAGTGGAGACAAAAGGTAGAATTACTGAAACTTGCAAAAGGAACGATAAGGCAGTAACAAAAATTCATCAGTAGGAAAGTTCTGGAAGGATGTCTGCTTGAATCATAATGAACGTGAATACAACAAGGAATCAAAATACTCACTGCGAATTATTGTAATGTGTGTGTAATGTGATATTTTTAAGGTACTGGTTCATAACGGTTAGAGTTCAAAGAAATATGAGAAGTTCTCATTCTTCGTGGTCGTAGGTTTCAAGTTCCCTGGTTATGTACGAAGGCAGGCTCGAACAAGAGGTTCGCCTCCGGACAAGAAATTAGTCATCGTAGCTTTTTCTTATAGCTTGTTAAGTTGACATCTATTCGTTTGATTCTTGTTCATAAATTAAATTCGTTACTGTTTTTAAATACCTAATTATCAAGGTTTATTCCAATTCAAATAATTTTATCATCAATAATGATTATTAAAGGGTAACATATTTCAATTTAAATTAAATTATCAATTTAAAAATTTACTTCCGTATTATTTATTTAAATTCACTTCCAGTTGGAGAATATTAGAGGAGAGAATTGGATAAAAGATTACTAACAGAAAATTAGGTCCTTCTTTTACAATATTCTATATATTCATACACATACTATTTTCTTTAAAGTTGTTCTAATTTAAATAATTTTATCATCAATAATGCTTATTAAAGGGTAATATATTTCCAGATGTATAGGAAGATATGGGGATGTAGATATAGATGGGGGATAGGATATGTGCAGAGGTGTATATGTGTATGGATTGTAAAAGAAGGACCTAATTTTCTCTTAGTAGTGTTTTATCCAAATTTCTCCTCTAGGACTCTCCAATTGGAAGTGAGGTTAGATAATACGGAGGTAAATTTTAAATTGGTAATTTAATTTGAATGGAAATATATTACCCTTGAATCCTTAAACACTCATTTTGGTTATAATTCATTTCGTGAACATCTCTATATACTCATCTCTTCAGACCGTAATTGAATGGAAACAATTTCTCCGAATTGATATAATATATATATATTTTTTTAAGCATTTCACCCCAAGCAAGGCGGGAAGCCACTAAGACGCAAGGGGTTGCAGAAAATTTAGAGCAAGATCAGATAGCAGTGATAGAAGAAAGGATGAGGATAGTGGATAGATCAAGGCAACTGGAGATGTCGATTGACATTACAGTTGAATAGCTGGAGATTATAGCTCGCAGGGAAACAGGAATAGGGAAGGGAGTTCCACAGACGAGAGGTGCGAGTCATGAAGCTCTTAGAGTAGAAGAGACGGCTATATTTAGGAGTTTCGACAGTGAAGGGGACAGAGCGGGATGCCAGCCTCGTATGGCGCTTGAACTCATGACGTCTGGGAACCAGCGAATGCAGATCCTCGGAGCAATTTCCATGGAAGTATTTGTAAAACAGACAGAGAGAGGCGACGGCGCGTCTGTAAGAAAGTGACTGTAGACGAGACGACAGAGCAGGGCCAACTACATTGGATATCCGCTTCTGGAGCCTATCAAGAACCCCGAGGCAAACAGAAGGGGCACCAGATCATATATGGCAGCAATGCTCCATGCAAGGGCGAATTGTTGATTTGTAGATCTGGAGGATCGACTCCGGGGAGAAAAACTTTCTGGCGCGGCTCAGGGAGCCAACTTTCCTTCCGGTGGACGAAGCAATTGACTCAATGTATTTATTCCATCTAAGGTCAGCAGTCAACGTGAGACCGAGAAGCCGCAGAGAGTTGCTCTCGAGAAGTTGAGCGTCAGACATTCTAATCGAGGGAAGGGAAGGATCTCTGTGGTGTTTAATAGAGAGCAGTTTTGTCTTAGAAGCGTTGAAGTTGACCAGCCAATTCTTGCCCCAGTTCACAATCGATTGCAGGTCCTTTTCAAGACGTACAGATTGACGATAGACATGGGGGGAGGGAAAGCAAGAGAGACGGGAAGAAAAATGTGAAGAAGATGGAAAATGATGCATATATATATGTGTGTGTGTGTGTGTATGTTTGTATATATATATATATATGTGTGTGTGTGTGTATGTGCGTGTTTAATTTTGCGTGTGTATGTTTTATATATATGCGTGTGTTTGTATATGTGCATGTGAGTATATATGTATGTTTGTGTGTTTCTGTATATATATATTTATATATATATATATATTCCGTTTTATTTAACTTTTTTATGTAGCTGTGTGGTTTGGTATATATATATATATATATATATATATATATATATATATACAAAAGCCTTCATATTCCAATACTTTGATTTTACTTCTTCAATTGATGGTAATAACCATATATATATATATATATATATATATATATATATATATATATATATATATATATATTAGATTGGTGCAAAAATAATTTCGTTTTCTCACATAGTAACATATGTTAGAAAACGAAATTATTTTTGCACCAATCTAATATATGACCAGTAACACAATATAAAAATTAAATAATACTATTTCGCATATGCAGTCTCATGTTCTTAAGGAAAATTTAGTCAATAACCTTTTTAGTCTTCCTCCAAGCGAATAGGAGGTCACTTTTTTTTTTTAATAATATGAATTATGTGTCACAAGGGGGAGTGAACATCAGGATTTTAGAGAGGCTTAAGTGATGCATAGCAAAAAATGGTTGTGAAATACTGGCATAAACACAGCATGTAAACACTGTTTTATTTATATTCCTTGACGATTCTACTTAACTCTCATTCTACTGACCTATCTATTTACATTTACAACTGAGTAGGTCGGTTCTTTGACAGACTGAGAAAGAAATAAACCAGGTAGACTTTCGAATACGCTGTTTTCTCCAAGGATTATTCAAGATTCTTTTTTTTTTTTTTGTTGATATTGCTTTTTTTTTTCTGGCACTCTAGAATTCGGTTACTCTTAATCACAAACCCTGCTGTCTCGGCCATCATCCCGCTAATTTTCGCTTCTTATATGGGCAGGAAAAACAAACAAAAACCGCAAACCTGTAAGTCTGCAAACGCAGGATGAAAAGCCCCAGACAAGTTTGTTTAGTGCAATTAATTCTGTCCAGGGTGTGGCACAAATACCTCCCACATATACCCCACTTCAGAAATACCTCCCACATAACTGTAAGTCTTTACCTAGATGAAAATAATATCAATGCTACTAATGTCTTACAATTATGTAGGACGGAATTCTGGTAGTTATATGTGGGGCGAACTTATATATATATATATATATATATATATATATATATATTTATATACATACATATATATATATATACATACATACATACATACATATATATATATATATAAATATATATATATATATATATATATATATATATATTCATATATATACATATATATATATATATATATATATATATATATATATATATATATATATATATATGCATGTTTCATTAAAAACGCCTGACAAGGTATTACGGTGAAGCATTTTATTTAATTTTTCGTGTTCGAAAAGAGCTTTCTTTTTGGGACAAAGGCTGTGTAAAAATTGCCCAAATGTTTTATAGTTCCGAGCGCTTTCGGCTATAGCTTTAATCATTATAAAGGATAATTAAATTTTTCAGCTTAATTGAGTGTGTGCATTATATGTATGTTTTAGTGTTGTTGTAGTGATGTTTTTAATTTCTGAATACGGTTAGCCCATTCTGGCCTTGTTCGTATTTAATATTATTAAGAGTTGGATTTTTCTCTATTATTATTAAAACTTCCATTATTTTTAATCTTTTTTACAAGTGGATGAAGTTTTTATATTAGTGTTTTCTACTTGAATGTTTCTAATGGATTCTGGTAAGTTTGTGTGTGTGTTTAAATGGGTTCTAATGGAGCTGTGGTCAGATAGGTGTAACGTTAGGCATCTGTATAAGCATGTGGTTGTGTAAGCGATGTAATTATTTATGAGTCCGGTTTGGTCAGAGACACAGTTTCTTACGGGTCATTTGAACTCATAGTTAATGTTACTTCTTTGTAATTTTGACTTAGTTGGTGTGTTGTTATTTTTGAGGATCAATTTAGCTTTCTTAAATTTTTTATAATAGATATTTAATTTGATTATTTGATTCGGGTCAATTGGGGTAGTGTATTTCTTTATAATATGTCTTAGTGAAGATTCGTCTTGTTTATAGTTAATGTGAATTTGGTTTTTGTAATAAATGTTTATGTAATTTTTGACTATTGTCTATCGTTTTTACTTTATTTGGGGAGAAATAGTCTAATTTGCTGGACAATAACTTGGTTAGGGAAGTCATTGTATATTAGTGTTTGTTTTAGATTATTAAGTTATTTAAAGAAGAGTAGTCGAGACTATGAATTCCGGTGTGCACGTTTTGGAAAGTTTTTTTTTTATTACTGCTATTTTGTACCTGAGTGGGCATTCGCTCTTAAAGTTTGCTAGTTTTTTTTTTGTTTTTTTTTTTGTATAATGATGTAATTAATAGGGTTATTGCTATATTCTACGAGAACATCTAAGAATTTTGTTTTTTTGACTAAGTTCATAGTTAAAGTTAAGAAGGGCTAATAATGGCTAAAGGTCTCAGAACTATAAAACATTTTAACAGTTTTTACACACTCTTAGTCTAGAAAAGAAAGCTGCTCTTCAAACACAAGAAAAATTAAATAAAAAGCTTAAACTTTTCTGTTGTTTTTAATGAAACATGCATAAACGGAGGATTGGTGGCTAAATATAGAACTATATATATATATATATATATATATATATATATATATATATATATATATATATATATGAAGAAATATACTCTTAACGTGTGCTATATTTCTGGGATAAAGTGCTCAATATCAGAGATAGGGCGTGTGTAAATATAAAAGTGAACATTGAAGTCAACAATTAGAGGCGATAGGCTGTTTCATGCTAGACGCAATCGTCAGGTATATATATATATATATATATATATATACACACACACATACAGCTAAGAAAATTGTGCCGTGCTACAGAATTTTTCTTATGTGTCTAATATCTACCATTCTTCCAGTCTTAGATTATTGCTGCCACATATTGTCCGTTGAGCCTCCTATTTATGTGGAGTTCATTGATAAAATCCAAACAAGGATCAGCAATATTATTAGTTTTTGTCTGGCGTCTTGGCTTCAGTCATTCTCCAGGGCCGTAAGATTCCCTCCATTTTCCTTTTTCTGTAAATACTTTCATAGTAAAAGTTCGGATGAATTCTTCACAATGGCGCCGCGACTCTTTGAATTTAAGCACAGTATTAGATTGGCGACAATGTCTCACCAATTTACAGTGGAGTTGTAAATTCTATGTTATTAGTTACTTTTCTCGCAGTTCTCGCTCATGCTATATGTATTCTAGCGAACTTTAATCTGCAAACAATTAAATGAAATGTCAACCACTATTTTCTCTCTCTCTCTGATTACTCTTCTTTTGTTCTCACTCTTTACACACCCAGTAACCCTTTGTATCTTAATGGCTTTACTACCTTGCATGGGGGTGAAGTAGATTAATACGTACATATATATATATATATATATATATATATATATATATATATATATATATATATATAGTTAGTTAGTTAGTTAGTTAGACATAGAGAGCCAAACAAACCTACCAATTTTTTTTGTATTTTTGGTCACGTGGATATTGTTTTTTTTTTTTGTTTATTGTCTATATATTCCGTCCTTTCTTTACCTTGTTAGTCGACATTCCCTGATGATCCGCTAAGATGAAACCTTGGTAGGTTTGTCTGGCTCTCTAGGTTTAACTAGGTCTGCTCTACTCATTGTATTGAGCACTTTATTTAGTTGCTTTGGGTACTCACATCGGCTTTTTTTACTTTGGGCCTTGAACTCGTATGCTAGATGATTATTTTCGGTTAACGTACAGGGTCTTGCTTCTTTCCTTATGCATACCTTTTTTCCCCTTTGTTCTTGGCTTATTTGCAAATCAATTCACCGAAGGTTTTCCCAGCGAGTATAGTTTCTTATACTCATAAGATTTCTATTATATATATATATATATATATATATATATATATATATATATATATATATATATATATATTCCTAGAAAAATGACTACAAATACCGTCCTGCTGTCATTATACAAGTACCAAAATATAGAAAGGTTCTTCTTATACACTTCGAGAAATAGAGAGAAGACTTCTGATTTTAAGTAGAACATATCTGTTTAATTGAAATTAGAATTCTTCATTTGCTAAGATTTTACAAGTATAAGTAAAGAAAGAAATGAATCATCAAAAATTATCTGACAATCCTTAAAGGGCAGAATAATCCTATCGGCGGCACCGGCTGCATCACACATATCAGGGCTTCGTTCACCCAGTGACTCCACAATGCTCGAACCCGACATGGCTCAACAGGCCATCAAGTATGAGACGGTTTGGGGCATCGATCGCATGGTTGATGGTCTTGGTTGGAGATTTATGGCCTTGTGTTGTCTTCTTTTGACTTTCTCTTCAATCTTTCTCCACTGCTCGAACGTAGAAGAGTCGAAATGAATTGCTCTTTGCTGGGATGGACGGTCGGCGGCTTCTGTTTCGCAGGCCTGTGGGGTGATTCCGGCTTGAAGGAGGAAAGACTTCCGTTGGTTTTTGAATCTGTGTTTCGCGGATCTGTAATGTCGTTTGCCGTTGATAAGTTCCCTCTAAATTGTACACGGGTGTCTTGAATGGGCCATTCGAGTGTCATGTCCTCACAAGCTGCGTAGCTGCTTGAGGATGGCGGCTTCAATACGCGGCATTTCTGAGCGACTGAGGACATCATTGTTGATTTGAATCCTTAATAATAATAATAATAATAATAATAATAATAATAATATTAATAATAATAACAAAAATGACAACAAGAATCCGTACTATAAAAGAGGAGATGCTTGTTCTCTGTCCATCGAACATTGTTTGCGTGTGATTCTTCACGAGCATATGTATTGTAAAGGTGTTTGTGTGCATTGGGTATTAATGACTTACCTGTATTTGCAACATTTAATGTATAGCCAAGCGCACGCTGTCACATGATAACAGGATTTAACTAAGATTTAAATGAGATTAATATATTTCCCCAATACAAGGTCCAAGAGCCACTCAAGGTCGAGGGTTACTATCTGGTATTGTTTGAGTGGAAGAAAAAGTAAAGTACATGAGGCTATGCAGAAAAGATAACTTGGCACTCAACATTGGCCTTCACAGTAATATCCTAGTATCAGAGCAAAAACTGGAGACCTTAAAATATCAGATAATTATTGGATTTTATTGAGCTATTCTAAAATTATTCGATATAAATATAATTTCCCTTTTTTTTTCTTTTACTTTGTAGAAATATACTTAGGCCTTTGAATTAATATGCATGCACACAAAGAAGCATATATATGCACATCATTTAAATGAAATTGAAATAAACAACTTTGTCACAAGATATAATATCACATTTTGTCTGCTAACACTACATGCTTAACATGAAACAGTACAAAACAAAGTGTGCCGTTTTCTGAAGTCTTTATTATCACACATGTATTTAAACCCGATTATCTTTTTAATAAATAGCCTCTTTCAAATGACCAAATACTTTTGGTTTGTAATTTGATATTCTTGTTGTCAGCAACGCATAAGACTCCAAAGTAATAATAATAATAATAATAATAATAATAATAATAATAAGACCTTGAAATAGAAATCTCGAAAATGTGGCATATGGAAACATCAACAATCCCTCTTGTAGTTGGAGCCCTAGGACTGGTTGGAAAAGATTGCAGTAGACTAATTGCAGGGATTCCTAGAAGCCCATACCTCAAGGAGATACAAAAAATTGTTCTGACAAGTAAGCCCACACTTTACGAAGTGCTTTATCTATGTAATTTTTATTTTATTTTATTTTATTTTTTTTTTTTTTTTTGTCAGTGAAAAGTGTCATGATGCTATTCCTAACCTTAGGTCCCTGGGTGGGACCCGGAAAGAAATTTGTAAACGCCAGAAAGCAAAGAATTTAAATAATAATAATAACAGCGTGGATTGATTATCGTAAAGGCTTTGATAGTGTTCCACATTCTTGGATACTTAAGACTTTGGAAATGTACAAAGTCTCCCCTGTGGTATTAAATTTCCTTAAGCATAGTATGGGAATGCAGAACCCCAAACTATACCTTAGTCACACCAGGGGCACTGCCATATCCAACCGTCTGAATATCCGGCGTGGAATCTTTCAAGGAGACTCTCTGTCACCCCTTCTGTTTTGTTTGTCCTTAATCCGCCTTACACATGAGCTGAACAACAGTAGATATGTTTACAAAATAAATATGAACATTTTCAATCACCTACTCTACATGGATGATCTCAAACTCTTTGCCAAAGACGACAATGAGTTGAAGGGCCTCCTCAATATTGTAAAATACTTCAGTGACGACATAGGTATGGACTTCGGATTAGATAAATGTGCAAAATAAACACTGAAGAAAGGCAGAATTACAGAAACACCCTTAATAGATTACGATTTTGCCACAAAGATTAGGGAACTGGAGCATGATGAAGCTTATAAGTACCTAGGAATTAGCGAAAGAGATGGCATACAACACACCCAAATGAAGGAAAAATAAGAAGAGAGTACTACAGGCGTGTATGTCTGGTACTAAATACTGAGCCAAACTGAAAAAACAGAATATCAGCCATAAACACATTGGCTTTCTCTGTGGTGCAATACAGCTTTAATGTCCTTAACTGGACCATAGCTGAAATTAAGCAAATGGACGCCAAAACGAGAAAGCTTCTCACTTGCTACCGCATGCATCATCCCAAAACTGATGTTGATCGTCTGTATGTGCCCAGATCCGAAGGAAGCAGAGGATTAGTTTAACTAGAACTGTCCTACAAAACTACAATTGGCCTCCAAAGATACTTGGAAACTACAGAAGACTGGATGATGGTATGCGTCAAGAGACATGAAAGTAGTAAGCGTCTTTACTCCGTAATGAAAGAAGCCAACAATTTCAAAATGGAGCTTCAAATGGGCGTAGAGATGCAAGTGCAGCACAATACACCGGCTGAAACTGCAAAATACTTAAAAAAGACAGCAAAGACGAATGGAACTGACCAGATACAGAAGCGATGGCAAGATAAACAGCTTCATGGCCAATGCTCTGCCCTTACCAAACAAGCTGACGTAGACAAAACCAGTACCGATCAGTGGCTACGTAGTGCAGGCTTGAAAGCTGAAACTGAAAGTTTTATCCCTGCTGTACAGGACCGATGCTTGCTAATTATGAATTATCAAGAACATATACTAAAATATTGTGTCAGCCCAAAATGCAGATTCTGTGATAAATATCCAGAAACGATTGATCATCTTGTATCAGGTTGCACGATATTGATACCTTAACAATATAAAAGCCGGCATGACAGAGTGGGCCAATATCTGCACTGGAAAATCTTCAACTTCTACGGGAAGGAAACTGAAAGAAACTGGTATGAACATCACTTAGACCCGGTTACGGAGATAGGACCTGTTACAATTCTATGGGACTACACAATACACACTGGCAGAACAATCAAAGCCAACCTCCCAGATATTGTTATTAAAGACCATAAAAAAAAATTGCCTCTTTCTTGATATGGCAGTCCCTGCTGACTACAATGTATCTTTGAAGATATTCAAAATAGAAATCTCAAAAATGTGGCATATGGGAACATCAACAGTCCCTGTTGTAGTTGGAGTCCTAGGACTGTTTGGAAAATATTGCAGTAGACTAATTGAAGGGATGCCTGGAAGTCAAAGAAATACAAAAATTGTTCTGACAAGTACAGCCCACACTTTGCGAAGGGTTTTATCTATGTATTTTTTTTTAATCAGTCGAAAGTGTCATAAACACAAAACACATCACTGGCTGCAGAATACGAAGCTAAAGGCACAGAACGGAAGCATTTATAATATCCGCAGAGGAAGAAAGGTTCTAAACGCGGGGAAATTTTAGTTCGAATAAAGTCGAATGCCTGTCTTGGTAATATAAGCCGTACTTCTTTTAAACGGAACCAATTGACATGCGCTACCTAATTTAGTAGTTGCATTTTTTGAATGACCTAGTGATGTATATATATTTATTTTATTTTCTACCGTTCTTTGTGATTATGTAGCAGCAATCTTCAAGGAGGAAGTATGAACCTCTCTAAAATTGACCTTGTTCGCAGCCATTTTAAATTATTGCGATGAGAATAGGTTCGTATACAGATGACAGTTTGCATATTTTCGCCATGATATCCTCGTGAAAATCTCCAGGTTTTAAGTTAATGTTTTTGATTTTGTAGCAATTTGTTTTCTTTGTTGAAACCACCACTAGCACAGCTCATTCTATGTTCAATTTCCTTATCTTTTATACTAACCTTGTTACAACTAATCCATACACCGAGGTATTTGAAATCCTAAGTATTTACTAATTAGTCATCCTTATTTACTATGAATGATTCAGTGTAGTTGACGTCAAAGCTTTCATTCAAGTTCCGGATCATAATTTCTGTTTTTGTTCTTTAGTACTTTCATTATAACGAATCCTATTGCGATAGTTTTTATGTGTTGCCGCATTGAAGACTACCGTTACCATATTGCCTTTCTCCTGCACAAACGTGTCTATTTATGGCTTTCCACAATTTGTCGTCCTTTTTAGCCTTTATTAAAGTTTATCTTCTTGCTATATTTCCTAATGCTGTTCTGCTAACCGTTTGCACAATCTCGTTAGATAGGTTATTCGGTGCTTTTCTCTGTCCCTGTTGCCTTCAGTATATCCTTTGTGTATTGACTTCACCAAACATATTTTCCTCATTAGATGCCATATAAAAATTGTCTCGTTCTGATGCGTCGTATATGTGACCATCTTGTTTCCATTTTCTCTGAAATTTTGTCGTTGGTCACGCGCTCAGTACGTGATATGTTCAGCATCCTTCTGTAGAACCGTCGGAGGCACGGTGGAATAATGGATAGCGGCTCAGATTGAGGAATCGGAGAACCGAGTTCGAATTCCAGTCTAATCCATTACATTTACGTGCTAATAACCTTGGGAAAGGTATGAATTATCTTCTCCATCTTTGGGTAAATAGCAAGACAGACATGGTTCTGTAGCCTTAGAGAGAGATGGCAACCTACTGCGGTGAAAAATCTTCCTCGTCAGTCATGTATCGAAAGATACATGATCGCCCAAGCGTGTATCACGCATAACATATAACGGATTGATGAACAGAAAAGGGATCTTGAATTTAAAAAATTTCTCAAATTCATTAGTCACATATCAGCAATTTGATCTTGATCTAAAGAATGACATATATATATATATATATATATATATATATATATATATATATATATATATATATATATATATATATGTAGTAAAGATGCGCAGCTATTATTAAGGGCAAATCTTCTAAGTATCTTGTATATTCAAGACGTGTGCAATCCTTGCACTTCATTTTTGTAGTAAATATTGACATCTTGCTATCATCCCTAATAACTCTTCTCCCAGCCATTTGCACAAACTTTTGCTTTCAATATATCCTTTGAGTGGCACATTTTCTAAACCCACTTTCCTCATATTCTCTAGCCATTGCATTTTAATTTTCTGATTCTAATTACAAGTATTCTTTTTGTTTTTATTTTGAACATCCTTCTGTAGAACCACATTTCTGTTGCCTCAAGTCTCTACTTCATCTGTGAGGTCATTGTCCAGAATTAACTGTCATTTAGGCCGATCGATATTACGTAATCTGCGCTTTTTTCATTCTTTCTGATGAAATTTACCTGCTTCGTAATTTTTGGGGAGGGATCTTTTCACATGACACGAGATTTTGGTGCTGCTTTGTTTACTGGATTTAGATACACATTTCAAAACCAAGTGTTTTCAAATACAGACTTGCATTCTATATTCAAATATACAAATGCAGAAAGTTTCTCTCTAGAAACGAATTTTTCAAAGAAAACTTGATGGCATCTTATTTACGGTAGTGCATATTTTTTAATTAAAATTTGAATTTGCTAAGATTTTACAAAAATAATAGTCATTGGTATGACGATAAACTACATTCGGCAGCAAGTCCTCTAATGTTTTGAGAAGCCTGAAAACACGTCTTAATCGCTATTGTTCACTCTGACCCGGAGTGGTTGCACCTGTTAGCCTCCAAGTTATGGACAAATAATGAACTTCAAACAAAAACAAAAGGTTATGAAAGTAGAAAAATACATTATTTAGTCAAATTAGCAACAATACAAGTTTATAGTTGAAATACCAGTAATACATTTTATCTGTAGTTGGAGACATATAATTGTGTTCTTAATATATTAAGTTGAAGCCATAAAATTTCTCTGAAATATTTAGAATTCAGCATTAAATTACCTAGGAAGATTGATATAAAAGAGGGTTAATCAGCAAAATAATAATCAGCAAAATAATCAGCAAATCAAAATAATCAGGAAAAGCAAATAATGCAAAACGACTGCGTTTTTCATTCTGATACTTAGTTCATAAAAATGTGTGTGGAAATTTGCCGAAGTAAATGTCAGATAATTTTCAAATCAATATCACGAGAAAGTGAAAATGTCGGAGGTTTAGAGAAATAAAAAAAAATAATAACAATTATCTTTGTCTTTCCGAGAATTTTTTTTTTTTTTTTTTTACAATGTTTTTGTTTTTCTTTAATTATCCTTTAGAAAATGTTACCGATTCAGGTATTGTACACGCCATCAAATTTGATCGAAGCTACAGTATGGTACGAAAAAAAATGTGAAAATGTTGGAATTCACACTTCGGTTTATACAGCATTTATTGAATCAGATCTATCTGTCGTTTCTTTAGGCCGTGCAACACAGTCTTGCGTATGAGGCAACGACAATTTTATGAGGCTAGAACAATAAATACTTCTCCTGGAACAGTTATTCGCTGAATTTTAATCAGTCATATTATTATACTAGGATTGTGATACCAAAGTGATGAGGTGGATTACGTGCAGGAAGAAGGAAGTTGCTAGAAATAATTATCTATTGTATACATTTTCATATTCATTTTTTTTAAATAAAGTACACTCAATAAAAGGTGCAAGAGTGCGTTAAGTAGTATGGGCGTAAAAGTAGTAAATAAGAAATGAAAGTTACATAACGATTGGCTCTAGACGTGAAAAGTTTAATATTCTAGTGTTTGTGAAAGTACTGACGCGGAAGTCAGTACCGCAGAATAAAGGCTTTTGGGAAGAAAACTTATGAGTGGAACAGCTTTCGTATAAATGGAATACGTGGAAAATGTGAGAAATCCTCGTGGCGGTTATCTTATAATGTTCGTTCACACCATATATCTATTATAGTTTAGTGTATGTACAGTAAGAAAATGTACAGTGTATCAATACTAAATGTACTTATGCGAAACTCTGTGTGTCACACATATAACGTATTTCGGGTTTGGGTATGTTATGATAGCCGCAGCATTAGAGAAACAATAAAATAATTTCATCGATTATGATGTCTTATCTATATACTTATATATACATATCCACTCTGAAAGTATCTATTCTCTTCTTAATGGCTCAGATTTAGTAACCAGATCTTTTTTTCTGATTCGTTTACTTGACTATCATGTTTGTATCCTGATACGAATATTGGTTGGTCAAAATATTGCTTCATGTTGCAAGCGATTCTGAATATACAACTATTTTTAGAGATGTTAAAATTTTAAATTTAAGAGACGGTCAAGTTAACGGAAAAGTCTAGGTAAATTATGGAAGATGAGGTAATTTAACGTCTAATGAAGAAAGTAAGTAAATGATGCGATTGTTTATGCAATTGATATTTAAATTATTTTAGTATGGGATAAAGTAATGTATTATATGTATATAAGCATTTTTATTTATTTTTTCCTTTTGTCTTTATTGATATTGTCCTTTTACAGATACATTGTAGTTATATGTGAACTTTTAGACACACACACATACACACACATTGACACACACACATATTCATATATATATATATATATATATATATATATATATATATATATATATATATATATATATACATATATATATATATATATATGTACAATTAAAAATTCCGCTACCTTGGCTTCAACATTTCGTTATTGTCAGACAGTTTGTACTGATTTTCTAATTCATTTTTTTTAATTATTAATGAATGCTATATTATTTAAAAAAACAAAAACACAAATAAACAAACGCACGAGGTTGATTATGATAGTAAGGGGGAAGGATATTGCAAAGAAGAAGAAGAAGGAGGAGGGGGAGGAAAAAGAGGATTGTAAATGTATCAGTGGGGAGGTTAATTAAAATGTACATATTTTTGTTCAGCCTCGTATAAAATTAAGATATTTTTAATATTTTTTGTACGGATCCAAGTTTTCGGATCCAACTGTACATAACTTCGGAACTTAGATTTTACACACACACACACACACACACACACACACACACACACACACACACACACATATACATATATATATATATATATGATGGACTCTCCCGTCGGTTTCGTCGTATGAGGATCTGACAGCTTATTGATTCAGTTATGAAAGTTTATGCGACAATCTTAAGTGGCAATTAAATCTTGCTAGTGATTTACAAAGGAGGTCACATATGGAGCAAGTGTGAGGATTGTGAGATGAGATCAATGTTAGATTGACTGACTTTTTAGATCTTGCTCTGGCTTCCTGAAAATGATTCAGACAAGCAGATTCAAAAATTGCTGAGTCCTCTAAACACACACACACACACACACACATGTATGTATGTATATACTGGATGTAAGTACATAATTCCCGATCCCACAAAATGTTTAACATTTTTTAAAAATCACAAATCTAACTGGGTTTCTTTTTACAGATTTTCAGATAAGGATGTTTCTCTATCGTGACATCACTGAAAAACTCTTTGAGTTATCCATCTAGAAAGATGACAAGCTGAAGTCGTTTTGTGTCAGAAAAAAACTATCTTCCAAACTGATGGTGAGAGGAAAGCGATCGTTCAGGTCTTCAGTAATAGTAGCAACATTCATACTCTGGCTTCCATCTTCAAAATCCATTCAAGAACCACCAAAGGACGGTGAATAAATTTAAAAAGAAATTTTAGAGAGTAAAACTGGGTCAGGAGGTCGAAACTGGAAGAAAGGATCATCGTTTCAATTTACAGCTAAAGAGATCAATTAGAAAAGGTCGAACACAATTCATAAGAATTTTTGATGAGTTTCAGTTATGACAGTACAAATAGCAGAGAAAAACGTGTTGAAAATGAATTCTGTGAGAAAACTTGTTACTCCAGGATAGAAAGTGAGAAGGTCAGAGAGGAGGAAGGTCATTTTGAATAAGTTATACAGTGATCCTAATATATATATATATATATATATATATATATATATATATATATATATATATATATATATATATATATATATATATATTTGAACTTTATTTCAATCCTTCATGAGCTTCCGATCCTTACTTGTAATTAATTAATGATGAACATGTCATTTTCGTTTATGATCGAATTCATCACGACACTTCTCTTAAGCTTTGAGAGTAATTATACATGATTATTGTTCGAAGTAGTGTCCGCTAGAATTAAAAAAAACTCAGAGAATTCCTGTAAGATATCTTTAATGATTTTTAAGATAAAACGGTTCAGAGCTTAGTCTAATTTTGCTATTACAACCGATGTATATATATATATATATATATATATATATATATATATATATATATATATATATATATATATTATTTATTTAAAAATTATAACATAAATATGTTAAAATCGCTACATAAATAGCCATTTTGTTTCAACACCTCTGGTGTCTTATCAAGTGATGATGTTGAATGTAGATTGTAGAATAAAGGTTTTAAAAGGTTCAAATTAATTAACGACTCCTCGTAAGGTGAAACGTTGTCACATGAGCTGAAATGACCAATCACTATACATGTCTAAGAGAATTCAAAAAACATGACATTCATATGTTTCCCAAGAAAGAGTGTAGTTGAACTCAATAGACTTGACCAAGATTCGAATTCAGAAGGTCAACTTCGCTTAAAAACGCCGATAACATTTACATCACTCGCCAATGTGTACTTACCTCAATGAAAGGTTTTAAGCATATCTGTATTTATCTGTATGTATGTGGGTATGTGTATTTGTATCTATTTGTATGCGTGCTCTTGTTTGTAAATTTTTGTGACATGTTTTCTCACAGTTTGTCTCTTTGTATACGCCTATGTAATTTTCTATATCCAGCTGTTCGTTTGTAAGTAGATATCTATATGAGTCGACGAATTATTGTCTGTGATTGTTTACCTATGCGTTAGTATGTAAGATTGTGGTCTTTGGTAGAGTGTCTGTGTACGCGCGTGTATACATTTGTGCGTATGAAAACGCCTATGTTTAAATGTGTAGTACTATGCGTCTATGTTTTTGTTTCTCTTTGTGTGATTATGTACATCAATATCTGAGTGTGTGTAGGCCTCTGTACATGTATCTGTATATCTGTAAATATGTCTATTTCTATGTGCGTATGTTCACAGCCATGTGTGGGTGTGTATCTATATACGTGTTTCTAGTGCATGCCGTATATAGACATCTATGTGCGTGTGTATAGGAATGTGCAGATGTGCGTGGGTATTTGTACACATCTATACGTATGTTGAGGCAATGTATGTTTGTGATTGTGTCTAGCTGTGTGCGAATTTGTACGCGTGAGTGTGAAACAATGTGCATACGAGTCTATATATCTGTGTACATATCTGCTTCTCTCTGTATAGATGTGTATATCTCTATGTGTGAGTGTGTAGCAACAGACATATGTTTTTGTCTATATGTGTGCGCGTTTGTTTCTCTGTGCGTGAGTGTGTAATAATATGTGTGTGTGTCTGTGTGCATATCAATCGGCACTGATTAGGTAATAAATAACGGAAAGTAAATTAAAAGAATCAAAATTTAAATCCTGTTACCGTAATCAATGTTCAGAGAGAAACTGGATTGCATAGAAAAAGGAAAAATAATCAAAATTGTATTCATTCTGACACAAATGTTTCATCTCTGTTAATTTATCGATCACGAAATAAAATTAAAAAAAATCTTCAGTTGGCCAATGTAAAAAATACAAAGCCAGTTGCCTTTGATGCAAAGTACAGGCGCCATTTTATTTGTCTCTTGATAAAAGATTTCGATGGACCGAAAGAAAGGTAAAGCCAGTTAGCAAATGATTGATTAAAAGTAAGAACAATATGAGGGGGAAAGGTAATCAGCTTCAAAGAAAGTGATCCAAAAGTAGAAAGATAATGAGAAAGAAAATGTGAAGTAAAATAAGCTAATAGAAAGAAAGAGAGAAAGAGAGAAAGAGAGAGAGAGAGAGATTGAAGACTACAAGAAGAAACAGTAAGATAGAAAAGTAATAGCAAAGAAAGAAAGAAAGAACGAAAGAAAGAAAGAAAGAAAGAAAAATATTATGAGAGGAGAAAATGCTAAGATAGAGAAATGAAAGGGAAGAAAGAACGAAAGAAATCAAGAAAGATGGAAATAAAAAGAAAGAAAGAATAGTGAGTGGATCCTACAGAAGACATTAAGATAGAAAACTATTAACTAAGAAAGAAATATAATGCGAGAGGAAAACAGCTAAGGTTGAGAAATAATAAGAAAAAAGAAAGAAACAAACAAACAAAAAGGAAATATAGAAAGAAAGAAAACTAAAAAGAAGAGTCTAAAAAATAGTAAGACATAAAATTATTATCAAAGAAAGAAAGAAAGAAAGAACGACGGAAATGCAGAAAAATATTACGCAAAAAAGAAACTCATCATGAGATAAAAGTATAATGGGAAAGTGAGAAAGAATTAATTACTCAAATGAAGCGAAAATAACCGAAAAAAAGAAAATGGTAAAAAAAAGAAAAGAAAGAGAAATATTAAAGCCATGAGAAATATTTTTTAAATCCCACATTAAAAAGAAAAAGAAATGTTTGAAAACCTTAATGTTAAACGGAACACACCCTTAAAAGTTAAATTAATCAGTAAAACAAAAAGAAAGAAAAGAAAGTTGGTCAATAAAAATAAAACATAAGGAAGACTAAGAAAAAAAGAAACGAAATTACAGAACAAAAAAAATAGATTTGCTTATTTTTTTTTCACTTTCTATTGAATGCTTAATCCTGAATTTTAATAGTAAATGCACTTTTCTTTGAGTAGACCGAAATGCAATCATTAAAAGACAATATAATCCCCCAAAATAATAATAATAAGAGTAATAAAAGACAATTTAAATACACACGGGATCAACACGCGTACATGGCCAACATTCACGCAAAATTAACAAGGCAGATACAGATGAATACAAAATATAGTAACTGAGGATTCTAAGGTTAGAAATAAAGAGAGAGTCTTTAATAAGGACTGGACAGAATGAAAGTTTCTACATTACGAATTATCAAGCAAACGCAAAGAGAATATCGTGCAAATCCCATATAAAGATCATATGAGAATGCTGAGGCTATTGCCGAGCCTTTGACATCAAAGGAATGCAATCATCGTAATGAGAGACACGGCCATAGGTCAATATTAGAGTGCGCCAAAGAATACTGATGAATGGTATGTGTATCGTCCTGAATCAGCCATAGAAAACATGAAATCACAGTTCTTTACGACTTTATGGGTCTGTGTAGCTGTGGACATATCTATTTGACGTTATATGCATGCGTGTAAGTAGGTGTGTGAGCGTGTAACAATAGAAATATGTTTCTGGGTATCTGTTCGAGCGTTTGTTTCTCTGTGTGTAAGTGTGTAGTAATATGCGTATATGTCTGTGTGTATATGAATCGGCACTGATGAGTTAATACATAACGGAAAGTATATTACAAGAATACCAACAAACTGTACTATTCATACAAAATTTGATAGCTCATAATGACTAATTACTATATACCAAAAAATGCATTCTCTTTGAAACATAAGTGATATCAGATAATATATATATATATATATATATATATATATATATATATATATATATATATATATATATAAGGTAGGATGTGTGTGCGTGTGTCTGTGTGTAACGGCTGCTATTTTCGAGGGATTTGCACCAAAAATTACATGCTCCAAGTTAGCGGGAAGGCCAAGACAGACGTTGCATTTCCCAACTCCCATCGATAGTAGAAATAATCAATTTTTAAATGCTTCTACGTCAGTTTTCATGTAGTTTGCGGCCATTTTGTACTGGCCAGAGTGAGCGCTTATAGCTGGCTGCCACGAATAGGCAGGAAGATTCTATTGGCCATCGTGAGAGCCAACAGCTGACAGACACGAATGTTAACTAGCACGCTAGAATGCCAAAAAAAAAATCGATAGCTGCATTCGTCACAAGTGGGAAAAATTTAAATCTGCGTGGCACTTTACTCCAATTGGCTCATTCGCTTGTTTAAACTCAACGTTGATTCTGATTTCGTAGAACTGGGTTGGGTGTGAAAAAGTATTTGTTGTTAACATTCTTTTTTCATTGGGTTCTTCCAGTTACGAGTCCTTTTTTAAAGCTGATTGTTTGGTGTTCATTTTGTCTAGTTCTTTTTTCGTAACATATTTAATGTTTAGTATAGAGCTTAGAAAAAATCGCAATGTGAGATAGGCAAGAAGTAAGGCATGTAGCAACCTCAGCACAGCAAAGTTCACTCCTTAAAGCCAAGGAAGGGCAAAACTATTTCAAGTCAAGTGATAGAGATTGCTGTATGAGTCGTATGATTTTTTAATCAAGCACGGGCAACGCCGGGCCATGATGTTAATATTAGGTTGGTGCAAAAATAATGACGTAATAATGTCGTTTTTTGACGTATATTTAACGTCAAAAAACGACATTATTACTTCATTATTTTTGCACCAACCTAATATATATATATATATATATATATATATATATATATATATATATATATATATATATATATATTATACAGTGTTAAATTAGAACATACACATATCCATTACAAAATTGCATATTTTTGTTCCAACTAAAAAAAAATGGATAACCTTTTCTAGACGTCTCATCAGGTGGGGAATTACGGTCTTACTAAAAAAAATATTCAGAAATACTTTTATCGAAGCAAATATGCCCCACTTCCGTTCTTTTGAAATTTTCATAAAATGTCTTCTAGAATTTCCATATAGAGATGGAAGGGAACCTAAAGCATTTAAATATTCGTGGGCGAACGAAAAGAAAGGGATAACGAAAGAAGAGGAAGGGAAAAGAAAGAAAGAGTCTATGGAAGAGGATAAGGTGATAAGTGCTAAGAGGAGATCAAATCTGTCAATAGAATTTCGTTAGGATGTAGAATTTGAACTTCAACGGTCTCCTAGGTTGGTTAGGTAGGTGTTTCAAGTAAAAAAATATTTTGCAGCTAGATACAGTTAAAGTAAAGGTTTGAATGTTAGGTATCTTTTTATATGTTTTTATTATTTTTTATATTTTTTTTTATTTTTTATCCTTCATAATTATTTTGTGATAAAACATTGTCAAAGAGAAAAATAATTCGAGTAATATTTTTTTTTTTTTATTATTTCTAGGGAGAAGTAGGTCGTAAATTCCCTATAAAAATAAAACGCAAAATAAGATTAAATTAGTACTAATTTTCCATTTCTATTAATTTAGGTTAGAAATGCGGATCGACATTATTGTATATAGGGAGGTAGTTATTAACATTTAATAATAATAATAATTATAATTATAATTATAAAACATAAAAACTGTGAGCTTGGATTGTAACACAACCGCTGTGTTGTTTCCTAAATTATATATATATATATATATATATATATATATATATATATATATATATATATATATATATATATATATATATATATATATATATATATATATGAGGATATTCAAATTAAAATGATAAGTAAATAAGAGGATATTCAAATGAAAATTCTAAAACTGTGATGCTTTAGGGGGAGTTATGGGGGAGAAATATAATCAGGTTGAGAGAGTGTTGTTAAGGATGAGCCAACTAATACGAGTTGGTAATCACATCTCTGGATATTTGAGAACATCCTCAATCGGTGACCGCCAGAGAGATTTAGGTCGCTGGATCCCATCCGCAAGGTTATGCGCTGCTTGTATCAAAGCTTTTTGAGCTAGAATCAATGAAACTCTGGATCCAATGCAAATATACAGAGAAGAACATTTGCATGATTTCTGCCAGTTGTTGTTTCTATGAAGTTCAAACAGATTGCATGATGAAGAACTACTCATCTACTCAAGAGAGTATGTTCAATGAAAATATGAACACTGTAGATGATAGGTGTCAATTGACGTCAGAACTTGTGGCAACAGAATGCATATATCTACTAGTTTTCCTCATCCTAGAGTAAAGACCGCATAAGGGATTGTGCTAAACATAAACAACAACAACAACTGCAATAATAATAACAACAACAACAATAATAATATTAATAATATTAATAATAATAATAATAATCCAAAGTAGGCATCTATGCTGACGACACAACTAATTACTCCTGCCTCAATAGCAAGTCAGTTATAGCTGACAAAACTAACCTGGCCGTTAGACTCGAAAAGGACCTCCAATCGGTTTTGACTGGTGAAGAAATTGGATGCTTAATTTTAATGCTTCGAAAACAAAACTGCTCTCTTTTATTCACCACAGGGAACCATCCCTGCCACCCACTAGAATGTCTAATTCTCAAGTCCACGAGAGTACCTCTTTGAGACTTCTTGGTCTCACAATGACCGCTGACCTGAGATGGAATAGTTATATTGAATCAATAGCTTCATCCACCAGGAGGAAAGTTGGTTACCTGTGTCGGGCCAAAAAAGTTTTTCTCGCCCGTGTCCATCCTTCAAATCTATAAATCAACCATTCGCCCTTGCATGGAACACTGCTTCCATATATGATCTGGAGCCCCCGCTGTTCGCCTTAAGGTCCACGACATGACCCAGAGACGGATAAGCAAATCAGTTGGTCCTGATCTGACATCTTGTCTACAGTCGCTCTCTCACAGTCGTAACGTCGCCTCCATCTGTATTTTCTAAAATACTTTCACGTTAACTGCTCCGACGAGCTACTTTCGCTAGTTCCCAGGCTGTATGAATTTAAGTGTGCTACTAGGCTGGCATCACGGTCCCACCCTTTCAGTGTTGAAACGGTTAAATGCGGCCGCCTCTTCTACTTCAATAGCTTCCGGTCTCGCAACTCCTGTCTGTGGAATCCCCTACCTATTACTTGTTTCTCTAATAGCTGTAATCTCCAACTATTCAAATGTAATGTCAATCGACATCTCCAGATGATTTATCTATTCCCTGTCCTTCTCTTTATCATTTTTTCTATCAGCTCTCTTTACTCTCGCTCCCATTCTGTAACCCATTGCATACTAGTGGCATCCGGCCTTGCTTGGGGTGAAATGCTTAAAAAAAATTTAAAAATAATAATAATAAAGAATCAAAGTACAAAGATATTTAAATTGAAATCTAAGGAATGTGGCACATGAGGACATCAGTAATTCCACTTGTAGTTGGAGTACTAGGTTTGAGTGGAAAAAGGTTCCGATAGACTCATTGAAGGAATCCTTTGTAGTACAGCCCCTAAAAACATACACAAATTTGTACTCAGAATTACAGCTCACACGAAATGATTTATCTATGTAAAATTGCGTGATTTTAAGTTTGGGAGGTGTCTTTTTTTTTAATTCTCTGTGGAAAATGTTCTGATGACATTTCTGACCTTACGTCTCTGATTGGTACCTGGAAAGAAATGAGTATACCCCAGAATGAAAAGATAATAATAATAATAATAATAATAATAATAATAATAATAATAATAATAATAACAATTTAATTACTATCTCATATTTATGACAGTCGTGTCTGACGTAGCAATTAAGCAAAATAATTTAGCGAAATTTTGAAATATCAAATATCTATAATTTGTTAAACTTTTAAAATGCAAAAACAATACAAGAATGTAGCCTTTTAGCAGGTCGGTTATTCTAATAATAATAGAAGCACCAGCAATACTGATAAAAACATTAAGAAAATCCAAGTGAACCAACCACAGTGTATGTTACCAATGATTGGGCTAATATGCAATGAACCCGTAAACAAAAAAGCCCATTTAATCGAATATACTCAATAGCGAAGAAAAACATACCTTAACTTCAAGATTCAGGTGAAAGTCTTGATAAATGGTTTTATCAAATAGCAAAAAAGGAAAGCTGGAAATAATAATAATAATAATAATAATAATAATAATAATAATAATAATAATAATAAATAATAATAATAATAAGACCTTGAAATAGAAGTCTCGAAAATGTGGCATATGGGAACATCAACAATCCCTCTTGTAGTTGGAACCCTAGGACTGGTTGGAAAAGATTGCAGTTGACTAATTGAAGGGATTCTTGGAAGTCCATGCCTCAAGGACATACAAAAAATTGTCCTAACAAGTACAACCCACACTTTACGAAGGGCTTTATCTATGTAATTTCTTTTTTCTTTTTTTTTTTTTTTTTTTTTTGTCAGTGGAAAGTGTCATGATGCCATTTCTAACCTTAGCTCCCTGGGCGGGATCCGGAAAGAAATGTGTAAACGCCAGAAATCAAAGAAAAAAAAAAAATAATAATAATAAGGCCACATCGGAAGGCACAATAGTTGGGAGAAATAAAGAAATCAGATGTGAGACATCGATACTAGATAAAATCACAAGAAACCCAAATGTCTCACCTCGCAAATACAGGAAGATCAAGCGGAGATATAAATTTAAATCACTAAATGAAATTCCAGCAATCCAGGAAATGCTAAGACAGAAACTGCAGTTAAAGTTGCAGCGAACAAGACGCTATGAAAGCCAATTGCAGATTCAGTTGATAAAATAAAATATTCCAAACAGACCTTAAGAATTTTTACAGGTAAATTGGAAAATCAGTTATACATCTCAAAAAGCCACCATCTACTAAAAATGTGCCTCAACTTTGGGAGAATATTTGGAGCAGCCCAAAGGAATATTAACGCAATACAGAAGAGATCCAATGAGAAGAAGAAAGAATGATGGATAAACTTCTAGAATTATAGGAATATATAACCAGGAATAATGTTAGGCAAACTACAACGAAATCCCCAAAATGTAAATCCCCAGGGAATGACAAGGTACTCAACTTTTGGCTCTATCATCTGTCATCAATTCATAAAACCCTTGTACAAACTCTAACAATGCTTCTCAATAATTCCAATGAAGTCCCAGAATGAGTCACTGAATGTTTAACATATCTCCTATCAAAAACGGGCGAAACAGATGAACCGAAAAATTATAGGCTGTTTACTACGTATAAATTTAAATTATATGTCTGTTTACTACGTATAAATTTATCTCGTCTGTCCTGACGAACCGTACTTACTCTTTTCTAGAAGAAAATAACATTATTTCACTGGAACAGAAAAGAGGCTTATATGGTTGCAAAGATCTATTACTGATAAACTGAATTATCCTCGAAAATTGCAAGAAATGAGGTAGAAATCTGAGCACAACATGGACAGATTACCGTAAAGCTTTTGATAGTGTGGCTCACTATCGAATCCTTAAGATTTTCAAAATGTACAAAGTCTCCTCGATGTTAGTAAATTTCATTAAACACAGCATGAGAATGTGGAAAACCACATTATACCTAAATCACATAACAGGTACTGGCACCTCCAACCGCCTGGAATATCTGACGAGGAATCTTTCAATGAGACTCCCGTACTGTTTTGTCTGTCCTCTTCCTCCTTATACATGACCTAAACAATGATACCTATGGATAAATGTTTAAAAAAATGCTCAATGACCTACACTATATGAATGACCTCAGACTCTTTGCCAAAGATAACAATGTGTTGAAGGGTCTCCTCAATAGTGTAAATTGTTTCAGTGACCACATAGGTATGGATTTCGAATTAGATAAATG
The DNA here is from genome assembly GCA_963932145.1 of Acanthosepion lycidas. Taxonomy (NCBI): domain Eukaryota; kingdom Metazoa; phylum Mollusca; class Cephalopoda; order Sepiida; family Sepiidae; genus Acanthosepion; species Acanthosepion lycidas. Next base: position 98,812,382 of record OZ010579.1, read on the forward strand.
TCCAAAAGCAACATTCAAGAAAAGAAGACACACACAATAGATCTAGATTTTGTCACAAAGAATAGGGAACTGGAACAAGAAAGCTATAGATACCGAGGAATTAGCGAAGGAGATGAAATACAGCATACCTAAATGAAGGTGAAAGTAAGAAACACACTACAGACGTGAGTCTCCGGTACAGAATAGCTAGCTGAATTTTTAAAAAAATAGAATATCAACCATAAACACCTTGACTGTCCCCGTGGTGCAATACAGTTTCAAAGCTGATATTAAGCCAATGGACGGCAAAACGAGAAAGCTTCTCACTTGCAAAGTCAAGCATCATCCCAAGGATGATGTTGATCGATGTGCCCAGATCCGAGGAAGGCAGAGGATTATGTCAACCAGAACTTTCTTACAAAATTATACCAATGCCTTTCAAAGATACATGGAAACTGCAGAAGACTGAATGATGATTTATGTCAAATAGCATGAAAGAAGTAAACAACTTTATTCATTAATAAAGGAAACCAACAAATTCAAAATGGAGCTTCAAATGGGTGACGAAGTGCAAGTAAAGCATAATAAACTGCCTACAGCTGCAAAATACTTTAAAAAGAAAGCAAAGAAAACTGCAATTAACCAGATGTAGAAACGATGGCAAGATAAACCGCTTCACAGTCAATATTCCGCTCGAACCAAGCAAGCACATGTAGACAAGATCCGTACCCATCGGTGATTACGTGGTGCAGGGATGAAAGCTGAAGTAGAAGATTTTATTCTTACTAGACAGGACCAATGCTTGCGATAAAATAACAAGCAAAAATACTCAAAGACTGTTAGACAAAAATGCAGATTCCGCGACAAGTATCCAGAAAAAAATGAATATATTGCTGGCACCCACCGAATAAAAAACCCAATATGATAGTGCAGGTCAATATCTGCATTGGAAAATCGGCAACTTTTACGGAAATTAAACTGCAAGAAATACTTAATCGCCCAGATATCTTGATTAGAGACCGCAGATAATATGTGCCTTCTTACTGCCATGACAGTTCATGCAGACTGTAATATAACTTTGAAGATCTCCAAAAACTATCAAAATACAAGGACCTTAAAATCGAAACCTTAAAATCGAAACCTCAAAATTGAAACCTCAAAAATGTGGCTCTGAATGACATTAACCATTCCGTTTATAGTTGGTGTCCTCTGATTGATTAGAAAATGTTCAAATCGACTCACTGAAGGGTTTTCTGGCAGCCCATGCCTTCAAGAAATACATAAAATGTTCTCGCAACTACAACCGACACCTTAGGAAGTGCTTTATCAATGTAAAATATGTAATATTTTTTACATAACTGATCAGTGGAAAATATTATGATGCTATTTCTGTCCTTAGATCTCTGGTCAGACCCGGAAAGAAATTAAAAAAAAAAACATTAAAATAATAATATTCTAATAATTGAAAAACTCTACAATGTGGCACATGAGGACATCAGTAATTCCCGTTGTAACTGGAGCACTAGGTTTGAGTGGAAAAGGTTCATTGAAGGGAATCCTTGTTGTGCATGCCTGAAAGTAACAATAAAATTGATCTCATAAGTAAAACTCACATATTGCGATGAGCATTATCTATGTAAAATGTTTGGGATCTTTGGTTTTTTTTCCCTGATTTTTTACATAAAATACTAGTGGAAAATATCATGAACTTATTTCTGAACCTAGCTCTCTGGTTTGGATCCAAAAGGAAATGTGTATACAATACAAATCAAATGAAATAATAATAATAATAATAATATTATTATTAGTAGTAGTAGTAGTAGTAGTAGTAGTATTACGTTGACTTCAAATGCAGATTCTGCGTTGAATACCCAGAAGCAATTGACTATCTTCTATCATGTATTAGCAGACACCGATTATAAAACACCGTATGACAGAGTGGACCAATATCTGCACTGGAAGATCTGCAAATTTTATGGCGAGGTAACTGCAATAAATTAGCATAGATACCACCCAGAAATGCTTACAGACGTATAACCTGTAACAATTTTATGATAACTTTAAAATTCACACGGAGAGAACAATCAAAGCTAACAGTCTAGACATAGTCATACAAAACCACAAAACAAGAATGTGCTTTCTTAGTGACATGGAACTTCCCGCAGACAGTAGTTCGGTTGTAAACATATTTAAAAATAAATCTAATAAAATGCAAGTATCTTGAATAGTAAATTTAAAAAAAAAATGAAGCACACGAAGACATTAATAATTACAGCTGTGGTTGAATCTCTGTATTTGATTATAAAATGCACTGATTGACAAACTGAACATATCACGAGGAGAACATTACTTAAGAAAATATTTTTGTAAAAATGTCTCACAAACACAGCTGATAACCTATGAAGAGCTTTCTTAAAATATGTAAGCTTCCGGACGTTGTTTTTAGAATTATACAAATATCCAGTGGATAATGCCATGATGCCCTTTCTGCCCTTAGATCTCTGGTTGTAATCCGGGGAAAACTAGTATTCTTCAATGTGTCGAGACGTGGTGATCGGACTTCTCTATAACTTCATGTTGTAGATTTTAGGAGTGATATTAGCTATCTTGACACCATTTATCGTAAGAATAAATGAAATCACCTTGAGTTATTCAGATAGAAAGAGAACACCTAAAATAATTTTGTGTTAGATCCATTATGTCATCCCAACTGAGCAATGGTGAGAGGAAAAAGATCAGTCAGGCCTTCAAGAACAATCAAGAGAATGAAGTTTAAATGAGTTTAAAAAAGAGGGAACAATAGAGAAGAAAACTGGATCAGGAGGTTACAACACTAAGAGGGATCATCATTTCAACTTAGAGCTAAGTATATTTTTATTGTTCAATGGAGTATCCAATAGTCTTATAAAAAAATATTAAAGAAATCCAGTAAGATATATTTAATCATTTGAATCTTAATCAAACAATTGAACAATTATTCTGTTGCACGATTTGGACAATTTTTCTGTAATACCCTGTACATTAAAAAAGGCGAAGATTTCTGATGAGTTCATTGAACGAATATTAAAGTAAGAGTGATTCTGGCTTTGGTGGGGGTAGAGACGAAACTTAAATCTCTCAGGCCAAAAGTGGTGCGTGTAGTTTACTTTCAGCGTCTACAATAAACACGGTGTGACCTGCCTATGTTATTTCGTTAAAACTGTGGTCGACAATAATGAATCGTGTAGGTCTTGTAATGCCCTCAGAAACGTTTCCCTGTAAAGATTGAATAAGTCCGGCGAGAAGATACATTATGTCTTGTGCTCTCTCTATATTTGTGTAGTGAAATAAAAAGAAATTATAAAAATATATGTGAAAATGACATTCAGAAGAGATTATTTTTGTGAACTAAGTCTGCAGATCTGGATAGAAGAAATGTGTTAACAAACTTAGATAATTTATTCATTAATTCATTTTTTATGGTTTATCAACCTTATACAGTTTATTTAATAGCAGAATATACTTTTAGATTGTAAGACTCGTTTTTCAGCTAATAATTATAGAATTGGGTGTCGCCTTGATGATTATAAATATTTACTAATTGAATCTTACTATTTAACCCATATCTGTGGGAGAGAAGGTAGAATCATACCTTTCTCAAGGGTATTTGACAAGAATTGGGGCTCGGCACTTCTATTAATAATTCGAGCCATTAAGCATTAAACTTCCACCTGCGTACTTACAACACCTGGTATTCGAAAGAGGTCAACCATCTAGGTAATGACCAAGCACGACGTTGCTTAAATTCGGTGATCGTATGGTAAGCGGTATATTAACACGATATGACCGTAAGACTTATATGGAATTATAATAATTATACAATTTTTTTATAATATTTAGTGATGAACGAATAAAGTGGACTCATAGAAACATTTTCAAAAGACTGTTTCAGTCGAGGGAAATTTTGAAAACATCTTAATGCAAAAATTTAAGTAACAAGTATAAATAGAATTGCTATGTCTCGTCTAAGATATGAGTTTAACATGATTAGAATTTGAGTTAAATGGGAATAAATCGGACACAAAAATTATTCGAAAAATAAACTTGCTACAGAAATTGCCAGCTAAAAGTTGGCGTTAATCATCTATATTTATCCAGAAACAATAGTGGATAGGGTAAATGAAACACACCATTTGGATTTGATTAATATCATAAGACTGGTGAAGGTGATACGATAACACTTGTTTATAAACAGAAAAACAGGAAACAAACTGCGCCTAATTCAAAATAAAGGTAGAAGAAAAAAAAAGAATTGCGTGTCAACTTGGATGTTGATGAATGCAGAGATAAAAAAAAATAACATGGCGATAATGTTAAGCAGCTTGCTATGAAACACACCTATAATATAAAGAAAGTTAAGAAGAAAAATCTATGCAAACGATAAGGAGGTAAAAAATAAAACCCACACATAACCATGGCTTCGGGTCTGTCGATTTAAAACGGTAACAGAAATTTATAAAACAGCAAATTTACAAAGAGTATTTACCCGTAATTACCAAGGAATCATTTCCCAATTTTATATATATATATATATATATATATATATATATATATATGTATGTGTGTGTGTGTGTGTGCGTGCGTGCTGGTAAGTAGAAAAATAAGAAAGGAACCCTTTAGGTAAAAAATCCGGGGTTCTTTTGTATTTTTGTTTTTATTAAAAAAAAACAAAAAACAATGCTCCATACAGAAATAGAGCTTAATTTATAATTATTTAAAAAAAAAAATATGATTCCTTCGCTGCATAAAAGGAATCATATTTTATAAAAATAATTATAATATATATATATATATATATATATATATTAGGTTGATGCAAAAATAATATCGTTTTTGACGTATATTTTAACGTCAAAAAACGATACCATTTTTGCACCAACCTAATATAAGTATTTCACCCCAAGCAAGGCGGCATACCACTAGCACGCAAGGGGTTATAGATAGTGGAAGCGTGATAAGGAAAATGATGAAAAGAATAAAAGGGAATTGATTAGGACATCCGGAGATGTCGATTGACATTACATTTGAATAACTGGAGATGATAGCTATCATAGAAACAGGTAATCTGAAGGGAATTTCATAGACTGGGGGTGCGAGACATGAAGCTATTGGAGTAGAAGAGACATTTAACCCCCTGACAATGAAAGGATAGGACCGTGATGCCGGCCTAGTAGCACGCTTAAATTCATGCAGTCTGGGAACCAGCGAAAGTAGCACGGCGGAGCAGTTACCGTGAAAGTATTTGCAGAAAAGACACAGGGAGGCGACGGCACGTCGGTGAGAGAGTGACTGTAGACGAGAAGCCAGATCAGGACCAACCATATTTCATATCCGACGCTGGATTTTGTCCAGGACCTTAAGGCGAATAGCGGGGGCGCCAGAACATATATGGCCACAGTATCCCATGCAAAGGCGAATGGTTGATTTGAAGGATGAACTCGGGCGAAAAAACAATATATATATATATATATATATATATATATATATATATATATATATATATATATATTTATACTGAGTGCCAAATTATTATCGAGATAATTTTTTTCAAATATTTCAAAAACCGTACAATCAATTCACACAAATTTTTTACACAATGTTGGCAACACTGACCTGCGCAAACAATAGAATTTTAGTACTGATCAGCGCAATGTAAACAAACTGGCGTCATATTTGTTATCAGCCCGGTGATTTGAGCGTGCCAAATTATTAAAAAAGTGTAAGAATTTAGTGAAAAGATGGGCCGTAAAAGCAGTTTAACGGATGCTGTAAAGAAAACTATCACCTCAGAACTCTCAAAAGATAAATCTACCCTAGAAATGTCTAAAATGATAGGGAGGTGTCATCAAACAGTGAAAAAGTTCACCGCCGACCCCAAATAAGTACGCAAAATGGCGGATAAAGGCAAGCCGAGGGTTATTTCACGTCGTCTCATGTCACGACTTAAACTAGAGGCCACGAAGAACCCTAGACTTACCAGTCGAGAGCTTTTCAGTCGCATTGTGTATCCTACTGTGTCTAAAAGTACTCGGTGTCGGTATCTGAGGGAAATAGCAACAACAGTCAAACCTGTATCGAAGCCTTTGCTGACGAGAAATCACATTCAAAATTGATTGAAATGAACCGTGGACAATATGAAGATTGACTTCTCTAAAGTTTTGTTCAGAGACGAAACTCGAGAAAAATTTGATGGGCCAGATAGATGGTACAAAGGTTGGGTAATGAACGGACAGAATCGTTTGAGACGCCAAGAAGGTCGTGCAGGCATAATGATCTGGGGTGGTATTATTGGAAAAACATTAGTGGGCCCATGGAGAGTACGAGATGGCGTCAAAATGACTGCTGATGCATACATGGCGTTTATGAAGGAGCATCTTGAACCGTGGATGAAAAAGCAAAGTGTTGCCTTCCGAAGGGCCATTGTTTTTATGCAAGATAATGCTCCCTCATATGCTACTCACAAGACTACTGAATATTTGAAACAGTTAGGCTTCGATGAGCCTCGAAAAGTGAAGTGGCCAGCAAATTCTCCGGATTTGAACCCAATCGAAAACCTTTGGAGCATCATGAACGCTAACGATAACGGATGACAATTCAGGAGCAACGCTCAGTTGTGGGAAGCCATTCTTGACATATCTCGCGGCATTACAGTAGATGATATCCTATAATTAACAAATTCTATGGATCGTCGACTTCTTCAAGTAATTTCAAAACAGTGAAAGCACATTCCCTATTAATTTGTTTAAAACTGTGCCTTTGATTGTATCTGTTATTATTTGTTTGATTATCTTATTTATTAGCTTCTTTTGATTCACGTACAACATTAATAAACGTTTCGTTTACTAAATGCTGGGAATTTTACTAAACCTTTCTAATAATCTGGCACGGTCAAATCACTGTGCTGATAATAAATATGGCGCCAGTTTGTTTACATTTCGCGGATCAGTACTAAAATTCCAGTGATTGCGCAGGTCAGTGATGCCAACATTGTGTGAAGATTTTGTGTGAATTGATTGGAAGGTTTTTGAAATATTAGAAAAAAAGTTCTGGATAATAATTTGTCATGCAGTGTATATATATTATCACAATTGTGCACAAGAACAGGCATACATCAATGGATCTTGAAAGATGTTACGATCCCTTGGGATTAGGACATTGTAATCGCGTTGCAGCCAAAAATACAGAGGTACCAAACCTGGCAGAGCAATCCGAGAAATAATTTTAGCTGAAGTCAAGTCGTCGTCACTTTTGTGGATGTCGAAAGCGGAACTATTTCGAAGAATATTCCTGCTACGGAGAACGCCTTGGACATCATTGCGAGCGTACAGGTGTGTGGGGGATTCATCATTGTTTGGAAGAGCCCATGTGCTGAGAATAAAGTTGTAAACTTGTAAGAATAAATTTTGTATCTCTTTGAGGCATGGACTTCCAAGAATCCCTTCAATTATTCTACTAGAATCTTTCCTAGTGGTCCAACTACAACGGGGATTGTTGATGTTCACATGTGCCACATTTTTGAGATTTCGATTCCAAGGTTCTTGTATTTTGACATCTTTTTGAATATCTTCAAAGATACATTGCAGTCAGCAGGCACTTTTTTGTTTGTGGTCTTTAATAAAAAATATCTGGGCGGTTGGATTTGATTGTTCTGTCAGTGTGTATTTTGTAGTCCCATAGAATTGTAACAAGTCTGGGTGGCCTTCATACCATTTTATTTCAGTTTCCTTCCTGTAGAAGTTGAAGATTTTCCAGTGCAGATATTGGCCCACTCTGTTATGCCGGGTTTTATACTCAGTGGGTGCCAATATCGTGCAACCTGATACAAGATGATCAATTGTTTCTGGATATTTATCACAGAATCTGCATTTTGGGATAACACAATATTTTATTATATGTGCTTGATAATTCCTTGTTAACAAGCATTGGTCCTGTGCAGCAAGGACAAAACCTTCAGTTTCAGCTTTCAAGACTGCACTGATGGGTACGGCTTTTGTCCACGTACGCTTGTTTGGTACGGGCAGAGTATTGGCCATGAAGCGGTTTATCTTGCCATCGCTCCTCTATCTGGTCGGTTGCATTTGTTTTTTCTTTGTTTTTAAGTATTATTATTATTATTATTATTATTATAATTATTATTTTATTTCCTTTGATTTCTGATGTGTACTCATTTCTTTCCAGTTCCAGCCCTTAGTAAGGTGTGGGCTGTACTCGTGAGAACAATCTTTTGTATTTCTTTAAGGTATGGACTTCCATGGATCTCTTTAATTAGTCTACTGGAATCTTTTCCAAACAATCTGAGCGCACCAACTACAATTGGTATTGTTGATTTTGCGATGTGCCACATTTTTGAGATTTCAATTTATTATTATTATTATTATTATTATTATTATTATTATTATTATTAACAACCAAAGTGGCCAACCTTGACATTTCTCGTAACGGCATTCTTTCTTTTGACACAGCAAATTAGTAGTATTTTCGTTTCAGGAGTAAAGAAGCATAAAGTTTTCTATGAGAAAAAAGACCTCCTTCCCGTCAGTCGCGGAAGTTTGCCCGAGAGAGAAGATGAAAGAGCACGAGTTTTTTTTTTTTTTGGGGGGGGGAGAAAAGTTTGTAATATTCCAAAATTTTCTTTGGAGACTGACGACTCACAATCTATGCTGTACCAAAAAAAAAATGTCGATTACTTCTTGAGTCAGTTTATTTTAATAACTTGTGTGTAATCTACACCGCTACCCTACTAGTGGCATAAAATCATTGGCTGAGCGGACCCAGTAATATCACCAATCACGATGAACGAATGTTACTCCTGTAAGGTCTAGTGTCTTTAGCGCTTATTAGGATTTCAACTCAACCAAGACCTTAAGTTGAAGTTAAGATTCATGGCTAAAAGTGATGAAAAAATAGTCTGGTCCCTGTACGGCTCCAGCAAGTACATCACTCGTTGTGTTCTCCATACTTTTACAAGGACCAGATCAGGCTGAAAATGGAGTACTGCTGCCCTTATTTGCATGATCTTCTTAGTCTTCACTTTCCCGTCTCTAAAGCATTTCCGCGTCCTTGTGGTTGATGAATTATTTTCCACTTACTTCCCCTTTCCCACAGACGAAAATTCGCAAGCCTATGGCTGCTCTATCGCTATTTCCATGGCAAGTGTTCAGACAAAATATATTCTTAGTTGCCTCAGTTCTATGCTTCACGCCAAAGACCAGGCATTGTCGCGGACCATCAATCATTCCATTGTGTTCCATTGATGAGATGTAAGTTCCACTCGAGAACCTTCTTCCATCGACCCGCTACTTTGGGGAACCAACTCCCAGGAGTTTGCTTCACTGATCACAACAATCGGAACCTGTTCAAGTCAAGGTTTTACCGTTAAACTTTTCGACATGTCTACCTCAACTGTGCCTCTTACTTTGTGATTCTAGACTGCGAATGGTTCAAAGGCCTTGAACTTCACTGTACAATAAAATTAAAAAAAGAAATATACATTTCATTAGTGTGTCAAAATCTACAATATATAAAAAATCTGAGCTAATATATTTATAGGCCCCTTATATTCTCTAATTGATATTAGGTTGGTGCAAAAATAATGATGTAATAATGTCGTTTTTTGACGTTAAATACTACGTCAAAAAACGACATTATTACGTCATTATTTTTGCACCAACCTAATAATAAAATATATCGTTGTTATAGTAGCATGAGGCTTGATGGAAGCTGAAGAGAGATCATTAATCATGTTGCCATAACAGGAGATTATCTCATCCAGAAGAAGGAAGGGAAGCAAAATTGTTAATAATTCTTGTGTGATTTCGTTTGTTTCGCAATAGCTGTGTTTTCTGTAAATGTGTGTTTTTTTCGTTTTCGTTTTTTTGTAAATGGTATGCCGATTTAGTCTTCAGGCTATCATTACTGACCACAGTTTTCTCTTATCATTTGAAAATGTTAGTAGATTCGCCTCGGCTCGGAAGTTATAATCCCCCGTTTCTTTGACTGTCACTCAAGGCTGAAAAGTCCGGTCTACAATCCTATTAAAAGCATAATTTGAGTGAGCGGATATATATATATATATATATATATATATATATCTATATTATTTATGCATTAATATATATATATATATATATATATATATATATATATATATATATATATATATATATATATATATATTAATGCATAAATAATATAGACAAGTTATCATAACCGATTATGAAAATTTCTCGGGCATTCAGGCCGGTAAATGTTATTAATACAGTTAATTAACATTTAATTACAGAGCATTTACTTAAATATTTGTATCTATAAAAAGAATGTATAAACCTAAACAATCTCCTAAAATAATTGTCGGACTTTGTCAATTTCATAATGTGTGACGTCATTTGTTTATATGTACGTGTGAGAATCTTGGAAGATTGTAGTTTAAAAGCAGTAAAATCGACCTTGCTGACCGAAAGAGCTTCTGTGGCTCAATCGGTTAAGTCACGTCAGGCTATATGACGATTCCGTATAGTATACAGGTTCGGTTCCCGTCGAAGGACGGATATTTTCTATGAAAGTTTCTCGGGCATTCAGGCCGGTAAATGTTGTTTAATACTGTTTAAAAAGAATATATATATATATATATATATCGACTCTCGTCGATTTCGACGCATGATGGTCAAATGCTTACGTTACGTATGCTTTATGGCACGTTTTAGTTTTCTCGTCACTAAACCTGTTTGATTTTGAAAACCTCATCCTATCTTTTCGACATAAAATGCTGAACCTTAGATTACTCATCTGGTCAAGTGGATGCAACCGCAAATGCCATTTTGGCGTGTTTTTCTCCACCAACTACGGCCAGCAGTATATTCTCCATTCTTTGATGGTTTTATTCCAATATATCATCTTGCACTGTGCCTATCTTAATCACCCTCGCATGAATTTGGCTATAGGTGAGATTTACGGTAGTTTTCGATCATTCACCGTAACAACATGGCCAGGTCATCCTAATTGCGATTGCATCATGCATCAAGAAACCCTCCATGCCTTGTATATCATATCAAATGACTGCTCGCTCTACACTCTGAATACATAATGCAGTGTTGGTCACATATCTATCTATCTATCTATCTATCTATCTATATATATATATATATATATATATATATATATATATATATATATATATGAAGAAATATAGTCTTAAGATGTGCTATATTTATGGGATAAAGTGCTCAATATCAGAGATAGTGCGTGTGCAAATATAAAAGTGAGCATAGAAGGCAACACTTAGAGGCGACAGTGTTTTTCATGTCTGACGATTGCATCTAGCATGAAACAGACTTGCGCCTCTAAGTGTTGACTTCTATGTTCACTTTTATATATAAATATATGTGTGTGTGTGCGTGTGTGTGTTTTGAACAATAAACAAATTTAAAAAATAAAAATCTTCAAACGCACTAGGTTGTATATTAATATTATTTCGTTTTTAATATTTCAGTTCGATTCCTCGACTAATTTCGGTCATCATGCCTATCATCAGGAGAAAACAATAGCTGCATGGCAGTAGAAGTGAACTACATAAATGAATGACTTGATGAAGTAAATGAACTTTATTTGTAGCTTTCATTCGTGTTTTTTATTTTTTTTTTATTTTTCAACATGAATTTTGGCCAGTCCTTGTGTTGGTCAAACAGTCTTTTTGAAGTTGTTATTTAAGATAAGAGTGTGAATTAATTCATGCTTTCCTGAATTGCCTTGGTCATTTTGACATTTTTATTGGTTCCTGGAAAGGGGATGTGTCTCTGTTAAGTGTGTGTGTGTTATTTGGTTCTTAGGGAGTGAGTATGATGTGTGTAAGCGTGTATATTACTATGGGTGTGTGGCCTCAACATCTCTGCAAACATAACTTTCTTGTGTGGGTCAGAAATGTGTGTAGGTCCTGATTTGTGGGGTTATATATTAATTCTGTCTATGTTGCTAGATTTGTGATTAATCCCGTCTGAGTGGAGCGTTTTCAGGTACCGAATCGACTATTTTCATGTTCTTCTAAAATCTTTCTAATGTTATCTGTTCTGAACTTTTCTATTTTCTCAATTATAATGAATTTGGCATGGGTTTTAAATGTTGTTCTACGGGTAATAATCTTTCATGGTGAGTCGACTTAAATCGATTGCGATAATAATTAATTCTGTATTGAAAGGGCCATTCATATTTTTCTACATATTATTTCTGGAATAGTGTGCATTCTAATAGGTAAATTATGTCCTGACTTCTGCAGTTAGTGTCGTGGCGGATTTTGAAAGTAGATTTAGTGAATGAATTCCTGTGTCTAATGTGGTTACAGCATAAGCTCCTTTTGTTGTTACATGGTTTGAAAAACGCTGTTGTGTTTGTTTTTGTTTGTGGTTTATTACGGATTACATTGTCCCCTGAAATGTGGTTAGTACCTATAATTTCCTTTTGGTTTTTGGCTTACAATATTGTGGCAGACGTGACGAGACAGGACCTGGGACGAGCACAACTGGTTGCCACTAGCCTTGTCCCCACCAAAAAAGAGACCGTATTTGCTTAGCATGTAAAGCTACTTCAGTTGAAATGAGAGAGAAAAAAAAGCACTTACCGCTCTGCCGTAATCCGTCCTCGGCCAAATAACATAAAAGAATTAGGGGGGACTTGCATTGCATTTTTATATAATAAAGATACAATGCATTATGGGGCAAGGACGTAATTAATTATGGGATCGCATGAAGACGCAAGGGATTATGGGTATATGTACAAATATAAAAGTAACAAATTTTTCCCAGTGCGGCGTGCTTGGAGTGACGTTCACGGTTGGCAGCTAGAAAAGTCTGTTAGTGTGATTTCGAGACAGAACTCAAGGAACGACTCGAAGTTGGAATACCATTTGGGAGAGCTTGAATTTACTCACTGGTTGCTGTTTTCTTTTTTTTTTCTTTTTTATTATTATCCACAGCTAGAAGACCTGGTCCCTCAAACAATTTTTAGGTCTGGTTTGAGATGTAGCATTTCCCAGCGACTTTTGATTAATTGGGATTGTGGAGCCAGAGTGGGGTTGAAAGTGGTTACTAGAGGGATTCGGCTGGCTTTATTTTTAATCTTGTATATTAGGGTATCTTCTCTAGATACGGAAATTGCTTTATTTATTTGTTCTCTGATTCGGTGTTGTTTATAGCCATGTATTGTGAATTGATTCTCCAGATTTTTGGTGTGTTTATTTAGTTCTTCTTTGTTGGAACATATGCTTGTGAGTGAATAGGGGAGGTTCTCCATGAGGTGTTTAGAGTGGAAAAAAACTTAAAGTGTCGATAGTTGTGGGTGTCGGTTATTTTAGTATATAGTGTTGATTTTAGTTTTCTGTTATCATCTATATAAATACAGGTGTCTAAAAACGTTACCGATATAGTGGAATTTTCATAGTCAAAATTAATTGAGTCGTGTACTGTTTTTAGGGTCATGAAGAATTGGGTATGTTTGTCCTCACTTGCCGTGTATGCAAAGAATATATCATCGATATATCTTACGTAGAATAGGCAGTCGCTACTGATGATAGAAGAGATATAGATCTCCTCAAATTTTCTCATGAGTATTGTAACATATGATGGAGCTGCAATTGTGCCCATGGCACAGGCACTTACTTGCAGGTAGTGTGCTCTATTGAAGTTGAAAGTATTTAATGTATGAATATACTACATGAGCTTTATGTTAACATCTATGGTGGGCTTTTGTTTTCTTCTTTTAGTAAGTGCTTCCTGAAGGGCGGTTAGCCCTTCGAAGTGTTTAATGTTTGAATAAAGTGATCTTATGTTAGTAGTCACTAGAATAGCATTTTCTCGCACAGTTTGTATGTGATTAATTTTGTTTAGTTGTTTCTCTTGTGTCTCTGATGTAGGATTTTATTTCTTTAGCTCTGGGTCGTATGTAAAGGTCTACGTATTTGGAAATTTTGGCCGTGTGACAGTTGAATGTTGAAATGACTGGCCTTCCTGGGTTGTTGCGTTGGTGTATTATGGGAAGGAGATAGAAGTGAGCAGGTGTGATGTTTGTGGGTGTATATGTTGTGCATGTTTCCTTGTCGATTAGATTGTTGCGAGGCAGCACGTTTAGTGAGCTAGTTAATTCTTTTTGGTATTCGGGAAGAGGGTCTGTAGGTAAGATTTTGTAGGTTTCTTTGTCGGATATATATATATATATATATATATATATATATATATATATATATATATATATATATATATATATATTGTGTGTGTGTGTGCGTTGTATGTGTATATCAATATACATATGTGTGTGTATATATATATATATATATATATTATTCATATACACATAGACACTCACGCACACTGACACACACACACACATATATATAGATATATGATAAAACAGTTTTATTTATGCTATATTTATGGCTAAATATGGTCAATAACAGACACAGATCATACGTAAATATAAAAGTGCACTCTGGCAACAACATTAAGCGCCGATAGTATGTTTCATGTTTGAACGCTATCTTAAATCTGATGATGATGATTAAGATATATATATATATATATATATATATATATATATATATATATATATATATATATATATATATATATACAGTGAGAGAGAGAGATGGAGGCGGAGGGATAAAGAAAGAGAGGGACTGAAAACAATACATGGTATTGATTACTCATCATCGTGGTACGGATAGAAAAATTGATTTCCGTATTGCATATTTTTACTAGAATAATATATACAAAATGCCTCCCTGCGCAGTGGATAAAGGCGTTGCTTAGATCCAGTGACAGGACTCAAAGCGTGTGAGTTCAATACCCGGTTAAGGCGGTGGAGAACTTTCAAAGGGTTAATTAACAGGAGATAACTAATAACTGACATCCATTAAAGCATGGCACATGGAACTAGAACAGTTTACCCAAATAAAGGGTTAAATTCGACATTCCAACCACCTGAAGCGTACAACGGCCGAAACGTTGTTATAAATATGGCGTCAAAAATGAGGACAAAAGACCGCATAATATAAATAATGTAAAATGTCTCCGTGGCCAACCGTCTGACAGAGAATATCCAATGCTTTTTTATATATACTTTCTTACAATACGCCTGCAATTGTTTATACTGCATCTATGATGAGTAGTTTCTGGTTCTGTGTGTGAATGTAAAGTTCCACCTACTATAATTTCACTCACATGTCTTCGGTCAAACAATGGTGTGCTTTTCAAAAAACTTTCCAGTGGTTCCACTGTGATTGCATCGTCAGACTCATAAAACCAGAAAGAAGCAACCTGAGCAATTGCCAATAATTTTATTCGAAATCGGTTCTAATTGTCAGAAAGTGAACATTCTAACGTATCGAATATATTTGATATATATGAATCAAATATTCCCAGTGTTTTCTTTAAACAATGTTAAAGAGATATTTATTATTTGTGCTTGCATTCACTATGAGTCACTTGCGAAAATAGTTCTAAGATTTTTTTTTAGCTGAATAACAATGAAAAGCCCATTCGTCAGCGTTCGTTTAGTTGTTTGTTTAATGTTGTGAAAACGTCAAATGACGTTAGACAAAGGAGAAATGAAAGGTTTTGATCATGATACAGTAGATTGGATCGGGGAAAGAATTCGTGATATTTAGGAAAAGTGATTTTCAACTTAAGGTCAATTGACGCCCTGGGTCATACGAGTCAAAGACAGCTGAAACGCAAAAGGTATCGTTAAAAGTTTTAAGTTTATTACATTAATGTTTTCTACCACGATTCAATAACTTGTTTTCGTAAAAATTGCACTGGGCATATATTCACGACCTCTATTCATATAGTTCTTCATCCTATCAAGAAAAATATCTCAATGCAAGTAGATTGAGTTAAGAATATATCAGTACTTACTTTTTTTCATATATGTGCTTGCTTTAGCAAAATAAAAAGCACTATATATATATATATATATATATATATATATATATATATATATATATATATATATGTGTGTGTGTGTGTGTGTGTGTGTGTGTGTGTGTGTGTAGTGTGTGTGTGTGAGTTTAGGCAGCATATCTTCATTCAGGCGAGTCACATTGAATAATATAGTTATAATAATATATTAGGTTGGTGCAAAAATAATGTCGTTTTTTGACGTTCAACTTCAAAAGAAAAACGACATTATATTTGCACCAACCTAATATTATACCTATTTATTTCTTATAATAATCAATCCAGTTCTCTAATTCCTTAGTGAATTTCAACTTACTATCGAGGAGGTAATTAGAGAACTAGAAAGGACTATAATCCAAATAATGGTAGAATCTCCGACTGACACCAATTCAGTCGGGTTTCGATCCTAGCTAGAGGCAACCGGTTGTCTACCCACACTGATGAGCTGCGAAACAGCGAAACAGTCTGTCTGTGGATGACGTTATATATATATATATATATATATATATATATATATATATATATATATATATATATATATATATATATATATATATATATTGCCCTTCCTTACCTTTAAATGAATGCCCTTTGCCGTGGTAATGTTGCTACATGCCTTACTTCTCACACTGCAAATTTTTTCTAAGCACTATACTAAACATTAAATCTGTTACGAAAAAAGAACTAAACAAAATGAACACAAAGCGATCAGCTTTAAAAAAAGGACTTGTAACTGGAAAAACCGAATGAAAAAGGAATGTTAACAACAAATACTTTTTCACACCCAACCCAATTCTGCGGAATCAGCATCAACTTTCAGTTTAAAAAAGCGCAATGAGCCAGTTGGAATAAAGTGCCATGCAGATTTTAATTTTTCCACTTGTGATGAATGCAGCTATCGATTTTTTTTGCATGCTAGCATGCTAGTTAAGATTCGTGTCAGTCAGCTGTTGGCTCTCACGCTGGCCAATAGAATATTCCCTTCTATTCGTGGCAGCCAGATTTAGGCTCTCACTCTGGCCAGTAGAAAATAGCCACAAACTATATGAAAACTGGCGTAAAAGCATGAAAAAATCGATTATGTCCATTATCGATGGGATTTGGGAAATGCAACGTCGTTATCGGCCTTCCCGCTAACTTGGAGCATGTGCATGTAAATTTTGGTGCAAATCCGTCGAAAATTGCGGCCGTGCATTCGTTACACACACATACGCATCCTGCCTTATATATATATATATATATATATATATATATATATATATATATATATATATATATATATATATATATATATGAGCCAACAAGCCACTCCTTCAAAAATAACCGCCAGAATAGATTGCCCACATTGCACCACTGAGCCATATATATAAATAGCCGAGGAAAAATTAAGTATTCGCGGCCTGATGATTGCGTCCAGCATGAAACAGCCTTTCGCCTCTGAGTGTTGACTTCAATGTTCACTTTTATATTTATATTTTCATACGCTCTATCTCTGATATTAAGCATTTTATCCCCAAAATATTTCACACCCTAAAACTATATATATATATATATATATATATATATATATATATATATATATATATAGAGAGAGAGAGAGAGAGATAGATAGATCGAATAAACTGTGAAGAGCAAATGTAAATTTACTTTTAGTATATCTCGATACATATTGGGGATGAGGCAATGGAATAGATAAATTAATAGAAGGTAGAGAGTTAGATAGATAGATAGATAGATAGATAGATAGATAGATAGATAGATAGATGGGAGAGAGAAAGTACAATACAAGAGTGTCGTGTCGTAATTCCTTTAATCCCTTATTCAGCGTAAAACCGTTACCCCAGTTGATTAGTTGAGGTTACTCCTCGTCAGTATTTTATATTACTTCTTCTCTCGAGCATTATGGGTAACGATCATGTTACTCTCTTGTAAAATGTATGTCACCGGGACTCTCTCACAATCAGTTTATACCTCACTGTCTCTGTATAACTCTTTTAATATCGACTCAAGCTACTATCCATGACGTTTTTGGAAGGAATTCATTGTTCAAAGTGCTAATAGTCAACAACTAGTAATGTGTGCAAGAAGCGTTTTTCTCTATTTCTAAAATTAGGAGTTGTAACTATTATTATTATTGTTCAGACCGTTGTCCTCGTCTTTATTTACACATTCACGACGTTTCGTTGTACTCTCTGGCCTTCTTAAGGTGGTATTTTTTTTTAAATTTCGGACCAACCCCAAAATAGTCTTTTTTTTTTTCTTTTCCAATTCCTGTCGGGATATTTGCAAGCGGTGCATCGATGAAATGGAACAGATTCTCATTGACTTTACTGAACGTCTTTACTGAGGAATGTGAAGCTTATATATCAACCCATTTCAGGAGAAATCTGGGAAGAACTTCTATACAAACTTCATCGAACCAATCTTCAGAAACGACGACATACAGATTGATTATTCTTGGTTCGGATCAAACTTTTCAAAAAAAATCACCGGAAGAAAGTCGGAGCTTACTACGGCCGAAACGTTGTGAATCTGCAAATAAAAATTAGGACAACTGTCCGAACAATGTAAAAAGAGTAAGTAGTCTGAAAGAAACATGAAGATGTTGTAAAAGAATTGTTTAAGAGTTTGTCAGGAGAAACAAGAGGCGACATTTTATTAAATATAGTCTTAAATGGATGTGATTGATAGATCAAAAGTATCTGTCTATATTTCTGATATGATGTATGTACACTATTTAAATTATTCGGACTATTTTCGTCATACAACGGCCGAAACGTTGTAATAAATATGGTGACAACCACCATATTTATTACAACGTTTCGGCCGTTGTACGCACCGGCCTCAAGGACACATGGCACAGTGGATAAAGGCGTTCGTTAGATCCAGTGACAGTGAGTTCAATACCCAGTTAAGGCAGTGGACAACTTGGAGAGGGTAATTAACAGGAAATAACTGATAACTGACATCCATTAGACATGGCACGTGGAACTAGAACAGTCTACGCAACGAGCAAAAGAAAGGGTCAGTTCGTCATTCCAACCACCTGAAGGATGCCGGAGCGTACAACGGCTGAAACTTTGTTATATATGGCGAAAAAGATGAGGACAATAGTCCGAATAATGTAAATAGATCAACAGTATTTTTTTTTTTTTAAAAGCTATCCATTTCACTAATTTATATTAGTAGTGATTTTTCAGTTTGAATAAGACGCAAGGCCAGTTTACTAAGTTTTATCCTTCGGCGTGGTTCGTTCTGCGCCTTTCGGCGAATTCAAATATTTTCTATTAAGAAATTAAGAGAACGGAGAATAACAATAAACAAGGTGAGGAATTAACGAAGCCAAGATATGGACGGTAGAGTTGTTCGCTTGTAGATAAAATAAAAAAATAAACTCGAATATTTCAGTTTAAATAAGAAAAAAAAAACACCGAAACTTTGAAGGAAGTGTCAAAATGAAATCAGAAAAAAAATTGTCTGGTTCCATCATTTTGCAGCATGTTAACATATTTTGGGTTATGTAATTCCGAAATTTTAACTACACCACCCAGGGGTTTCCAAGTAATGGTCTACAAGATTTGCCTCGCTAAATTTTATTCCATCCTCCGGCGTTGAATCTATATTATGCAGTCAAATTATTTGGTGCAACTCAGTTGCATAGGTTCAATATAGCACCTAGTCTCTCGTCATGTATATTGTGATAAACAAAAGATTAGAATACAAAATATATCATGAGGAGGCTTTTGAAAAGAACTTGGAAATAACCAATGAATATATATATATATATATATATATATATATATATATATATATATATATATATATATATACATATATATATATTATATATATAGTTAAACCTAGAGGGCCAAACAAACCTACAAAGGTTTCACATAAGCGGATCGTCCGTTTCGGTTAAAACCTTGGTTGGTTTGTCTGGCTCTCGAGGTTTAACTAGGTCTGCTCTACTTATTGTGATTGAGCACTTTATTTAGGTATTTTGCTTACTTGTATCGGTTTTTTTTTTCTTTGGACTTTGCACTTGTATGCTAGACGATTATTTTCGGCTAACGTACATGTTCTTGGTTTTTCTTTTTTGATACCTTTTTTTCCCTTTGGTATTGGTTTGATTATTTGCAAATAATGACACCGAAGGTTTTCTGTACGAATATAATTTCTTATACTTATAAGATTATTACTATTATTATGCCCTGTCTAACAGGAAGCGAACCTGCATTTGATCGGCATTTGATCTCACGTGCTATACCATTTATCTACAGGGAAGCGTCTGGTAAGCAAATTCCAAATTACTGTTTATAAACAGACAATCTTCGATGATTTTTCGAGTTCGATCATTTCTGATCGCGAACGTATCGTAACGTAAACAATGAAACCATATCATGAAATGTATTAAGTCCGACAGTTATTTAATATATTTTCTGTTTATACTTATTTTTATAGATACAGTAAAATTAAGTAAATGCTCTGTTTTAATTAATTAAATTTACCAACCTAAATATTTTCTACAAAATCTCTCGAAGATTCAGGCCGGTAAATGAAATTAATACTGTTTAAAAAAAACAAAAAAAAAACAGAGTATTTACTTAAATAAAATATACCTATAAAATAACGTATAAATACAAAATATATTACAAAATTATCGGACTTAATCTATTTCACTATATATATATATGTATATATATGTATATATATATATATATATATATGAAGAAAAATATACGGAAAAAACAAACAAAAATCCTTATATGCAATTAGGCTATTTTAATGTTAATATAATGTCAACGTCGGACGTTTCGGTCTAATAAACCATCTTCAAGACATATTCCTAAAATATAATTAACATTATCAATTCAACATGGCAAAAACTTCTTATTTCCATCGTCTTTGTCATGTTGAATTGATAATGTTAATTATATTTTATGAATATGTCCTGAAGATGGTTTATTAGACCGAAACGTCCGACGTTGACATTATATTAACATTAAAACAGCATAATTGCATATAAGGATTTTTCTTTGTTTTTTTCCGTATATTTTCTTCATACTGTCGGATCTATATCCATATATTTGCTTACACACACACATATATATATATATATATATATATATATATATATATATATATATATATATATATATATATTAAATAAAAACAGACCACTTTAAGCTTCCATGTAATAAATTATTTCAACACAGCCGTTTTAAAAGGACTGCAGATCATCAGACTTTACTTCCAAACAAAATCATTGAGCTCTCTGTATTATATCCTCCTTAGGTTTACCCATACGGATTACCTAGTTTTTCATAAACAATATATATATATATATATATATATATATATATATATATATATATATATATATAGCCTGTAATAGGCTAAGAATAAAACGGAAGTAGCCTATGTTGTATCCAGATTAGACATACCAATTTGTTTACTCAGTCACTAAGACTAATTTCAAAATCTACCACAACTCTAACTGTAGAAGTTATAACATAATTTAAAATGTACAATATGCCAGAAATAATAAGTGGGAAAATCTGAATGGCCCTTTAACAATTATCGTAATCGGATGAAGTCAGCTCCCCACGTTAGATTATTGCCTGCAGAACATCATTTTCGCCTAGAAAAAAATGATTTTAAAAGCAATGCTAAATTCACTATCATTGAAAAAATAGAAATATACAGAAAAATAACCTTAGAAAAATACTAGAGGAACATGAGGACAAATGGATTTTGCGCCTCAAAACATATGTCCAGACTAAACAGCACCGATAGAATTAATAGGTAATCCCATAGATCAACCCCAACATACATTTCTCAACCACATTAGACAGACATGCTTGCAGAAGTGTTGAGGTCACCCACATACTCACACAGACAAATATATACACATATCACATATTCCACCCCCCAACTAAAAGATTGCATACACTTAACACACACATCTCGTTTCCAGTAGCCAATAAAGCTATCAAGTTGACTAAGGATGGAATTTCTGAGATCCATGAATCCTTCAGGCATTATTAAAAAAAAAAAAACTTGAAAGAAGCGGTTGAAACTACGGACGGGACGATAAAATGTTTATGAAAACTACAAAGTTGACTGTCAACAGACAAATTCATTCGATCCTGTAGTTTACTGGAACTAACAAGCAGTGATGTTTTTTCTTCTGGTGATGACCATGTTAGCAGAAACTAGTCAAGGAACCTGATCTAAATAATAATACAAAAAGTATTAATATAGAACACACACACCCATACATACATACATACATACATACACACACACACACATATATATATATATATATGTGTGTGTGTGTGTGTGTGTGTGTTTCAAAAACACTGGGTTGTGTATATATATATATATATATATATATATATATATATATATATATAAGGATGCAGGGTGGAGTAATGGCGAGCAGCTTGGATTGGGGAATCGAATCCATTTCATTCACTTACGTGCTAGTACCCTTGGTAAAGTTAAGAATCCTCTTCCTCTCCCTCTATCAAATTTTTGCTACGTTAATAAATAAATGAAATAAGAAACAAAAAAATAAAAAATAAAAACAAGCAATATAATTTGACCCAAATAAATAAACAAATGACTTCCGGTAAAATAACCGCCATAATAGAATACCAACAATGCACCACTATCCCGTATGTATATAAATAGCCGAGAAAAATAACAGCATATGTGATTGCATATAGCATGAAGTGTTGACTTCTATGTTCACTTTTATATTTACACACGCTCTATCTCTGATATTGAGCACTTTATTCCATAAATATAGCACACCGTAAGACTATATTTCTTTATATATATATATATATATATATATATATATATATATATATATATAGTTGTATATTTTAACCGCCAAACTCTCTCTCTCTCTCTCTCTATATATATATATATATATATATATAGAGAGAGAGAGAGAGAGAGAGAGAATAACGTAACTGAATACTATAAAATTTATTTGGGATAGAAGATATTAGATGACTCCATAAATTATCCTTGAAAAAAACGAAATGAATTCAGTAAATACACAGAAATAGAAAGTGGCTGAAGACAAGACTCATCGGAGTTATTCAACTTTTACATCGATGCAATTAATGTCTTATCTGTATTTATTACTGGTCTATCCAATCGTAACCACATAAGCTATGCAGGTGACAAAGTGTTGATAGCAGACATAGAACGTGCTGCAAATAAGAGATAGTGTAGTAAACGAAAACAAAAATAAAGAACTGGACGTCAAATGGA
The DNA here is from genome assembly GCA_963932145.1 of Acanthosepion lycidas. Lineage (NCBI taxonomy): Eukaryota > Metazoa > Mollusca > Cephalopoda > Sepiida > Sepiidae > Acanthosepion > Acanthosepion lycidas. The sequence continues at coordinate 98,835,634 of OZ010579.1, forward strand.
AGAAGAGAAAACGTATGATTAACAGCAATGAACATTCCAAGATTCGAAATACGGAACCGAGTCATCAAAAGAGGGCTAAGCAAATTATGAAGAAGCTAGAAAGTTTCATTACAATCAAAGAGATGAGTGCTTATATGTTATGTAATTTCAGTGCTCCAACAGGAGGTTACGGACATATCACTTGGAAACACCGGCTTTCCTACGATCACCAATATTAAGCAGCGTCGAGCTTCGTCAGGAACTAGATGTGTAGCTGTTTGGGAGTAACTGGTGTTGTAAGCTTGGACGTGCCGGTTGTGTAACTGATAAAAGAATTGTAAATCGGAAAGCTGAGTTCCAATTCCAGTTGGGTTTGTTAGATTCACTTACGTGCAGATACCCTTAAGAAATGTATTTATCTTCCTTTTCTCCTCCAGTTATAGGTTAATTAGTAGGATATGTATAAGTAAATCATGATTATCTCCAAAAGATTTTTATAATCTAAAATATATTCTGGCTTTAAATAACCTGAAAATATTTGATAGGTCGTAAAAAAAAAAACAAACAAATTCAATCAACCTCCATGGCAGTGATAGATCATAGATAGTCATAGATAAAAAAGGCAACAGAAATATTCTCATACCGACTACTGTTGAGAATACCATAGTCTAAACATGTGAGTAAAAAGGACGTTTTAAGTCAAATTGAAACAGAAAGAACGTTATACTTCGAATCAGAAAGAGGGACTTCAAATTTGTTGGACATATAATGAGGAAAGAAGACTTGGAGAAGTCGACTCTCTTAGGACATATTGAAGGCAAATGGGACAGAGAAAAACAGCAAAAATTTAATCAGTACACGCCTCGAGACTTACTGAAGATAGAGGGTTAAAGTTAAAAGGATTATGCTGAATGGGATGGGGCAAAGCGAACCTTTAATTATGCAAGTGGTATCCACGACTGGGGCCGGATATTTGGAGACCTAAATTACTTCTAAATAACTATTAACGACAACAGTTTTAGCAAAGAACTTATCAGTAATGTGCAGTAATTAGTTAATTAACAACTATACACAATATTAGGAAGCAGTTATTAACTTGTTTTCATAAATACAAATGTACAAAGAAAGAACAAAAATAACCTCTCTACCATAGAATAACCAAATGCAAAAAAATCACTTTATTGACCATACATTAGACATTTTTAGATAATATTGCAAAAATAATGAGTAAATTTTTTTATGCCCATTGGTTACAGAAAATATAATTATATATTACAATCATGAAGCGATTTGAAGATTTAAAAAAAATCGTGTATCAACAAATTCTGAAAATACTTTACAAAAAATGTGAATTTCAGAGAAACGTTAATTTTCATGATCTTTACAAAATTTATTGTGAGTTTTGTTACATGCACAGTTACTATCACAGAAGATGAAGAAAATACTTATTTCCCCCTGATGCAATAATTAATATTATTATATTAATTAATAATATTATACATAGTGCTAATCATTAAAATCAATTCACATTAACAATAACACAAAATTAATTCACAGGATAATTTAGGGAGTCAATCATTTGAATAAAAAAAGGGGAAATCTAAAATAAAATATACCCGCTAAATATTCTCTGAATGGCTAAGCATATCTTTTTACTGCAGCTTCATGAACATATTTTTTACGACTTAAAATATGATTTTTTAATACTGATTATATATTCTTAAATAGAAACGTACATATATTTTTATATTATAAATAACATTTTAAAATAATTTCAAAACTTTTAGTGCTGTTTCTCTAGTGTTTTTTCGGTGAATCAAACAGAAAAAAAATATTCCAAAAATATATTTGAAATTATAATCCAATGCTTTCTTTTTATATTGTAATCATATATAAGAAACTAAGGTAAAGATTCTTGTCAAACAATTTCTGAAATTCATCAGATTAACAACACCAAAAAATTATAAAACAGAAAATAACTGATAGATAATCCAGTGGAATTTTTAAATTATCAAAATCTATTTTTCTTTTTTTTAAATGTCTTGAAAATTCTCGAAAATAAAAACAAGTATTATTACATATTTTCAGTACTGGGGGAGGCAATCTTTTCTTGTAACATAGTCTTTTATATACAAAAGTGTCATTTTAATATCTTTAGCGATCCTAGTTTCAAAATCGGGTAAGTTATCAAATGTTTAGCATTGTATCTCATCCAGCAAATGTCCACATTTTGAGCAATTATGAACTGGATCAAAATTGTATTCCTTGACATCAACATTTATTTTAAGATTTAGTTTAATTTTTACGATATGAAATATTTCAGGTATAAACTATTACATTCTCTAAATAGCTTGTGCTAAATTAAACAAACATAATAAAATTAAAGCCACTGCTTCGAAAATATGTAGACATCAAATAAGCTTTTGCATGGATGTTCAATTGTTAAACTAATATCTCATGTCAATGATTTGATTCTTTTTCCAAGTATTTGTCATTTTTCAAAAGTTCGAAATTTAACAGATGTTCATTTATATCTTTTCACTGGAGTGGGTCATTTTTGTTAGTGTCAACATATATTTCTTTGACACTAAGTGTTTGATATGAAAGAGGAGGTACAAGGGAGTGATAATGATAAGTTTTGGAGGATAGATAACGATTAACCCTGGATCGGAGCTGGTTATGTTTATAGTGTTTATGGAAGCAATAAAGCAGAAAGCTGTTCCAAAATGTTGTTTTTACCTGGGAAATTATTTTGAGTGGCATTTTGGTTTTACATTTTGGAAAACATAGGAAATAAGGATGAGTCAACTTTTCGGAATTAGAATGGAATATCCTAACTGCAAACATCTGAACAGCTGGAAAGAAATAATATACATATTCCATGGAAACA
>OZ010579.1:98843502-98868502 GCA_963932145.1 Acanthosepion lycidas
GAATTCTAGACATTTGTCGGCGGAGTGAAATCTATTTCGCTTCAAGTCTGTTTTTTTTTTTGTATCTGTGGAATCGTCCTGCATTTCGTGACGTCCATGAGATTAGATATTACATAACAGCTCATTACTCTTTACTTTGATTCAAGGAACATTTTCCTATTTATTAATACATTAATACTCTGCTTCTTTTTTGGTTTCTTTTTTCTTTTTTCTTTTTTTTTTTTTTTTTTGTAAAGCAACTTTCTCTCTTCCCATGCGCGTTTTGATGTCGGCTTCGAATAAATATAATTATTAGTCCTACCTTCTTAGTTTTTTTTTTATCCCTCTAAGTTACGTATCTAACGTACCGATTCCAGACGAAATCATAACGTTCACAACTCTTCAAAATATTTAACTGTCAACTCTTTAATCTTTTTTATGGGTGAACATTACGTGATTCGCCAGGGCTACATATTACTTTGAATGCAGTGTTGTCTTTCTCTTAGATTTCTTGAAAACTACGGTTAGATAGCTCCCGATCGGAGGGATGGAGAGATCGAATCATGCCTTTTCCAAAAGGAGTATTCGTTAAAGCGAATGTAACTATCTCGATTGGTAGAGTAATGCTTAGCTAACATTTTAATTTACTGTTCAGTTATATATGTAAACGTCGAAATGAATAAGTTTTGATTTCTTTGTTTTTTTAAATGCCTTAATTCAGAAGGTTCTGTAAACATCACATTACATCAGTTCTATTTGCACTTGGCTGTAAATACCTTCGTTGCGGCAGTAACCCTTTTATTGAATATATAGCAGTAAATATTGACAAACGAGAAAAGAGGTTTAAAACTCAATTCTACGTTATATGACCTTTTAAAAGGTTCAACGTTTCTGCTGGAGGCAAACATGAATGGAAAATAAACATTGTGAATGTTTAATGATAAGTACCTCTTCTAAAGTAGGCAATGAGAGATTTCACCTTCTGTAATCTTATTCACAGACAGGAATAGTTTTCCAGCCATGTCCCTTTAGGACAGAGGACGACTTCGACTTTCCACAGATCCCGTCACTCGAGTCTTTCTTTTTCTTTTTATGTGCTATGTCCTTTCAGGACGTAGGCGATCATGGCTCTCCACCTCCCTCTATACCTTGCAGCTCTCAACAAGTTCCTTCCTACTGCTACTTGCCCCAGAACACGTTCTGCCATCCACTTGCTTAAGCCCGTCAGGTATGTAACGCATTGTTTTCCTTTGTCTCTCTCTCCCTCTATTCGACCCGTAAGTATCAGATTCTGCAGGCCTTCCTTCCTTCCTCATTATGTGTCCCAGAAACTTCAACTGCCTCTTCCTGATGTTAAGTATAAGCCTCCTCTTTGTTTGCATCCTCTCTAAGACCTCAGGCGCTCCGTCCATGATATCCTTAGAATCCTTCTGTTGAAACACATCTCTGTCGCCTCGAGTCTCTTCTTCATCATTGAGGAAATCGTCCAACATTCGCTGCCGTATAGGAGGACAGATGTTATGTAACAGCTCAGTATTCCTTTCTTTGTTAGCAAAGAAAACCTCCTGTCCAGCTTTTAGAATGTGTCCTTGGCCATCGCAATACGCCTACAGATCTCAGTGTCGCATTTACCGTCCCTCTGTCAGAACGCGTCCCAGATATTTAAACATCCGCGTCTAATTAATTCTAGTGTTTCAGGCCTGCAAATCGTATTTTGGACTCCTCCTCTTACTGATGGCCATGCATTCTGTTTTCGTGTAGTTTATGCTTAGTCCCTTCTTCTCACTCTCCTTCGCTACATTCTGTAGGAGATTTTGTCATTTCTTTTCCTTGTCTACTATCAATGACGACATAGGTATTTAAAATTCTAGTAATAATAAGGTTGATCTAAAGATCTGTATTCTTTCCCAAGCACTCCAAGAAATAGAACTCCAAATAATCTTTTCTGAAATAGAATCTATGAACTGGTATTCGAATCAAAGCAGTGATGTCATCTACCCTGAATTCACTAATAAAACTCACGAGAATATCCTTTAGTATAAGATATCAGGAAATTAAACATTGAATTGCAAAAATACCAAAAAATTAACGAAATGAATTTTAAAATAATCTCATTGGAATGTCATTAAGGACACCAGATTCGCTCAGAAATATGTAAACTATAAGATTTATACAATGTTTTTTTTTTTTCAAATTAATGATTAATGATATATTTGAGGGAATGGAGCCTGTAGGTTTTAGCGAGGACCATTCTTCTCCAAACTTTGCGTTATGAATAATCAACAGTGACCTCCCCTTGTTTTGTTACTCTCCTCTTTGAGAGAGCCTTTTCTGTTTACTGGGACTATAAAAGGACACTATATGTTAACCTTATATTCTCAGTTGAATAAATCTTTCTTAAAGCCTACACATGTGTACTTTTGTCATTACAGTGATATTTTCCCTTATTTTCTTTCTATTCGGTTGGTGCAAAAATAATGACGTAATAATGTCGTTTTTTCACGTTAAAAAATACGTCAAAAACGACATTATTACGTCATTATTTTTGCACTAACCTAATATTAGCAGCCCTCGTAATAAAGGAATAAATTTCCCCACGCAATAACCTATTGGCCATCACAATCAGTAAAATACACTATTTCCAGGGAAAATATTGCATTTGATTTTCTCTACTGATAGCATCCTATGTTTCTCCGTACACCGTAGTTCGATAATTAGCATTTTTTCTCATCTCTGAGTGTTGGAAATATTAAAAGAAAACATTGAGTGATTTTCATGGATAATGGAATTTTATTAATAATCAATTGTGGTCTCCTCTTTTTTTTCTTACTCTCCTCTTTGTTTACTGGGACTATAAAAGGACACTATACGCAGACCTTGTATTCTCATTTGAGTAAAGCTTTCTGAAATTCTACAGCTGCGTACTTTTATCATTACAACGATTAAGACAAAATGTTCCGTAAAACTTTCAATGTGGCGCTAGTTCTCATTTGCAATGTGTCGTATCTATTTCATAAAAACCGGAGTAAATCACCTGAGCGATGGGCTCTATTAGGCAACGCGTTCAATTGGTAGGAGTCTGTTTAATTGGCTTAATGCCAGCTCTGATATTAGGGTATGTACAAACAGAATAATATGAACAACTGCTATAGGCATTTATAAACTGATTCTTTTGCATAATATGAATTATACACAAGTACATTAACTTTTGAATTTTTTTTAACCGATATTACTTATTGCTATAATTGTTATTTTTGTAATAAGAATTAATGTCGGATAAAATAATCGTTGAGGATACGAAACTAAATCTAGCTGATATAGAGTCGTAGAAGTCCCCAGAAAAAAATATCTCCACTCCTTAAATACGTAATTCAGAGCTTGCTCTATGGCTCTCCGCGACTAAATTTGTAATGATACGTTTCGGCTATAGACGCAGTTTCCATGATGGAAAACTGAGATACTGGTGTTGTGAATAATCAAGAGTGGTCTCCCCTTGTTTTGTTTTCACCTCTTTGAGAGAGCTATTTCTATTTACTGGGAATCGAAAAAAAATCACTATAAGCGAACCTTTTATTCTCAGTTTAAACCTGCATACTTTTGTCATTAAAATATGTATGTGCATTTTTTTAAGTTACTATATAATATATAGTAACTTAAAATATAGCACGCACACACAGAGGGTTATAGATTACCGTGATCGTATAGTGAGACCTCACAGTAGTAATTACTGGAAGCCATGCCATAGTGAAGGCCATAGTGAAGGGCTTAACAAAAACAATATTCTGTACTTTACCAAAATCAGTATAAAATGTTCGAGAAACGATGCATATGTGTACACAACGAGTGGCAAGTAATCAACAGTGGCAATTCTTTATTTTTTGATTTCAGAATGTATCTTTCTCTACTCCAATTCGTCTTCGGATTTCGGCATCACATATTCCCAAGTCAGTTATGACATTTCTCAGACAGTTAAATTTCGGTACCTTCAGAATTTGACGTGCTAAATTATAAGGTCGAACCATAAGATATGTTTGGCTAACGAACATAAATTCTCTGCTATAATTCATACTTAGCCGCTTATTCTTGTCTAGTATGTCTTGAAATTCCCAGTGTCTACCATCAACACGGTGATATCTGAGTAAACAATTTTAGAGACGAAATTCCAGGAAAATAAGATATATCTTTTTATTTAAAAATAATATATTACATTATACTTCATCTTTAAGCATTTTTTCATTGCTTGCAGAATTATCTGTAGGTTTATTTATACCCCACTTTTTTTTCTTTACTCCAGCACGATATGATACTGTCTTTCAATTCTCTCATATGATACTCTCTTTCACTCACAATTTATAATATTAATTTGTTCGAGAAAGTGTGCCGTATTTTCAATTACAGACTAAGAAAAATATTAATGCACAAAAAAAAGTTAAATCCTTTTGTCAAGCCCATGACAACGATTATCAATGAAAAGGACACCTTTATAAACCGGATTCTTTTGTTTCGTATTAAAAGAATCTTAGCTTCTCAAAGAAAGGTTTTCTGTTTCTGTGGAATTTATTTCTTCCAAACCTTTACAAGTTTTTCTTCCGTGAATAAAAGGTTTTATTGATTTTAATAAATTGATGTTTCACAGTATAAATTCTGTCGAATACAGAGTCTGGCGTAGATCCTTACGTGTGAATGATGATGTTTCTTCCCAGTTTTAAATGGCTGAGTGCCCGATTGCATTATACGTCTCAGGGATGAAACCGTATCTGTTCATTAAATCGGAATCTCTTTCGCAAATTTCTACTCTTTACTGTAAATTAAACATTTCTATAATTATCTTGCCTCTTCTTAGACATCTTAATAGACTAAACGTATTAGATTACCACGAAATTACGCGGGTGGAGCTTTTTGAATGTTAGTTATTTTTGTCAGATTTCCAGATGTCTGAATGAATAAAACTTTCCAGTTTCGTGGGAGTCGTTTAAAGTGCTTATAAGAGCAATGACGCGATTGAAGAAATAATTTTAAACATTAATATTTTTGTTATTATAATTATTAGTTTTGTTTCGTACTTATTATCATTTTAGTTTCACTGTTGCTTTCTACTCCAATTTTACTCTCGATTTTGTGAGAAAAAGAAATAAAAGCAATAAATAAATTAATAATAAAGAATAGAAAAAAGAAATAAATTTCCTCCTGATGCTTTAAATAATGGAACCGGAAAGGTGTTTTGGTCATCTGCATAATTTTATAACTCCACTTCTGGAAAGAAGAGAACCTTACTCTTTCCACTACGCAACGTACAATATTCGGAGGCAGAACGTCTCAACCCATGAGGTAAATGCAAACATTTCTTTAGTCATACCAAATTAACCAAAATGTGAATTTGGCTAGACTAGTAAAACTATTCTTACCACTACTTACCCCAAAAACATTGAGAGCTTTATTCCCCTACAGTTACTATATATAAAAACAGATTAAACCATCACTAGTAGAAACCCAGGTTTTTGTTGCTACTAAATTAATTGTTTGTATGTGAACACGTACGGAATAAACCAAGTATCAGTTATGTGTTACGCGTGATACCCCATAGGCGATCATGTATGTTTCGATACATGACTGACGAGACAGATTTTTTTTCCCCGCAGTAGCTTGACATTTCTTTCTGCGGTAGACCAGTTGCCATCCAGGGCTATAGAACTCGGTCTGTCCTCCTAGTTACCCATAGCTAGGAGGGAGAAGGGGATTCATACCTTTCCCAAGGGTAATAGCATGTAAGTGAATGTAATAGATTCTACTGGAATTCAAACTTGGCTCTGAGATTCCTCAATCTGAACCGCCATCCATTACTCCATGCCTCCTAGACTTAATACAAAAGGTGGATCTTCAGAGGGAGCTCTTCTCTCAAGATATTTTTGTCTATTTTTACTCTCTTCATCATGTGTATTTTCCCCCTGAAAACAGATCCTCTTGGCATCAGTTTAAACTCACACCTTTTTTTTTATATATATTGTGACCATTTATTAACTATATCTATTTTACAAATATAAGACTGGGTGCATCTCATTTACAATGACAAGAAGATCAGTCAGTTATGTGTCATGCGTGATACACACTTAGGCGATCATGTATCTTTCGATACATGACTGACGAGGCATATTTTTTCCCGCAGTAGGTTGCCATTTCGTTCTGCGGTACACCAGTTGTGATTCTGGGCTATACAACCCGGTATGTCCTGCTATTTACCCATAGCTGGTGGGGAGAAGAAGAGGATTCATACCTTTCCCAAAAGTATTATCACTTAAGTGACCATAATATATTCGACTGGATTCCTCAGTCTGTGCTGCTATCCATTACTCTATCGTTCGATCTACAGGCGTATGCAGACCGAGCTGTTCGAGAAGGAAATATATGTCTTCATAAACCAACTTTTTCTCTGCCTCAATATTTGTGTGGCGAGACGCACCAGTAGCGCTTATCGATTGAACAACAAAACTTAAGTGTTTTGAAAAACAAATCTATCCATTAAACGCGCTCTTTATCCGGCAATCTTTCTTAGCAACATATGTGTTTAGCTTTTACACACGATTAGTATTAGTGTCAGATTCTACTGGGGAGGATGAGAAAGTTCGCGCAGCTAAAGCCCGGGCGGCCTTGAATAAAATGGATGTAATCTGGAAATCTGATCTACCAAGTAACCACAAGCGGAGATTCTTACCAGTAACTATAGAGGCGGTGTTAATGCATCATGCTACTGCCTGGGCATTATCTAAAACCATTAAATCTGACCTTGGTGGAACCTATACTCGGATGCTGAGAGCTATATTTAACATCTCTTGGTTGTTTTTGTTTAGCGGCATATCAACACCTCTATGGGTTATTTAATGCCGAAATATAAATATTTTTCGCCCAATTTTGTGGCTTCAACTAAATATATATGTAATCTTATACCTTTAACAACCGATAAAATTTATTGCTGGAAATTTTGCTTTAATATTGCATACTATATTGTTATTTATTTACTATAAATAAGTATTTTGGTAACCTTACTATAAATATGTATTGTTGGTAATTTCAACGCGAACATGCATTGTTGGTAATGTTTTAATATAAAATTGTATTGGTGATTTTTTTTTTCTATAAAAAATATATTTATACTTTCAACGTATTTTGATTTTTTTTGTTTGGGAAGGTTCACTATTTGACACAACGGTGACCCTAACAGGTGCTACCACCTCGTGTCTGGGGTGAATCTGTGAACAACAGCAATTAAGAGGCGGTTCCACGCTCATCGAAACACCCAATCTCCTGAACAGAGGTATTGTTGCTGGATGTAGTTTATGAACATCCAGCTAAATCTATGGATCCACCCGTAATATTTCTACAATCTTACGCGAACGTGGAATGCGATTTGCAGGACACTGTTGGCGAGCAAAACAAGAACTCGCTAGTGATCTGCAACAATGGACACCTAAAGATAAAATAAGACCGGCTGGTTGCCTGGCAACCAGATGCATTAACCATAATTCCGCCTTAACGACCTTCCGAACTTAATGCAGGACAATTATGGTTGGCGTGATGGTTGGCATTATAGACTCATGGAAGTCTGAGCTAGCTCTATGGAACAGTAAGTAATAGTAAATGCAGCATTATATTTGCGATGAAAAAGTAACTAAACAATTCAAACGAAACTAATTATTAGTCAATAATAATAATAATATGGCAGTCTCTCCAGATTTTAATGTATCTTTAAAGATCTTCAAAAAACTATCAACATATAAGGATCTTAAAGTGTAAATCTAAAATATGCGGCACATGAGGACATCAGTAATTCCAGTTGTAGTTGGAGCCCTCGGATCGGTTGGAGAATGTCCCAATAGACTCCCTAAAGAGATTCCTGGTAGACCATTTCTTAAAGAAATAAAAGTACAACTACAGCTCACACATTACGAATAAATATGTCTATTTAAAATGTGTGGTCTTTGATGTTTTTGCAAACAAATTATTAGAGAAAGGCATCATCGAGCCGATTTCTGATAAGTTTCTTGTTCAGACCCGGAATTAAATATGTATACAACAAAAACCAACAAGGAAATAATAATAATAATAATAATAATAATAATAATAATAATAATAATAATAATAATAATAATAATAATAAGAAGAAGAAGAAGAAGAAGAAGAAGAATATAAAAGACAAGAAATTCAAGAAGTGTATGCTAATTCGCATTGCAGTACCATCTAAGAGAAACACCTCCATGAAAATTATCGAGAAATTGTCCAAATACAAAGACCTGGAGATGGAGATTAACAGGATCAGAGGAAGGAAGACTGAGACTGTAGCAATAGTAATCAGAGATCTGGGCCTCGTGAGAAAAAGAATGGACAATTTTACTAACAGTGTCCCAGGTAATATCAACATACAAGCTGCCCAGAATATCGCCCTGCTAGGAACATCCCATAAACTTACAAAAGTGCTATCAATTAAATGATAATTCTCCTATAGGGACTAAGGACCATAGTTTGCACACGGCTCGACATGATGCAAACATAAACAGGAAACATAACACAAATAATAATAATAATAATAATAATAATAATAATAGTTTGTATACTCTTAATCCCCCTTACGCAAAAAGTAAAAAAAAAACTATGATTGCAAAATAAACAAGAAAGTATTCAACCACCTACTCTACATTGATGATCTCAAATGAGTTGAAGGGTTTCTTCAATACTGTAAAATCACAGGTCTGGTTTTCGGATTAGATAAAGGTGCAAAAGCAACATTCAAGAAGTCAATAGACTTAGAATTTGGCATAAAGTTTAGGGAACTGGAACAAGAAGACGCTTATACAGTCCTAGGAATTAAGGAAAGAAATGGAATACAGCAAATAAAAGAGAAAGCAAGAAAGGAGTACTGCAGGCGTGTGCGTCTGGTACTGAATATCGATCTGAATGCAAAAAACAGAATATCAGCCATAAACACCTTGGTTGTCCCTTAGTACAATACAGTTCAAACATCATTAACAGATCAATAGCTAACATTAAGCGAATGGATGCCAAACGAGAAAGCTTCTGTCACCGCATGCATCAGACCAATGTTGATGTTGATCGTCTTTATGTGTCCAGATCCGAAGGTTGCAGACGATTAATTCAACTAGAAATGCCTTACAAATCTACCAAATTGTCTTTCAAAGAGACCTAGAAACTACAGAAAACTGGATAATGATCCGTGTCAAAGAACATTAAAGAAAATAAAAATTATATTCAGTAAAAAAGGTAGCCACCAAGTTCTAAATAGAAATTTCCAGTGTGTAAAGAAGTACGAGTAAAGCATAATACACCGACTGAAGGTGCAATATACTTAAAAAAGAATGTAAATGAAACCGACTAGATACAGAAAAGATGTCAAGTTAAATCATTCCACGTTCAGTACTCAGCTGGTACCAAACAAGCTGATGTAGACAAACACCGTACCCATCATTGGCTACAGAGACCAGGGTTAAAAGCTGAAAATGAAGTTATTTTTATTCTTGCTGCACAGGACCAATGCTTGCTAGCTAGAAATTACCAAGCACACAAACTTAAAAATTGTGTTAGTTCAAAATGCAGATTCTGTGATATCCAGAAGCAACTGACCATCTTGTATCAGCTTGCACGGTATTGACACCCACTAAATATAAAATACAGCACGACAGATTGAGACACTATCTGCACTTGGAAATCAACAATACTTACGGAAAGGAAACTGCAAGGAAGTGCTCCTTTTTCCACTGTGCCAGGCGTCCTTAAGATGTTGGTTAGATCCAGTGACAGGATCCAAATAGTTGTGAGTTCAATACCTGGTTAAGGCAGTGGAGATATTGGAGAGGTGAATTAAAAGGAGATAACTATTAATTGACATCCATTAGAACTAGTGGAACTAGAACAGTCTAACCCAGCGTGAGAAATGAAGGGTTCAGTTCGACATTCTAAGCACCTGAAGAAGGCCGGAAGTTACAACGGCCGAAATGTTATGAAAAATATGGCAACAAAGATGAGGTCAATAGTCCTAATAATGTAAATAGTATACATAATACATCAACTCAGAAACATAGACACATACAATAAAAATAATTTGGGCGAGAATGACGATTTTTCTCTAAAAGAATTACATGAAGATGTTCACTATTCATTTCAAGAATCGCCCTGGGTATGACGATAAACTACATCCACGTCCTGGGTATGACGATAAACTACTTCCAACAACAATGCTTCAGATAATGTTTTCGGAAAAATAATGTTGCCACCTATACATTTTTGATACAATAATGTTAACAGCTATGCGTTTTTTGAAACAATAATGTTCCCAGCTATACGCTTTTGAAACAATAATGTTGCCAGCTATGCGTTTTTGAAAAAATAATGTTGCCAGCTATATGTTTAATAGTACTGTATATTTAATATATGTATAGGTATGTGTATGTATGTATGTATGTATGTTTGTGTGTGTATATATATATATATATATATATATATATATATATATATATATATAGAATGTGTATGTATGTATGTATCTATGTATGTATATATATATATATATATATATATATATATATATATATATATATATATATATGAATTTGGGATTAAATGACCCACAGTGGTTGATATGCCATAAAACCCAACCATCCAACCGATCATTTCAAGACGAATAGTCCAGAGTCACTATTTTCTATGTCGACCTTTGCTTTTGATTACTAATTGGTTATAGCGGAATATGCTATTTAAAAAAATTACATGAAAATAATGTTGCCAGCTATATGTTTAATAGTACTGTATATTTAATATATGTATAGGTATGTGTATGTATGTATGTATGTGTGTATGTATATATATAACGTATATATATATATATATATATATATATATATATATATATATATATATATATATATATATATATATATATATATATATATTAATTTGGCATTAAATGACTCACATTGGTTGATATGCCATAAAACCCATCCAACCAATCATTTCAAGACGAATAGTCCAGGAGTCACTATTTTCTATGTCGACCTTTGCTTTTGATTACTGCTTGGTTATAGCGGAATATGCTGTGAATCAAGCTGTTTACAAGCCATCTGAAAGTTAATTTTTTCAATCGTCATTACTCCACCCCCCCTCCAGTGCGGATATACGTTTTTAAAGAAAGTGTCATTTTTTACACATTGAAGATTAAATACGTCCAAACCATACTATTCAAAAACCATTTACAGATGTGTTTATTTGTTGATCTTGATTCTTTTTGTGCCCTTCTGAGCTGGGAATGAGTCCAATTGTCAACTTATACATCTGGTAGAGGTGTTAGTCACCGGTCGGGTATTTCAAGGTACCTAGGTTTCGTAGTTACTATATTAAAAATAAATTTAAAAACATCGTCTGAAAATAAAAAGTTTTTCACAAAATAATTTGCTACTTAATGGTTGTTTTTTTCTGAAACTTTGTTTTTGTTAATAACTTTTCAACTGGGTTAACGCCTGAGGTGTTCTCCATCCCCCATAATTTTATCACGCTGATCTTTCTGAACGACATTTGGTCGGTGGCACGGTGATCTATAATGCATAAATATTGCGCACTGTTGAATGTGCATATGCTCGAGTTTTTCTTTGCACTATTTATATTGTTCCTGGAGGCAAGCAGTAGAATCCAGCTGTTCCAGATTTGGACATTGCGATCCAAATCATCTGGCTTGTTGGTTGCTTCGGTGTAGGAATTGTATACTTTTCATCAAATCTCGTATTATGTGAGGGGGGAGTCTAATGTTTCCTTTCAGCATAACGAACTATTACAGAAAAGATCAATCTGAAAATGTAATTTGATCCAGTTTTCAGCGGTCCTGTACAGCTTTCATGTTGCTTAGTAAATGCCGCATTCTTGGATTTTACAGCAGCAGTTGCAGTTTGCAGGCCAGATTCAATGATTTCAGACTTAAATCAAATCTCAGATGAGGTGCGATAGAACTGATATTTGTACCATTTTGAAGCAGAGCGACATGACGCTTCTTGCAAGAATTCGTTCGGGAACGTATAAGAATGCGCTACATCAAATGGGGAAAATGTATTTTGTTAAAATATCTGATAGTTGAAGAAAGCACAAGGAGAAGCAGTTTCATGTTTCTTTTAAAATGTTATTTCAAAGTGAACCAAAGCAGTGTCACGTGAAACCCGATCTCTGGCTATACTAGAGGCCATTTTTAATGAAGGAAGGAAAAAAAGCAGAGAAGTAAGGAAAAGCAAGGGAAAAAAAAGGAAAAATGGAATGAAGTAAAGAAAAAAAATGATGGAAAGAAAAAGGAAAGAAACGGAAAAAACAATGAATTAATTTGAATTGGTGTGATATTAGATGAATAAGTGTCTATATATATATATATATATATATATATATATATATATATATATATATATATATATATATATATATATATATATATAAAATATTAACAAATAAAATATTAAATTAAATAGTGAAGATAAAAATGAATTGAGAAATAAAGAAAAAAAGCAAAGGAGAAAAGGGATCGTTAAACGGTAAAGAGTGGAAGAAGTAAAGAAAGAAGGAAAAAAAGAAAGAAGGGCAACAAGAAAAAAAAAGAAAGAAACAAAGAAAGAATATGGTTTTGTTTTACGCTTTTGTCTCTTCCTCAATACTAAGTCTATAATTTTCTACTAACAAAAGGTAAATAAGGTTTGGTAGCCTGCGAATGTTTTATTCTGTCAACAACTTCAATTACTTTCTGGCGGTAGTCGATGCCACAGAAGGCGACAGTTTCCTTTAAAGCGCAATTAACATCCATATCTCTGCCTCTTACAATCGTGAATAATTTAATGAACTCTTTGATAAACAACAGCCACACATACTGGACTTGTCATGTGACCACCATCAGAGGATCTTGTATACGGAGACTAGATATGATTGTAACATTTGTACGCACATACAAACTGACCCCCATACACACACACACACACACACACACACATATATATATATATATATATATATATATATATATATGAACACACACACACACACATATATATATATACATTCACACACATGTGTGTGTGTGTGAGTATAAGAATAAAAAAGAGAATGATTCCCCGATCTCTACAATATTAAACTGTTCAAATCTAGAGTGATCGTTATTTTACCCAAATATCTCCATAAACTTTGTCTCTTACTCTCTAAACCACGAGTAGCTCATGCATTTTGTACAGGATGAAGATCATTGTAAAAGAAAAACAAAACAAGTATACAGTTTTAAAGCTGATTGCATGTTCCATTCATACGTGGTAGCCATAATTAACTGAAATGCGCATGCGCATGAGAGACTAACTTCTATAATCAATCAACCGCTCGTTTCACCTTCATCTGTTTAATCTGAAAGTTTCGCCTGCCTCTTAGCTGAAAATAAACAACATCCGTCAGCACATCCAAATGGATCAGCAAGAACAAAGTTGGACCTGGATGTAGCGGGAGAAAGTGCGAAATTTTAGAAGTGGTCACTGCGTCTGTTGAGGTACAGAACAATATCAGTTAATCTTGAGACGCTACTTCTGCTTTTAGATGACAGCAAAGCTTCTGTCTTGCTGGAATTGGAATCCTTTGAAATAATCGGGATATTTTTGCTAATCACATACGACAGCGGCTCGGAATGAGAGATCGGAGAACAGAGTTTGAATTTCTCACGAGATTGTTACATAAACTTATGCGGAAATACCTTTTTTGAAATGTATGAATTCACCTTTCTCCCCTCGGGAAATAGTAGGATTTGTTGTGTTGTCCTATGATACGTGATCAGTAGTCAATTCCATTTTATGCTACACATTTCAACATTGTCTTCAGCAGAATTATACTTTTTAATCAATTCCCGCTGTCATACAACTTCCATACATGCACTTAGAGACAAATTATTCTATTGTCATTGTTCCAATATCTTATATCTATGAGATATATGAATGTCTAGAAAAATTAGTTATGCCTTAGAATTTGTTAATACAATAATCACTTGCAAAATAAAATAAATATTCTTACAATCCGAAATAGGTTTTGTCATTAAGTACCCCATTAAGTACCCCATTAAGTACCCCACAAAGGGTCGATAAAGCGTAAAATAGTCAAATCTGTCAATAAATCAACCAAGGATAATATTATGACACGAATTATTCAATATAGATTATCTCCATTGCATAATTATATATATATATATATATATATATATATATATATATATATATATATATATATATATATATATATATATATATATATATATATATAAATATTCGTGCATTTCATCATATCATTTTGGTTTTACTGACATGCAAACTTAAAAACCTAATGTTTAAAAAATGACACCCTTATAAGCTCAGCTCATGTTGTGAGTATTCAAATTCTGTTCTCTCTATATTCCCTGTCGTTTCAGGACGTAGGCGATCATGACTCTCCCCCTAAATCTATCCTGTGCTGCTCTCAACACGTCCTCAAGACCACGTTCTAAAGGCCGCTAGGTATATCATGCATTTTTCCCATGTTTTTTTTTCCTTCTAATCGACCCGTAAGTATCAAAGTATGCACGCCCTCCTTCCTCATTATGTGTACCAGGGACTTCAAATGCCTCTTCCTGATGTTAAGTATAAGCCTACTCTTTCTTTTCATATCTAAAACGTCATCGTTGCTTACACTCTCGATCCATGATATCCTCAGCATCCTTCTGTAGAATCACATCACCGTCGCCTCGAGTCGTTTCTTCATCTTTAAGGAAATCGTTAAACATTCACTGGCATAAAGAAGGACAGATGTCACGTAACAACTCAGTATTCTTTCCTTTGTTACTAAAAAAATCATCCTGTCTCGCAATACTCTGCCAGCTTTTGGAATACATCCTTGGCCATCCTAATACGTCTACGGATATCAGTGTCGCATTTACCGCCCACTGTCAGAACGCTTCTCAGATGTTTAAACTTTCGCGTTTCCTTGATTCTAATGTTCCCGACTTGAAAATCTCATTTCAGGCTCATCCTTTTACTTATGACCGTGTATTCTTTTTCCTTTTAGTTTATGCTTAGTCCCTTCTTCTCACTCTCCGACGCTACCTTATGTAGGAGATTTTGTATTTTCTTTTCCCTGTCTGCTATCATTATTGTGTCATCTGTGTATCTTATATTGTTAAGAATGTGGCAGCCAATGCCAAATCCCGGTAGGGTTTCCAATACTCTCAGACTTGCCTCGCGGTATGGGTTGAATAGGTCGGGTAAGAAGACACATCCTTGCCTTACAAAAGTGAAAAGCTTCCAAGAAAAAATAAGGAACTTTGCTGAAATCATCAAAAGAGATATTAAAAAGAGAATGGTTGGAAATTTCAAATCCGATCCCCTTCACATATTTTTTTTTTCCTGTTGATCAAAGAAAAAAAAAGTCCTGCTAGGAGAAAAACGTATTATCAATTCGAACACTGCGAAATATATCTTCGTGCAAACCTTATTCAATGCAAATCATTTTAGAAATTATTTATTTCTGAAAATAAATTCCATTTTGTAATCCCTCCGCCTGCAGAACGGGTGTGACACCCGAAAAATACAAAATAGTAACAACGTAAAGTTTCATTTAATTTTATAACTACTAATATTAATACTACTACTACTATTATTATTATTATTATTATTATTATTATTATTATTATTATTATTATTATTATTATTATTTTATCTCTTAATATTGGGCCATGTAATAGCAAAAAAAAATTATCTTTACTGTTCTCTTCCAGAAATACTCAGATAAATCGATTCTTAGCGAAACTTATTTGCTAGTGTTACCTATCTATTCATCTATTTTCTTCTCTCTCTCTACGTCTCTCTCTCTCTCTCTCTCTATTTTATATATATATATATATATATATATATAGAGAGAGAGAGAGACAGAGACAGAGATAGATAGATAGATAGATAGATAGATAGATAGATAGATAGATAGATCCAGTAAAATGAGAAGAAATGGAGTATTATTTCACTGTACGTAACATTTAATTTAAAAGAGAACTCAATACATAGTAGAGTTAGATATTATATATTTTAGGATATTAAAACATGTTAAAATAACTACACAATTAAAATTACGTTCTCACACCATAAATGTGTCTCTTCAGTTGATGTTAAACTACAGGCGAGGGAACTATTGTAATTTCTCCCCATCGCTATCGCGTTTGCTCCTTGGGAAGTTTGAGCGTCAGACTTCAATACAGATTGCGAAATAAGGTAACAATCTGCCAAATGAGGAAAACTCTTTTGGTTTTACATGCAGGCAACTTTGTGTCATGACCTATGATGATGATATTTTTTTCCAATGAATTTGAATTTAGTGTAGGTCGTATTCGATTGGTTAATCACGGCAAAATTCACAAGTATATATTTTTTAAGTATTCTGCTTTTTTAAATTAAATTAATCTTTCACTCGGCAGTAGTTTACCATCACCTAAAGTGAGACATTATGGTGTTGAAAAATAATTGTTATTGTGTATCAATTTTTAATATGATCTAATTTCCAATAATAAATAATATGTCTGCGTGTGTGTGTTTCTGCGTCTGTGCGCGTGTGTATCGTGTGTGTATGATGTTAAATATTTGTTATATTTAAAAGGGAAGCGTTCTCAATATTAGAGGTGGCACTTTTATATTCAGAAATATCTGAATTGCTAACTGTATACAGTCGCTTCTAAGATCAACGGTTAAAAATATCCTAAAGCAAGTGAAGCCTATATGTCTTGTTACAACCCCCACTTCTTCGATTTTTGTGGACTATAGCCACAGAATCACAAAGAAAAAGTACCAACTTACATTATTTACATTATTCGGAATGTTATCCTCACCTTCGTTATCATACTCACAACGTTTCGGCCGTTGCACGTTCCGAACTTCTTCTTAGGTTTATAAACCCCAGAAATTCATAGACAGTAGTGCTCAAGGACACATGGCTCAGTGGATAAAGGCCATCCTTAGATCCAGTGACTAGAACCAAAGTGTCGTATGGGAACCAAAACTTGGAGTATGGAGTTAAAGGGAAATAAACTGAGACATCCAGAAGAGGTATGGCACGTGAAACTAGAACAATGTACCCCGGTGAATGATAATAAAGGGTTCGGTTCGAAATTCTAATCATCCGAAGTAGGCCGAAACTTTGTGAATATAGCAATGAAGATGAATAATGTAAACTATGTAAGTAATCGTAATGCCTCATCTCAGAGATATACACAGTTATTAAAAAATATATCAAATAACAGAAGAAAAAAAATCAATTGTAAGCTTTCAACGTCAGCAACAGCTAACATGGTTATTACATGTTACACAAAGAGAAAATAATGACATATTAAATAGGTATACATTCCAGACTACGACAAATAAAAAAAAAATTAGATGTAAACCCCTATCAATGCTAGAAAGCCTGATAACATCTACTGGACTTGAAAAATCTATTATACAGAAAAAATATTTTCAGAGGAACGTTTTATAAATTCCAAAAAACTGTAGTTCTGGTTGTTTGTTAATGGAATGTCGAATATTACCATTATCATTTCCATACTGAAGAATGCGTCAACTAAACCAAAGAAAATCGTGCGCCTCGAAAGAAGGATTCTTCAGATACAACTCCGACTCAAATGGTTTGTCAAGAATATAGTTGTGTTTGCTTATCAAAACCTTTGCAGATCGGTCACGTTGGAAGTCATAGGCAAGTAAATCTGATGTTCATATAATTCACCTCATTAAGTAACCGTCTACTTTCATCGGCTCTTGAGCCTTGAATTGAATGAACCCAAACAGTTTCTGCATCAAAGGAGGGAAAATAATGCCATGATAACTTGAAAAGCGATAGCAATATTTATATGTAACTTACTGTGACGTGTGTTGTTATTTTTGATTGACGATCCAAATTTTATCGAATATTATTAAGTAATAAAATATTCTCGATCGAAACAAATTTTAATATTTACTTTAAATGCTGATGTTAAACGTAAATGATAAATAAATTGATTTCAAGAGAATATTGAATGAGTGAAAATGAAAGCGAAAAATTGAAAAAGTTAGGGCAATATTTGTCAGAGAACTGTCGACTAGAACTCTCTCGGATGCTACCAAAATGTATTCTAATTAAAAGGTCACGTAAGTGGAGCAGATTGCTTGGTGATGTCTAGGGGAAAATAGTGAAACCAAATTGGAAAGTTTAAATTAAAATTTTCAGACGATCTTAATATTACTGCACATGTTTATTGAGATTTTTATTTAATTTTGTTATATTTTCTGTTGGCAATAACGGAATCCACTTGATAGTATTTGATTAATTATTGTAAGATCTTGAAGTGATCCTTGACTAATCAAAGAAGCGGAAATAAAGTACGTGCTATCTATAGGAACTCGTGTTTAGATGAGGAATTGCAAAAATCCCTGCTTGTACAAGAGTCTGGTAATAATAGGATACCAAACTACAAAAAAATATTGAGTCGGCCTTATTGCTTGGAAGGATCGTGGTGGTGATCAAAATCAGCGAAAGTCATGAAATCATACTTACCTGTCGAGTCACCTCTAAATTTATCTATCAGTCCTGGGATGGTTAGTGTTAGATTCCATAGCCATCAGTCGTTATCCTTGTAGACGTTCTGTTCTTAGCTCGGTATTTTATTGGATGGGTGTTGTAATGAATAGCGACTCGAAATGGGAGAGCCGAGTTCGAACACCAGACGGGTTCGTGGCATCCACTTTCACGCAAATAACCCTGGGAAAGGTAGGAATCCAATTCCTCCCTCAGTTTTGGGTTAAATACTAACAATTTTATCTAGAGAAATTATTGTTTATTCTCAAAAGCTGTAGATTCAAAATTGGCATACAAGAAAGTAAGAATTAATCATACAATCCAAAATATGTTTTGGTTTTAAATAATCCACATTAGTGTAACAAGCTAACAAAGAATACATCACTCAGTATTTTTGTGATATATATTAATATTTATATCTTATATTATTTTAATCGAATTCATCCCAAGAAAGTCAGTAAAGCCACTAAAACATAAGCGGTAACTGGGAGTAAAAGAATTAGAAAACAGAAAGATTATTATGGAGTGAACAAAATAGAAGTATATTCAGGAATACGGTAGATAATTGACAATGCATTTAAATTTTTGAAGATCAAAGTTTGCTGGGAAGCATGGAGCCGGATGTGAGTTCTACAAGAGAGAAGGGCAAAAAAAGAAACTGTTAGGATAGAACTTACGGGTGCTTCTATCCAATTCAACTGTAAATTGATGTGATGTTGCCACCAATCTAGTACTGCGCTTAAATTCATAAAGTCAGGATACCATAACGAAGAAGTAATCCGAACAATTTACCATGAAAATATTTATAGAAATAGAAAAGGGAAGCAACTTTACGGCGGTGGGAAAGTAACAAAAGCCGAAATTCCAGGTGAGGACTAATAACATTGCTTATTCTTGTTTAGATTTTATCAAGAGTCTCTAAATATATAGACGGCGTTCAGACCATATGTGCCAGCAGTATTTGACGTATTGACGAATGGTAGACTTAAAGATATGTAAGACAGATTCTGGAAAGAAAAATTGTCTAGCAAGACACAGTGAACCAACCTTCTTAACAGACTTAGTAATGGATTCGATATAGACTTTTCACTTCCAGACAGCCGAGAATTTTAGCCCGAGGAGGCGCAACGTGCCACTCTCCTGGAGATTAACATCAGCTATTTCTGATGGAAGGCAGAAAGGGCGTATATGGTTTTGCAACCATATTTAAATAAGCCCCGTTATAAACTTGTTAACGAGCTCCGTTTCAGTTTAAGCGTCATGAAAACCAAGGATATCATAGCACACAAAGCTCTTCATCTACGTCCCACTACATAGGATGACCTTGTATGCAGGTCAATTTTTTCATCATTTAATCATCCCATAGAACATCATAAACGAATAAGCTGAAAGAAGACAAAGATTCTGCTTTCCCTCCCGAGGCCAATATCTTGATGATTAGGTTTGGTGGGGGCATGCGTTTGCGATTATACTGGTCGGCTGATATGGATCAGAAAATCAACATCCTCTATCAAAGTGTTCCAAGAAATAGGACTCAAGATATACATTTCCAAAACGGAATCTATCACCTGGAATTAGAATTAAAGCAGTAATCATACCTACCCTGAAGCCACCATAAATATGCACGATGGGAAACTACTAAGCATCAAAGACGACAATTTTCTCGTGTATGGACCAGTTATATCAATCATTTACCGAAGATAAGGAAACTAAATTTAGAATAGGCTGCGCTAAAGTTAGTTTCGGCCAATATCCGAATTTGCTACAAAAACAAAACATTCTCCTAAAAACTCGAATTATGTCCTTAAATAGCCTCATCAGATTGAAACTTTAAAAGGGGTGGTTCCAATCGTTTCAGAAATATCTAAACTGTCAGCTGTATAATAACTGCATTCTCAGATCAATGGTTAAAAAACGGCTATCGGCGAATGAAGCCTTTTGGGGTCTTGGCGAAGACTGCATATTTTCGAATATTTTTACTTGGCGCTACACAATCACGACCAAAGAACTGTAGCAAATAACAGAAACGGCACCCTTTAGGTCTTTCAACAACACTAACAACCAAAATGCATATCACCTGTCAATGGAAGTGAAAATAATTACATAATAGTGATGTTGACATTCCACACATCTTCAAATAAAAGGTTAGACAGGAAATCTCTATCAATAATGGAAGGATTAATAACAACTACAATAGTAGAGAAACCAATTTACTTGAGAAATTGTATTAAGAAAAAAGATTTTATAAATTTCAAGCGACGATTGTACTGGCTGCATGCTCAATGAATGTTAATATTTCCTTATAAGGAAACGGCTAACATAATCGTTACAATTACCATTCCGTTTTTTTTTTCGTGAAGTTTTTAATTCTGCATTATTCAAAATAATCTATTTGCTTTCGACTGTGATTGATGTTGCAATGATGGATTACTTTAATTGCGTTCTAGTAGAAAATTTAAGATGAAAATATCGGTCATCAAATTTTCTTTTAAGTATTAAGGTACCAAAAAATAATTGTGGTTCTTATCACAATCGCTTCAAAGTTCAGATGTTATATACTGATTATCTTATCTCAACCATGCCTGGTCTCGAAGTACCTGGATTTTTTAAAATCGGCTTTACGACCGGTTTCCCATCAGTCACTTAAATCCTGCCAAAATATTCTCGGTTTTACATATCAAAATTTCTAATACTGGACCTAGCGAACTGATGTCGGGCAGTAATTTCAACTATAGCACCCTTTCCATAAACGGTACAGATCTCTTTTTGCTTTTTTTACTCTTTTTCTTTCCTTTCGAAAAACCAAAAAAAAAAAAAAGACTCAAATGACGAAATCACATTTCATTTTTATCTATAATAATTTGAATGTAAAAAAAGACACGCATTCTATATAAAGACATTTCAGAATATCTATATGCCGTATCTGGTCTGGTGCTCTTGTACATCTCAAGATTTTTGACAAAACCAAAAGAAGGATTTGTAAGGTAACAGGTATTATGACTTCAGTCACTTTCTCGCCTATGTTGCGTGGCTTATCTCTGCCTTTTCTGCAAAATTTTTTATTGTAAGTGTTATGAAGACCTTTTATCCCATGGTACCCAAACTTCATGAAGTTAAGCGTGCTACTAGATTGACATCTATGTTCCACCCGTTTACTGTTGAAATAGCGAAATGCAGCCTCTACTTCTACTCCAACAGTTTCTTTTCTGGTACCGCCCACCTGTGGAATAATCTTCCGTTTACTTGCTTTCTTGATAACTAAAATCTTCAAAAATATTAATTCAGCATCGATCGCCATTTAGTATCTGCCTATATTTCCAAGATGGAGTATTATGTACACTATTTACATTATGCGGACTATTATCCTCATCTTTGTCGCCATATTTATTACAACTTCTTCAGGTGGTTGGAATGTCGAACTGAACCCTTTTTGGGTCCTGCAACTATGTGTGAGTTCAATTCCTGGTTAAATCAGCCGAGACCTTGGAGAGGGGAATTAACAGGAGATAACTGATCGCTGACATGCATTAGACATGGCACGTGGAACTAGAACACTCTACTCCAGTGAGCGAAAGAAAGGGTTACTTCGTCATTCCAACCACCTGAAGAAGGGTACAATGGCCGAAACGTTGTAATAAATATGGCGACAAAGTTGAGGACAATAGTCCGAATAATGTAAATAGTATATCAAACGCGATCTTCTGTATTGTTAAATCCCGTTCATCTTCTGTCCTTTCTTCAATCCTCCCTATACGCCTTATTCTTCCTCGTTTTTACTCCCTGTACCTCCCTGCGCAGTGGTGTAATAGCTCTCGGCTATGAGTGAGAACTCGTGGAGCCCAGTCCGAATTCCTGTCAAGTTCGTTAAAGTCACTTGCGTACAAATACCTTTGGGAAATGTATAAATCTATTTCTTCTCCTCCCAGCTATGGGTTAAATAGCAGGAGAGACTGTGTTTTTAGCCTTGTCGCCAACCAGTATACCACAGTAAAAAATGACAACCTACTGACATAAAAAAGTCTGCGTTGTCAGTCATGATCACCCAATCGTGAATCACGTAAGGCACTTAACTGACTGACCTCCCTGCTTACTAGCTGCATTCCAACGTTGCTTGTGGTGAAAGAATTTTGAAAAAAAAATGTCATACATTTCAGTCACGTTGGGGAAGAAATGACGTGTTCAAACGACACCTGTTGAAAAATGCTACGGACTTTTGTTAGAACATAATATACACGGAATCGACTTTCTTTTGTAAGCACCAAACACAGTCAATGTAAATTGATGTAAATTCAAAGTGTATAGCATTTACAGTCGAACGATGTAAGCAAACGCGTCTTGCAAACCATTGCTAGAATGTGGAGTTCACCTTTTGCAGTATAAAAACAAAGCTATAGTTCTTAGTTGTTAATATACATACATATATACACACACACACACATATAGCTTTGTTAATATATATATATATGTGTACATGCGCGCACACAGACACACACACACACACATATATATATATATATATATATATATATATATATATATATATATATATATATCCGTCTGATGCGTAGATTCTTATATGTTGGCTTTACAGATCATTACCAGTCTATTGTCTCTCAATCTTTTATGGGGTGACCTAAGAATGAAACACTGTGCGAATCACAGTTTAATTTAGGAGATAGCTGAAAAAGCATCCTGGCATGAAGTGATGATTTGCAAGCTCGGGTCGCAGGTCATTGTTTCAAGTCACATATGTTTTGTATGGTGGCCCGATGACGCTATGCACCTTACATAGAAACATGGTTAGCTCTCTAGACTCACATGTACGCGGTTATTACCTATTTCTTCATTCTGAGTGCACCAAAATTGAATTAGTGTGGTACACTTAAACGATCTTTGGAAAATAACTCTCTCCGAGATTCAAGACTTCCAATAATGTCTATGAAAACACATAAATTTGTTATTATATCTCCATCCTGACAAAATTCCAAACATATAATTATATATCAGGCTGAGGAGTTATTGAACCAGATTTGTATCCTAAATCTTTCTCTTTCTCTCTCTCTCTCTCTCTCTCTCTCTCTCTCTCTCTCTCTCTCTCTCTGTATATATATATATATATATATATATATATATATATATGTATGTGTGTGTGTGTGTGTTTGTTTGTCTCTGTGTGTGTGAGTGATAAAAATATAATTTGAAGGCATGCTATATCTATGAGTAAAAGAGCTCAATATCAGAGATAGAGCGTCAACATGAAGCGACGACTGTC
This sequence comes from Acanthosepion lycidas, assembly GCA_963932145.1. Classification (NCBI taxonomy): domain Eukaryota; kingdom Metazoa; phylum Mollusca; class Cephalopoda; order Sepiida; family Sepiidae; genus Acanthosepion; species Acanthosepion lycidas. Next base: position 98,867,372 of record OZ010579.1, read on the forward strand.
TGTTTCATGATTGAACCTAAGTTTCAGGCCCTGTGTGCTGTGTTTTTGAAACGACTATTTATACATACTGGTCAATAGTGCATTATGGGTAACAACGTCTATTATATTCTCCAAACGTCGGTTGAGCAGGCAGCAACGGTTATTTTTCAAATTATTCTCGAGGCTACTGATGTTGAAATGTGTTCCCGTCTCGTATCATATGTTTTAATAAATTTTCGAAATCTGCATTTTATTGATAGTTTCAGTAGTTTTTTTTTATTCTTTTGTTGTGACTTTTTTCTTTCACTTAATACGTTACTGAGGTTCTAAAAAATATATTACGTATCAGCCTCATGATTTCGGATTACTGTATCAAATTTTCGTCTCTTTCTATCAAGAGAGTTAAATTCTGTACCTGAATGATTTTGCCGGCGCACCTTGTACTGTCTTCTTTATTGAAAAACATGCATTTTGTCTTCTTACGATAAATGTCTTTGTCTTTTTCTCTTTTTACTTTCCTTTACTTGCTTCTCTGAGAGTTATTTCAGTATTCAAATAAGTTAGCGTCTGAAGGTGACAGGTTTGTAAATATATCGCATGCAAAAGAAATACTCATTTCACTTCTACAATTGTTTTCCTGTGTGGTATTTGTAAAGGTACAATGGGCGTTGTCCTGAAACATAATCAACGATCAATTTCTGCGTTCGCCAAATAGGTTAAGAATTCATTGGCTCATGCACGCGAGGGAGTTGGTCACTGTAGTGGTAATCAGGAAAACTTTGTCAAGATTGCTGGCATTTGTCATTACGAATAAACAAAAATTCCTAATCGATGAGGTTTAGATCGGGACGGTTTTTGAGAGAAACTGATTTGAAAAAATATTATTTCCTGTACATCGATCCTAAAGAAAAGTATACGTGATAGTAAATTAAAATGTAAAGGAAAACCAATATATATATATATATATATATATATATATATATATATATATATATATATATATATATATGTATGTATGTTTGTATGTATGTATATCTGTGTGTTTGCGTATGCCTGTGTCTGTGTGTGCGTGATTAAAAAAATCTGACAAATTAGCAACTTGAGAAAAACGATTATATGAGCAAAAATGGTCAATGCAAATTCAAATAATGA
>OZ010579.1:98873502-98886002 GCA_963932145.1 Acanthosepion lycidas
GCCAGCACTATAACAGTACGTAACAGAAGAAAACAAAACGGTGTAAAGTCTTACATTCTTCTCGGTTCAATGACATATGTCTATATGGCCTTTAAGTTTTGCTTCACATGTTCACCTTCTGCTTTTACTTGTATTTCTTTTCCTCGAGTTTGCATTTATTTAATGCTAGCAGCGTCTTAGATATGTTGGATCTGCAGGTACCGACAAAAGTCATTCTACTTTCTTACAATTCCTCTTTCATTGTTGCTAATAGTAATATGAATAAATACTTCGTTTTCATTCAGTTGATTTGATTTGGTTATTTAACGGCATATCAAAAACTTTATGAGTCATTTAATGCCAAAATTCAATTTCCTTTGGAACTTTGAAAAAATAAAAATATTATATGTTTTTCCTGCTTTCACAGATAAATACACGAAAGATGATACTCAGATTTTACACATATACATGTTTGTGTGGACATTACTACTAGAGGCATAAGTGTTTTATGCTGTTCTGTTGAAGTTATATTTTGAAAAACAGTGTGATTTCTTTAAGAAATTGTAGGATATTATATGGATTGATATCAAGAAAGAATCATTACTTTCTCTTTGGTTGGTTGGTCGATCTTGTTCAGCGACATATCAACCCCTAATTAGTACCGAAATATAAATATTTTGAACAATGTTTTATGGTTTCAACTTTTACTATAAAAAAAGTATTGTTCTATTTTTATATTGTTTACCTTTTCTTTTAGGGTTCACTAATTGCCCATACCTAGGACACTAACGGGTGCTACCACCTCGGTACAAGGTGGACCTGAATACAAAAGTAATTAAGAGGTGGTTCCACTCTCCTTCAAGCTTTCAATATCCCAATCAGTGCCCTACCTGCGTATGTATTTTATCTTCATAGCCATAATCAGTTTTGTGTAAATGATATAATTAGTGCTTCACTATATTTAGAATTGACCTGTTATGGTGAAATTTAACTTTTGTAGCATACCTACGGACGATAATGTGTATGTCCCCATTCACATAAATGCAATAGTAAATACTTTATCTTGGTCTGTAGTTGGCAATTTGTCTCCAGATATGTTGGTCAAACTCTCTGCCTCTGGGCAGAGAGGATCGCCAGACGAGGCTATGTGGAAGGGCGAGTTTTATACTGGGTCTACGTGGAATGTTTGGCCGAGACTTAGGGCTCGGATACCCCACATTACATTCGGCCTTGTGCTACCTCTGACTACGTGGGGCTGTTGGTAGATATCCTGCAGTGGAAGATTAGTCTCCAGCTGTGCTGGTCAAACTGTTTCCGGGCAGACAGGATTCCCAGACGAGGCTATATCGAAGGGTAGAGATTTGTTTCGTGAAACAGCTACGCGACCACGTTTTATACGGGGTCTACGGGGAATTTTTGCCCGGGCCTACAGGCTCGAATATTTCACATTAAATTCGGCCTTGTGACAACTCTGACTGCGTGGGGCGGTTGGTTGTTAGATATCCTGCAAATGAAGATTCATTGTGGAATTAACTTGACTCACTTCTAGCAGTTGACTACTATTTCTACACACCGCTGGCGAATCTTATATTTGTAGTTCTTGCCCTAAGTATTATCGTTCATTACCAACCTTTGTTTGATTAATCTATTCAGTAATCTTCCATAGATTACAACAGTAATCTACAGGAACGAGTCATTAATTCAATCCTTTTTTTTTTCATTTATAGAGGTATTTCTTATTTTTTTTCTTCTTATTTTTCGTTCGTTTTCTCACATTTAATCATTCTGTTTAGACAATATTTTTCTCTCATTCCTTGCATATTTTCCATAACGTAGATTTCTATGAAAATATTCAGGTGCTTAACAGACCTTTCCCTATTAAAGGACAAGTCTAAAAATCTCCATAACTCTTAAATTTTATTATTGATTCATCTTCTATCACGAAAAATTTTGCTGATGTTGAAACGAGAATACCAGCCGTCCACAATCAGTGAATTGTTGTGGCACCCTTATTCATGAACTTCTTCGAGCAATCGTAAAGAGGACAGCCTTCTGTAAGTGTCCAATCTTAACACTGACCCCAATATTATTCTGCCACTTCAGAAGTTCAGTACTTATAGAGCCTCGAGCACTAACAACAATGAGGATGATTTCAATTCTCCTCATCGATCACGATCTGTAAATTTCCCATCATATGGTCACATCAAAACTACCTATGAACCATATTTTATTACTGTTATTATTATTGTTAGTACTAGTATTATTAGTAGTACTAGTAGTATTCCGGTGTACTTCTTGTCGCAGATGTTATTGTGGTGGAGACACGTATTGGGGTTTTGGCAATGTTAAGTTCTTTTAAACTTTAAACTTGGCTTCAAAGCTTTTGAAGTGATTTGCAGAATTTCAGAAGTAAAAAGATTTTTAATCGTTTCTTCTTTAACCCTTTGTAGGTTATTTATACCTGAAACATTTTTTTTTTACTATACACAGCCATTTAACTAAACTCTAGGTAAGGGTGTGGAGATGGATGTTTGCACTTAAGTGAATATAACAAACTCGACTAGAATTCGAACACTCTCCATTACACCAGCTGCATATCGTAAACGTTAGAAAGAAATTGAAAAAATACAGGACGTTCTGCTGAAAACATCTTTTAGTATTTTAAAGGTGAAAAATATCCCTGGAAATAAATCCAAGAAAGAAATAACTATGAGTAGGGTATTTATTATTTAATGACGCGTCTCTTCAGATTTAGAGGATTAGGTTTCTTTGAAAGTTTCGTTTTCTTTATGATCTGTGACTAAAAATGGATTCTTGGAAAAGAAAGTGGTTTCCTGTTGCTTTAATCAGGGTTTTAAAGCCAATGTTATCTTCTACTACACTGCAAAGGATAAAGACCCCTGTCAAGGACTGCTAATTAACCGATTGCTGGGGAGAAGAAATAGACTCATGCTGTTCTCCATGTTAGCAGAGAGAATAGAACTCGATAAAACTTGATCTTTGGCGCTTTCAATTTCCCTCAACCCAGTAGAACAAAGTAGTCCGCGCATCCAGTTATTGACAAGCATTTAATAAGACTATTAGAAAAGTCAGTTCTATTGATCGATTGATTTGATTTTTGCAGCTTATCGATTTTTTGCATACTATTTAATGCCAGAAAATATTTTTGTATTGTAATAATTTTTGCGAGTTAATAAGTATTTACTGATATTTAACCCATAGCTATAGGGGGAAGAAGTAGTGACTTCATACCTTTCCCAAGGGTATTTGTGCGTAAGTGAATATGACAATCCGAGTGGAATTGGAACTGGGCACTCCGATTCCCAATCCCGTTAACACAACCCGCACATCCAAGTTTATAGCCCTTGGTATTTCCATACTGTACCCATCTAGATGCTAACCAGGCTCGACGTTGCTTAAACTTCGGAAACCAGTGTTTCATCGTGACATGCATGGAAGCCTCGGAAGAATCGGAGCAACAACTGCAGAAATTTCATGTTTTTAACTAATGCATTGAATAAATTACTTAGATCTTTATTATGTTCATAAAAGCATTTTATATCATTTCTGGACGTTTCGCCAATATATTGTAAGGAACAGTTCTAACGGGTGATTGTATTATGCTTCTTACGCAATTATTGTTATTAGGATCATTGAATCATGCTGAGTAGAGCAAAAATGTACAGAAGTCCCCAAGAAGTTGAATTAAATTCGAAAATACATTTTATGTCTGATTTGCTTTAAGGAAGAGTTATCATTACTTACATTATTTATATTCGGACTATTGTCCTCATCTTTGTTGTTGTTATCACAACGTTTAGATCGTTGTCTCCTCCCGACTTCTTTAGGTGTATATTAATCTGGGTAACATACACAAAATTCTTAACTGAATACTATTTAATTTGTCTTGCTCATGTCTCGCAATATCTCGTGTCATTTTAATATATACGCTCAGTTATCGGACGTCGGTTTCTATTGAGTGCAAGTAAACAGTGTGAAGTTCAGTTTCTGTAGGTTACACAGATTGATATACACTTGATGAAGACCGGAGCGCACAACGACCGAAACGTTGTGATAACAACAACAAAAATTAGAACAATATTTCGAATATAAATAGTGTAGATAACATTGAATTAACTCTAATAAAATCCTATGATGTTAGCGTCATGTGATACCTCTAAACTCCTTTAATTTAAGCTGCCGTCTTACTAGGTCACAAATATTTAATTAATTAAAATTATAAAAATAGAAAACAAAAAAAACTTTACCGACATCTCTTTTAATCGAACCAGCGCGTCTATTTGAAACTGAAGTGTATATATTTAATTTTAATATTAATTGCGATGCATATTAATGCAAGGTAGTTGCACTATCATTTTATAGAATGTGTTAATAATTATTCCCCGGTGAATACGACTTATCACTACGCAGTTCTTCATAAAATATATAAAGAATAAATGCCTAAAGGACTTCGAAAAACCCGAGATATCAGTATATGCCCTGGTTTGTTTTCAAATTTAAAAAAAATGAGCTATACATATTATTGGCCTGTGATGTGAGTTAGCGTATACTTTGGCAAACTAGCCCAACTAGAGGTCACAAACTTACATCAGAATTTATATATGAATATAAGTATGTACCATTTCCATCAATGTGGCTCCATCCATTTTCACCTTTCGTGGTTAGAGAACCCACAATATTATAATCCAAGACGTAATAAGACATTTGCCAGTGCCATCTCCGTCCTTGTTATACGCGTCCGATCACGCCATGTTATTGACCAGTCTCCGAATCTGGTCGCCACGAATAACACCGTCACAAAAAGCAGTTTGGATAAAAATCAAACGTTCTATGAATTATCAGCGTTTATTACTTAAGGACTTCGTCATGTTCTCCGAAAGATTTGATTTCGAAACACCATTGTCTGTGTTCTAAGTACATGAATAACTTGCTTTCCTTTGTGCAGCAGAAAATTAGAACGTCACAGACCTTGTTCTGTCGGAGATGAATTGCGTCAAAAAAGAAGATGACTCCGTTTTTTTTTGTTTTTTTTGTACCTGTTAATCTCCCGTGGAGACCAAATAGTAAAAAATATTAAGAGTAAAATTAAAAAAGATAAGGATCTGTTTATTAATTTATAAGTAAGATTGAAGTAATATTGTTAGGAGAAAACTCTAAATTGAGGCATAGCTGATCACGTATGGACAGAAAAGCGTTGGTCATCCAACTCTGTGAAATGAAGTCGTGATAATACTAAGTGAACAATGTTGGAAGCCGACAAAAAATCTACAGACGTGTTAGGCTTTGACAACATTTTCAGCAGATTGAACATTAAGCTGAACGGCATCAGATTAACTCTGAGATAAAAAAAGAAGAAATTCCTCATAACAAAATATATGCAGGTTTTTAAAGCTTCTAATTTACACCACTGCATAATCTTTGAAGACACATGGTTACGTATTAAGGTATCCATTCAAATATAAACCTGATTCCTAAACCTGTCCGTCCTGGGTATGATGATAAACTACATCCACGTCTTGGGTAAGACGATAAACTACATTCAACAGTACGACCTCTGATCAGGAGGTTTTGAGTTGCGTGGGACCAGCTCTTAATTGCCGGTGTTTCTATGTCCACCCTGACCCGGAGTGGTAGAACCTATTAGGGTCCCAACTGAACTGCCACTAAAACACTATGAAAGTGTAAAAATTGGTTTTAATACAAGTAATAAATTTTTTGAAGGAATAATCAATACCAGCAATACATTATTCCCAGTAATACATTTTTGAAGGTAAAATATTCCCAGAAATATATTTTTGAAGGAAAAATATTACTAGCTTATATTTTTGAGGAAAAGGGTATTACCAGCAATACATTTTGTCGGGATTAAATAAACCATTCAGATTGATATATCTTAAAACGAAACAAAACAAACCTAAAATTGTGAGTTTAATTGCTGTGTCAAGTAGAGTAGAAAATACAATAATAATGGCGTACCAAAAAGGATATTCTTTCAAGGTATGCTGCGTCATTTCTTTTCAAATGAAAGTATAAATAATAATAATAATAATAATAATAATAATAATAATAATAATAATAATAATAATAATAGTAATAATAATAATAATTAGAAGAAGAAGAGTTAATGTACTTTTTCTATAAATATTTACATGGTAAGTGTACTAATGAAAGTTTCTCTTTAAGAATTTGTGGCATCAAGTGCCGGAGAATCTCCTCAAAGATGAAGAATAAAACTGAAGCAACAGAAATTTGGTTTTGCAGAAGAATACCATGGACTGAACATGTAAGCAACAACAAAGATTTCGAGAAAATGAAAGAAAAGGACACTTATACTTAACATCAGAAAGACAGTAAAGTTTTTCTCATGCACATAATGAGGAAAGAGGGCTTGGAAAATCTCATACTCACAGGAAGGTCTGAAGGAAGGAGGGACAGAGGAAAACAGCGTATGACATACTTTGTGAGCTTGAGTAAATGGATGGGGGAACAGGGTCTAGCAGAAATAACAGAAATACAATGTTTATCAAGGGACAGGATGCTATGGAGAGCCACTATCACCTATGTCCTGAGCGGATACGGTATATAAAGAAAAAGACTAAATTGGCAGCTTATCATTTTGCAGTTGAAATGCCAAGAGATAGCCGTAAGTTTTATGTTAACAGTTTCTTCTCTCGCATATTGCGCTTGTGAAACTCTCGCCTGGCTTCTTGCTTTCCAGTCAAATTTGATCTTCGAAAATTTAAATGCAATATCAATTTATTATCTTTTCTCTACTGTTCTTTTATTTTTCTCGCTCTTCAATGTTTTCCTTTTTCTTACATTCTTCCACACATAGCCTATTGCATCTTAGTGGCTTCATTGCCTTGCTTGGGGTGGCAAGATGAAAACAAAAACAAAAATAAATAAACATAACCAATCCGACCCACCGTTCCTTCTCAGTCCGTTGCTACCGTTTTTCTCTAGAGGTAACCGTTTATACATAAGTGACTCATAAGTACCAGTTTATCGACACAGCCAGTAAAAAGATTTAGACAACATGCACATCTTAGAAAAATGGTTACCATAATTATCATCATAAAGTGACAACTGAAATTGCTAGGGTATATCACGAGAAAAGAGTGTTTGGAAAACTTGAAACTCACAGAGCAGATTGAAGGTAAGCGGGACAGGGTAAAATAATTCCTAACCTATCAGGTTGGTGCAAAAATAATGACGTAATAATGTCGTTTTTGACGTTAAAAAATACGTCAAAAAACGACATTATTACGTCTCTATTTTTGCACCAACCTAATACAAAGCGAGCTTGAGTAAATGGATGGTGGAATAGTGCTTAGCGGAGGTAAAATTTTATCACTTTATTTTCTTAATCCAAAATGACGATGAAATGATCTCATTCTAACCAACTTCCCAAATTAATCCTACCCCTGTGATCACCGCGTTCCTGAACGATTTTAACCCTTCTGATGGAGCTTCTGAGTCAGATTCTCAAGTAATTGGTATGGTTTCACGGTAGATATAAACATAGTTACAAGTGTTTATCCACCGTTCAACCAGTGGCTGGGCATTAAGATATTTTTCTCTACCACTAGGCATTACGTCATTTTTCTCTACCACCAGTAAAGCGGTGGTCAGGTCTCAAAGGTTAATATAGTGATTTTCAGGTGTGTATCAGAGCGATAAACTTTCGGTATCGGCTCTCGAAGTTACTTTTTGTATATATATTATGGCGATTTGATTCTTATCCGAAAGGAGAAATTCGCTAGATAGTAAAGAATTTAGGTATCTGTTTATATTTCTGAGATGAGGTATTAAGTACAGTATTTACAGTCTTTCGGTCATTGTACGCTCCAGCCTTCTTCAGATGGTTGGAACGTCGAACTGAACCATTTATTTCGCTCGCTGGGGTAGACTATTATAGTTCCACGTGTCATGTATAATGGATGTCAGTTATCTCCTGTAATGACGGTCTCCAAGTTCTCCACCGCCATAAGCAGGTATTGATCTCACACTCTTTGGGTCCTGCCACTGGATCTATCTAACGTCTTTATCCACTGTGCCAGGTGTCCTTGAGGACAATTGGTACCTCAGTTTCAGCTCCCACCATCCATGCAGCGTAAAGAAAGGGAGCGTTCTCTTCTTACAACGCCGAGAAAATGTCATAAGAGGCGACCCAGAGATATTAGAGAAAGAATTGATCAGTATAAGCAGTACCCTACAATGTAACAACTACCCTGGAGCCCCAATAAACTCGGATAGGCGGATACAAGAGGAGGACAACAAAACAATCTGAATGCTTCATGTGAAGGGGTTATCGCAGAAAATACAAAGGATATACGGTACATATAACATCAGTAAAGACTGTGTATACACGATCCCGTGCTTCTGTGGAAAGAAACAGGCCGCCCCCTTAAGGTAATGCTTCAAGAACACCTAAAAGCTGTAACTCGAGGGGAAGTGGAAAAACAGGCGTGGCTGACCACATATGGAGACAAAAGGGAGAACACCGCCTACTGCTGAATCATGCTGAAATCATAGACAAAGAACATCATTGAAAAATTCGTAAATTTAGGGAATTATCACATATGCTAGGCAACAAATATCTCTTGAGCCGACCAAGCATAAAAATGAATACAGTATAAGAACCAGTAATTATGAGTGCCAGATAAAAGCAATAACAACAACAACGAAAATTGCAACATGAGCTCAGCTTAAAGACATCCAATGATAACAGCAAGAATAGTATAATATAGTATAATACCCAAACATTCATACACAGACGTCATCACTTTGGCAAAGCGGTTTAAGGCATTAGTTAGATCCAGTGACAGGACCCAAAGAATGTGAGTTCAATACCTGGTTAAGGCGGTGGAGAACTTGGAGAAGAGAATTTACAGGAGATAACTGATAAGTGACATCCATTAAACATGGTACGTGTAACTAGAAAGGTCTACCCAGCGAGCGAAATAAAAGGTTCAGTTCGAAATTCCAACCACCAAAAGAAGGCCGGAGAGTACAACGGCCAAAACATTTTGATAAATATGGCAACTGTTATGGGTCCTTAACTATAACTACAGAATGAACTCTTCGTACCACTATGTATACTACGCCTTTCAAAAGAGAGGGACGAATCGAGTCGAGCCGTAATAGTTCACTCCAAACCAGACTGACAGTCATACTAACACCTTCCACATATTGTATTATTATTTTGTGTAATATACCTTCGTTATTTCTACTCTTGTGTTCGTCTTGTTCTTCCTTGGTCCTAACCTGGATCATAACAGCAACAAAGATGGTGATGATAGTCCGAACGATATAAATAGTGTAAGAATTTAGGTATTCAATGTATTCAGGAGAAAATTATGGTCACTGTTTAACAGATAGCAACAGTTGAAATATTGATTGATTCATAAACGCCTCCTTTGCATTGAGAAAGTCTTGGAAACGTGAATAGGTAAAAATGTTCGAAACTTCGTAGGTAGTCGTTGGATACATAATGATGGTACAGACGGGAAATTTTTGAAGACAAGGGAGTTCCATTTTGGCAGCGATATAAAGTATAGCAGAATCAGTGGAGCTTTTTTTCTGTCTATGGGAAATAAAAACATTTCTTCTACCAGGAAAAAAACAAAATAAAAAAAGATATTAAGAAAGATGAGAAAAATGGAAAAGTACCTTTTTAATTGGTATCAATCCAAGCAAAAGAGGAAAGCCAACGTAATGCAAGGTCTTACTTGGTGTGGAATAAGTAAGAAAAGCAATATTACTAATGAGCAGGAAGAGAAAAAAAAGCAACCAGAAGGACAGTAGATAGCGATTGACCTTGCATTTAAATTTATTCAGATTAAAGTGGGCTCGAAAACATGGAGCTGGAAGCGAGAAAAGTAACTGTCAGCATAGAATTTACGGTTACAGCTATCCAGCTCAATTGTAAATTGCTGAGATCTTGATGCCAGTCTGGCACTGAGCCTAAATTCAAAACTGCTAGGTACCATAGGGAAAATAAAATGTACTCGGGTGCATGTGATTTTTTTCCATCAAGGAACTTTTTGATATTTCAACATTTTCAAAGAATATTTTCGAAGAACTTAACAGAAACACCGTCGTAGTAAAGACAAGTATAAGAATAACCAATGCTATCGATTGGTGTGCTCGATTGATCTATCAAACTCATAGGATTATTTCCTTGATGTTATGATCATGTCACGAAATGTTTATACGTGGTTTATAAATGAAGCAACTTTAGTTGGTTTTGTGTATCTATTGCCCATTTATTTTTACGCGCAATATTTATAAAAAGAATGCAATCGTTATCGAGATATTAAGTAAAGAAAGCTATTCCTCTGTGTCATTGATTTTTCAGGAAATCGATGAATTTATTTCATCTAATAACAAAGATTTAGGTGGCATATTGCTGGAACACTAATTAACTGAATAAGAATTAAGCATTTCTTCAAATATTTACAAGATAACTAACGTATTCGCGTAAAGAGTAAGGATAGATTATTGCACGATAACCAGTTAGTTTTGCTTTAATTTCAACTGGTTCTTACGGCCACAACATGTTGAAAAAACGGTTCCCGTATGATCACCGAAGTTAAGCAATGTCGTGGATGCTTGAGAATGGCAGGTTTTATAAGCTTGGATATGCAGTTGTGTAATGAATAATGGTTTTGAATTATTTCAGGGAATCATGAGTTCCAATTCCAGTTGGTGTAGTTATATTCACTTACGCTTAAATAGCTTGAGAAGAGTACGAATCCGTTTTAGTAAGATTCGTACTTAAGATTAAGTAATTAGTAAAAGTTATATCACGAAACCTTATTATCTAAAACTTCTGAAAATCTAAAATTATTTTCTGGCTTTTAGTAACTAGTAAAGAGTTGATACGCAGTAGAAAACAAATCATTTAATGAATTAATAGCAACGGGCGCGTTAACTGTATGTTATTGGCCGATATGTCTTTGTCATAATTTTCAGCTAAACCCTATCAGATCACAGAATTAATATATATGTTAGAAAAAGATTCTCCACTTCTGCTTCTTACAGCATGTAGGTTGAGAAGACCGATGAGAGAAATTCGAAAAAAAAACAAAAACAATAATAATATTATTTATTGCATATTAGTAGATCATTAGACAAAATAAAAGCACGATGGGAAATAGTTAACCTTGGACCTGCCTGTGTTTTTTCTCAAGGAAAAATGAAATGAATATTATTTCATTTTGTTTTTTCATTGAAAAACGACATACATTGCTTTTCCTTTGGATGTTATGGTTTTAAATTCAGAGGAGTCATTTTAGTGTAACAGCAACAAGATGGAAAGAAAATTGATGGTTTCATGCTTTTTCCAAATGAACGAAACGTGCTAGAACGTAAGTTGATCTTGACTCACCTATTCCATTTTTGCCACTGATACAGTAATATGGCCGACACACCTCTCGGAATAGCAAATTTAAAAACACATTCAAACATGATTACGAGATCTCGTGACTGATGACTTCTTTCCCATCGTGTAATCTCTTATAAACATAAGAAAAGTTACTAATCTCTCAATTCTTTATCGAAATTTCTACGGCAAATGTTCAGACAAGTTACCTTTCTTACTTCAACCAGTTCAGACCTTCAAAGCGTGGACCCTCTATTGCACGTACAATTATCCTCATACCATTTGTATTCCTTTGCTTAGAAGAAAATTCCACCCAGGTAGCTTCTTCTCCAGAACTGTCATTTTTCGGAACAGATTCCTGGCTTCCCCAGCAATTAGAATTTTGACCTTTTCAAGTCTAGGATCAATCGTGCATATATTCGTAAGATGCAATTCCTCCTCCTCATTCCTCCTACCGTCCTGGGTATGACGATAAACTACATCCGTGTCCCGTGTAAGACAATGAACTACGTCAACAGCAAGGCCTCTGATCAGGAGGTTTTTAGGAGCGTGGAACCACTTCTTAATTGCTAGTGTCTCCAGGTCAACCCTGACTGTAGGGTCCCAGATATGGTCAAATAGTTAATACCCCAAATTGTGTAAAAATAGCTTTTAATACCTGAAATACTTTGATATAAAAAAATTATTACCAGCAATACTTAATACTACAGGGCACAGAATCCCCAATATGCACTAAATGTCAAGAGAAATTTACAGTGAAGCATATACTGTTAATGTGTGTAGATTTTTATCTAGTGCGAACAAAATATTACCAAGTGAGTAATTTAAAAAAAAAATTTACGAAAATAAAACCATTCCAGATTATAAATTTCCTAAAAGAAGTTGGATTGTACTCAAAAATATAAGTGATTGAAAAATGGTTCAAATGTATATGTATACATACACACCTTTTTTTTACCAATCTATCGCTATGAATCTTTTTCAAAATTATGTTCGCATTAAATGACCCACTGAGGTTGATATGCCATAAAACGAAACAACCATTCCTCCTAACTTGAGTAGCTCTTGGGCATTATATTGTGTTAACAATAGTAATAAACAGCTTGAGAAAAGA
>OZ010579.1:98891002-98938502 GCA_963932145.1 Acanthosepion lycidas
ATGTATTGCAGTTCAGTTTACTATGAATAGGTATTTTTGTACTTTCGTAGTCTTTAATTTGGTGTTTCACTATTTGCCCAGGCGCAACCACGCCACGTGAAGATGGACCTAAGACAACAGCAATTAAGAGATAGTTACATACTCCTCAAAACTTTCAATCTCCCTATCAGAAGCCTTGCTACCTGATGTAGTTTATCGTCATACCCAGGATTGAGCTTTTGTTTACGTAAAGCCATAGTCACAAGGTGACCAGTTAGGATAAAATTCTATAATTGTGAAGTGACCTGCGTGACGACCCATCTAACCCTTGCTTTACAGCAAGCAATCTCTGTTGCTATTGTTCTTTCCCGGTCAATAGATGCATTTAAATGCGAAATCCTTTTGTACTAAGATGTAAAATGCCACCATTTAGGTTGCTTCAAGACTTCCTTAAAACGATCCATTATTTGAAACTAGAAGACTGACTAACTGTACTTTGCGTCAGAAGTATACTATATATTGTCACCAAGCCTATGCCAGACATCTGAGAATCGAATAAAAGACATTTCAGACTCTAAATAAATCTTCTCATGATTCATTTCATGCTGTTCTCTTCTGTATTTTGCCCTGACGTCTGCTTTATCTATCAGTGTGTGTTCTCCACTTGACAAGCCATTTACACGTGCCCCGCCCTTTTTGCCTTGCTAACTCACATCAAAGCAGAATCAGAAGACATTCTCACATAATTCATTCGCACTGGTGGATGACTTTCTTTTGTCTCCTTCCATGTCCTAAAAAATTATAAGTTTACCAATTACGTCGGGGATTTGAATTTAAAAAAAAAAAAACAGTAAAAATAAAATCGTTTTGGCCTTGTGTGATTGAACAGCGTGCAGCGGAGCATTTAACGAAATCTGGCGATTCGTTTGCGATAATTTTTTCATTATTTTATCGGGAATGTTTGCTCTGTTCGCTTTGAAATGTCATTTTATTGTTTTGTCGAAGAAATTCTGGGGTCTTTATCACTTATCAGTCACTGATATTTGCTTAGGAAGGCACAATTTCAGATATAGAAGAATGGTCTGCAGGCGGATATCACTCTCATCGTTTTTGTTGTATGATGATACGAAATGTATATATTGCTGATATTTAATCACACGCAGAACATATATTGAAAAAGTAATTCTGTTAATATGTTACGGTTATTAACTTTGCACAAACTTTTTAGATGGGAAAAGGATAACAGAACATTGTGCTTACTATGTCTACCAATAAAATCTTTGGTCGATTCCCTGTATCGTTCCAAGAAGTGTCTGACTACTCCTGATATGCTCTACATTTACAAGAGCCAGATCGAGGCTAAAAGGGAGTAATACTGTCATATATGGGCCGATGCTAACCAATCTTTGCGTTACAGTCTCGATACGCGTCCTTGTGGTTTATGAATTATTATTTTTTTTTAAGCGTTTCACCTCAAGCAAGGCGGGAAGCCACTAGGACGCAAGGGGTTAATGAAAATTTGCAGCAAGATCAGATAGGAGTGATAGAAGAAAGGATGAGGAGAAGGGTAGTGGATAGATCAAGGCAACTGGAAAGATGAGAAAGCCCGAAGTAAAAGAAGCAGACAGTTTCGACCGTGACGTGGTCAGAGAGGAGTTGGCACACCTGCATCATAATGTGGCCTCAGAATTGCCCACCGGAGGTGACTGCAGGGATACCTTTCCATGCGCGACATGGCACTACAAACACCCCGGTATTATACAACTGTCGATCAGAGCGCCCGCTCAAGACGCTACGCAAGTGTTAGGGCTTCTAACTACCAGTCGGAAAAAATCACATCACGGGAGAAACAGAGCTGCACTAATACAGCGGACAGACAGAGAGAGAAAGAGAGTACCGAGAACCCCTTCTTAAACAAGTAACAAGGTGCAAGCCTCTACTCATGTCCAAGAGTATTTTCCATCCTACAACACTTTTATACAAGCTTCTTGCTATGTTAAAGGAAAGTGTTCAAACGAACTACATTTCTGCACTGCACTTCTAACATTCGCAGCTAAGACATGCTATGCCGCGGACAATATAGCAGACCATCCACATTCTCTCCGTATTCAACTGCTGAGATGTAAGTTCTATTTGAACAGCTGCTTCACACGAACCCCTATTTGGGGAATTGATTGCCAAGAGGATGCTTCCGAGTTCACTAATATCCTATCCTGTTCAAATCTATGTTTTACCGTTATCTTCCTCACATTTTCCTCAAAAACTGTACCTACTTCTCTTACTCTGTATCGCCCTACATTGAGTAAATTCTGGGGCTTGTATAGAGTGAACATTATTTTAAATAAATCCTTTATAAATGTGATTATTATTATTATTATTATTATTATTATTATTATTATTATTATTATTATTATTATTATTATTTGTGGGGTTTTTTTACCGAAGTTTGAAATATAGATTTGATCGCTGTGGAAATATTTACACAAACAATAATGACTATAAGATGGGTATTATCTACCGTGTATAATTACTTAATCCGACACAGTGCTTAATTTGATAAAATGTATTGAAAAATATGCCTGAGTATATATCTGAGATTAGGTATTATGTACACTATTTACATTATTCAGCACAGTGGATAAAAGCGTTGGTTAGATCCAGAGACAGGTGACACAGAGTGTGAGTTCAATACCTGGTTAAGGCAGTTGAGAACTTGGAGATGGGGAATTAACAGGAGATAACTGATAACTGACATCCATTAGACGTGGAACTAAAACAGTCTACCCTAGAGAGCGAAATAAAGGGTTCAGTTCGAGATTCCAACCACCTGAAGAAGGCCGGAGCGTACAAAGGTCGAAACGTTGCAATAAATATGACGACAATGATGATGACAATAGTCCGAATAATGTAAATACTGAGAAAAATGTGTTTCATCAGATGTCCAGTCTAATATATTCGTCTTGACTCTTGCAATGCACAGTTATAAAAGTCCACTTACTACATTGGAGCTCGTGTTGAAAAAAAATCTAAAAACAACAAACAGTTAAATATATTAATTAACATTTATAATAAATTTGCAGACACAACGATAA
This sequence comes from Acanthosepion lycidas, assembly GCA_963932145.1. Classification (NCBI taxonomy): domain Eukaryota; kingdom Metazoa; phylum Mollusca; class Cephalopoda; order Sepiida; family Sepiidae; genus Acanthosepion; species Acanthosepion lycidas. Next base: position 98,894,074 of record OZ010579.1, read on the forward strand.
ATGTGGATATAAATAGATAGGTTGTAAAACAAGTCTTCCAGTTGATATATCCTTTTAAAACTTTGGGAATTATGGTTTTTACTAAGGATTAAAAACTAAATTTTAGCGCCTACAGGAGAATATAGAGAAGAAATAAGCAATTTAGATTTATTACATAATACTGATATATACTTAGTCTGGCATAAAGCCAGATAAAAAGGTGATAGAAATTAGCGGTGCATCAATACACTTGGGAATTAAACAAGTTGACGAAGCTCTAATACTTAATTGATGATATGTTTTAAAAATGTTTAGCAACAATAAGAAAATTGACAGATAGGGGTTTTCTAGCATTCGTATTTTGTTCTGTACGAAACTAGATTGCGTCGAGCATGTTTTTCAATAAGCACATTGACTGCCTTCCACGAGATATTAAACGCCATGGATATATTTTTGTATGGAAAAGATATATATATATATATATATATGTATATATAATATAGACAAGTGTCGTCTAAATGCTTATGTTAAGAGGAAAGATCAAAGTTTATTTTAATTATTTTTAAAAAATTGTTTCTTATTTTTAGAACATTCTAAATTTTGATTAACAAAAACCTTGTTTCTCTTTGTATCGCCGGAACTAGTAAAATAGCATATACAATTTGTAGCACGTTTTTTTTTTTTTTTTTTTTTTTTGGACACACATTAATTTGGAAAATCTGTCAAAAATAAAAATAACTGTCGGATGTTAATGAAACTTTCAGAAACTATTCACAGATGATCGAAATTATTATAAATATGTTCTTTTTTATTAAGTCATGACAGAAATATTTTTTTTTATATTTATTACACCTTCCCATAACTAATTTTATGAAAACGCTAGAAATTGGATCGCGTCAGTCTAATGATTACAATAGTTAAAAGCACAAGGCTTGGAGGAATTCAAATCATGTTTTCTCTTTGTTTTCAATTGGACCCCGCCAACTGAAAATCAGCTCTGAATTGTAACATACAAAACTCAATAAAACAAATATATTATTTAAATTACAAATGCTTTAATTTGCTTTTAGTTGTTTTTTTGTTTTTTTGTTTTTTTTATGAATATGGACAATATTTTCTACCTAGTTGTAACGGATTTAGCACAAGCTTGCTAATATTTACGCCACTTCTAAGTGATACACTTTTTGAAAAAAGGTAGTTCAGATGTGGCATAGTATCGTAAGTATGTAACACCTAGTGAGGATCAAACCCACTACATAGTCGGAATAGTTCTAGCGAGACAAGCGCGCTAAACATTAAATGCCAAATTGTTACAGTCTGGAAAATGCTTTTACAAGCGGAGTTTAGATGTGGCGCAAGATCACAAGCATGAGGCACCCAATGAGGATCGAACGCATTATTCAGATGGAATTGGTCTGGTGAGAAAATACCTTTAATCATTAAATTACCTCAAAGTGCTCCCAGTCTTTGGAAAAGATATTTCGGACTTGTGCCACATCTAAGCTACGCTTAGAAAATCATCTTCGAAAAAAAGTTCTAGATGTATTGGAATATATTTAAAAAATAAAATATACAATATTGTAAAATATAATGTGTATATTATTTTATTTTTAATATAAATTATAAAATATAATGTGTATATTTTATATTTTTTAAATAAAATATACACATTACAATTTGCCAAATAGTCCAATTATTTTAAGCAATTAATGTCATTTTTGACGAAGCATTTTTTTTTTTTTTTTTTTTGGCGAAGACTGGAAATCGTAGAATTAAAAAAAATGTCGGAAATTTGAAGGCGAGACGATCCCAATTTTGTGACCGAGAATTTTAGGTGCACTTGTACCCTTTAAAGCAAAATGTCTTTATTCATTACAGGGTAGTGACAGCCAAGAAGGACAAACTATCTATGTCGTCATTTTACGCACTTCAATGACTATCGTTATCTCAACGGTAATGTAATCAGAGATGACTTAAAACAAATTTACTATCAGACTAGTTTAATCCTATGTGGTTTGATCACAAGTTTCGAAATACAAGCCTGTACGTTAAATAATATGCGTATGCGCGCAAATATATAGTATTAACTAGACACATATATTTCTAAAGAATTAATGGATTCATATTTAATACGACTGTTTTAATACTTCAAATCTAGCATTTCAATAATGGATTCTTCGGATTAAAAACATACACCTTGTTTTTATGTATTAAACACTGTTTATTATGTTTATCGTCCTAAACAAAACAAACAAAAAGAAAAATGCGTCCCCTTTGTAGATAAAACTAGCGTCTGATCAAGCGTACTTTACCAATTGGCCACAAAAACATCACAACGGACAGGATTCTATTTTCCCTTTTTAAGGAATGCAAATCCTCTTCAGTCAAAGGAAGAATCAGGTTCGAATTCTACCGGAGAACGCATTTTCTTTAGTAAGATTTTTCGGGTGCGTAGGTCGATAGACGTAGTACATATTCTGTTAATAAATAAAAACTGGGTGTCTATTTCAAGTACGATGTATCCACTATACTAGCGTTTTCATTAATTAAAAATGACGGCTATAAAAATAAATCCATTATTTAGAAATGTCTTTGTTGATATATCGAATTCGAAATAGTACAGATATGAAACTTTGGAGAAATTAATCTGAATGAAGGGGATTTGTTTTTATCAAATGCAAAAAAAATACTTGTGATGTTCTCGTGGCCGAGCGGTAAAGCACGCTGTATGTAAATGGCGGTTGTCACTAAAAAGGTTATTCACGTTCGTTCCCTCCCGGTGAACGCTTTCTTTCTAATATTTCTTGAATGCGCATGTCAGTAGATGTATGATAGTGTTTAATATATATATATATATATATATATATATATAAATATTGTGAATTCCGTCCTGCGTCCCTCACACCCACTAAATTAGCCATACATTGACCGATTGAAACCAAATTTTGGAGTGAAGTGTAAATAGTTAACGGAATACAAAATAAAGTTGGTTTTATTAGGGTTTGTAAAACTGTTTTTCTAAACAAATCAGCTTATTCAATTTGATCGATTGGTTTGTGAAATTGAACGAAACGCAGAGTTTGTAAATCTCAACAAAAAATTTTAGCAATAACTTCAACAATACTAAAAACTTATGAAGATTTCTAAAAATTCTATTAAATAAAAATGGAACGTCTTTTTCAAAGACAAAATATACACTATAATAACATTTGAAATATTAGGTTGATGCAAAAATAATGACGTAATAATGTCGTTTTTTTACGTTGAAAATACGTCAAAAAACGACATTATTACGTCATTATTTTTGCACCAACCTAATAAAATATATATATATGTGTGTGTGTGTGTGCATTTGTTTAAAAATATGATTTCATTGCTACATAAGTGTTCTCATGTTTCAAAACAAGAGCCGAAAACTTCAATATAATTACTTGAATTAAATTGAATTAAAGTACCAATTTCTGTTTCATCTTCAAGCGAATTTTTTGGGGGAATAACTAATTCTTGAAATTTATGCGTTTTTATAAGCATATTCATTATTCAAATTAAATTTACTATGGTCACGGCTAGAGCAATTATTTTTTTAAAAAAACTGGCCTAAGAGTTAATAATTTGTATCAATATCAAAGTTATATTCAAAGAGGTCAATTCAGGGTAAGGTTAGGGTGTCTAAATTTAAAGCGGAAGATGATATCGTCTAGTCTGGTTCAGTGTCTATGGAAATTTATTTATTTTTTATTCCATTTTCTTTCCTGAAAGGGTTTTGTGTATATAAAAAAAAACTATCATAAATAGCTAACATCTGTTTTTTTTGGCTACTTCATAAAGTTTTTTATTATTATTATTATTATTATTATTATTATTATTATTATTATTGGGTAGAGCTTTTAAACTTTTTATTTAGACTATGGAGTTTAAAATTTGTATTTATTATTTAATTGTTTGTTTGTTTTCTATGCTAATTATTCAATGCGAAAATATGATGATGTCGGGAAAAAAACCGTTAACTCATGTCTTTGTTTAATAAATTTTAATTATTTAGAAACTTGATAATGTGTAGTTTTTCATGTAGGCATAAAGGGCATGGGTCAGCTCAAGTAGTTCTAGTTTTGTTTCTAATTTTCCATATTACTTTTGGTGTTTTATTCATTTCCTTCAAATGCCAAAATATTTAGATAGATGAATCAGTTATAATAACTTTGGTATTTAGGAAGTCGGACATAGAATAGGCTGAGCTACATGTAGTTTCTCCCAACACCGCACTTCGCTACAGATCCAAAACATTAACCTGAATACTAGAGTCTTGTTCTCGTCAGACGGAGGCTTTCAGGTGGATGTCATTCATGGCACCAAACCCATTCAAAAATATTTACACTGTCAGCTGTATACAACCACTTTTTCAGATCAGTAGTTAACAATAAAAGCTGAAGGTCTTAGAGAGGATCATCCCCCCTCGAAGCAAATAACAGATATGACCCCACCTGAGGAATTTCAACGGCAGCAACAACTAAAATGAATAGCACATTTAACTCGAAGAGAAAACAATGCCTTTATCAAGACTGTGATGTTCCGGGGTATTTCAAACAAAAACTTACAAAGAAAGACCCCACTCTCTTTCAATAATGAAAAGATCGAAAACAGCTACTAGACTTGAGAAAACTGTTTTCCTGAAATCTGTTTTAAGCGTAGGGTTTTATAAATTTCAACCCACAGTAGTAGTGGCAGACCCCGTCAATAAATGCCGAATTTTTGCTTATAAGGAAAATATATTACCATTAATATTACCCGTCTATATTTTTGAGATGAGGTATTATGTACATTATTTACATTATTCTGACTATTGTCCTCAACTTTGTCGCCATATTTATTACAACGTTTCGCCTGTTGTATGCTCCGGCCTTATTCAGGCGGCTGGAATGTCGTACTGAACCCTTTATTTCGCTCACTGGGGTAGACTGTTCTAGTTCCACGTGCCATGTCTAATGGACGTCAGTTATCAATTATCTCCTGCTTAATTCCCCCTCCAAGTTGTCCACTCCCTTAACAAGGCATTGGACACTCGATGTTTGGGTCCTGTCCCTGGATCCAACTAACGCCTTTATCCAATGTGCTGAAAGCTTTAGGTTTATAATACCCAGAAATTCATACACAGATGTCCTCAAGGACACATGGCACAGTGGATAAGGACCTGAGCGTACAACGGCCGAAACTTTATAATAAATATACCGACAGAGATGAGGATAATAGTCCGAATAATGTAAATAGTGTTAATATTACCCTCTGAATTTCTCCTTAATACAGTGCTGTCTGCGTAGTGGATTTTGTTAAGGCTGCATCCACTGATAATAAATCATATTCGGTTTTCTACTCCTTTGAGTATCATCTCGCTGCAAATATATCTTTTAAGAAAAAAAAAAATGAAATCTCCGTTACATTTATATCTCTTCACTAACCTTGTTCTCTCTCTGTATTCAAGCTGTTTTTTTTAAAGCACAGGTAACGCATCCCTTGGATATCTTTAAGTATAGATACGTGACTAAAATTATTATTGTATGTAAAACAATAACAAAAACCGTGCCCAGCTATCGGGGAATTGTTGCAAATGAAACTAAGTGTATGATTTGATCTTCTGCAATCCATAAAGCCGCGGTGGCTGCTACGGTTCAAGCAGCTGCAGTGCATCAACCAATTTCTAGATATGAAAATGATATAATTTCAAGTGCGTCCGAGAAACCGCGTTATTTAAACACTGAGGTAGAATAAATAATTGTATCGAAAAATTGCTTTAATTTATCAATATATGAACCATTTGTGTGTTATTCCATCTCAAATATAAGTCCTATAGGACACATAACACAATGAAATAGACACATAGAACAAATTCCATTTTACCTCAGAGTCAAAAGCGGTAGATGGTGGTATTTTAGGACATCGATATCCTGTTAAAGTCAACAGTAGAATAGAAAATGTACACATAGATCTGGTTTACATGACAATCAAATTGTTGTCACAGGTCAGATTTACACGTTACTCAAAAAAGTAGATATAGACCGGATTTCTTGCAGAATATCTAACTATACACGCAAAATTTTTATGGGGTTCTACCATTTTGCTGCAAATACACTATTCTAAACCTCGCCGATAGTATTAGGTTGGTGCAAAAATAATTACGTAATAATGTAGTTTTTTGATGTTAAAAATACGTCAAAAAACGACAATATTACGTCATTATTTTTGCACCAACCTAATACATCTAAGAAGTTGTAGTGAAAAGCAAAGCCACTAAAAATTGTTAAAATGTTTTTTTTATTATTTATTATTATTATTATTATTATTATTATTATTATTATTATTATTATTATTATTAACATTTGCGTATGTTATGTTTCCTGTATTGTATCCTGTAGAGCCGGGTCTAAAAGGCCCTATATGAGAATTTTCAGTTAACTGATCGCACTTTTCTAATATATCGGTCGTTCCTAGGAGAGCAATCTTCTGGGCAAATTGTATGTTGATGCTACCTGGGATGCTGTAAGTAAAATTGTCCATTCCTTTTCTCACGAGGCCCAAAGCTTCCATTACTGTCGGTAAAGTCGCAGTCTTCATTGTCTACATCCTGTTAATCTTGATTTTCAAACTTCCTTGTATTTGGACAATTTCTCAATAATTTTTACATAAAGATGTTTGTCTCAGATTGTACTGCTATGCCAATAAGCATACACTTACTGCATTTCTTATTCGTTCACGAGATTATTAAGTCTGTTGTCTTTTATTTCCCTGTCAGTTTAAATTTGCATGTCTCAGAGGATTTTTACATCGTTATTTTTGGTAACTGTGTCTGGTTGATGGTCATCGTTTCGATTTTGTGCTTTTTTAGAGAACTTAATTGTGGAGAATTTGGCAGTTCATGCGGGAGAAGTGCTATGTACTTACCTTGGGTTGTTTGATTCTTACTGAAAGGTGTTTTTTTTTTCTTAATAAATTTTTAAATTTACAGGGGTCACGTGACTTTGTTACAACGAGATACCTGAAGTAGTTATAAGTCAGAGGAAATCTATTTTCCACCTTTTGTTTGTATTTACTTTATGAAAGTTATCAAACGGGCGTTTATTAAGTCTCAGAAAGGAATTTTATTTCGCAACTTAAAGTAAGTGCTATTGGTTCTTTTCCTCGACTTGACCATTCTCTAGTTTTTTGGGGGGTTTGAATTTTCTTGATATAATGAGGTCAATAAAATGAAGGCTATCTACGCCCTAGCTACACCGATTGTGACATAAGGCTTCAACATTATTAAATAGAATTTAAATGACATTAAAAGATTGGACGTCAAGACCAGAAAATTGCTTAAACATATGAGAATGCGCTACTCGAATTCTGATGTTTTGAGGTTGTTCGTACCAAGACCTTTAGGTGACAGGTCTAATCCAACTTGAACTAACACTAAGAACTACAACCATCGGAAGCATATCTCGTAAAAAACAATGACCCTCACCTACAAACCCACTCCATAAACAAGGAAGCTGCACTCTTCAAGAAACAGCTTAACATACCTGAAACCATACAAAAAAAAACCAAAAAAACGAAGCAAATATCATCTACACAAAACGAGTAAAATAGAAAGTAAAACCAACATGGCCAAATGAAATCACAAAACCTGAGAGGATAAGGCGTTGCAAGGTAAATGCCTAAAAAGAACGAAAGAATCAGATGTGGACCAACAGAAAACACATCAGTGACTGAGGAGCACTAGGTTGAAAACTGAGACATAAGGCCTAATTATTGCAGCTAAGGACCAAAACATCACAACCAGATCGTATCGCACTCACATAATCAAGGATGGAACTAAGCCGAAATGCAGGATCTGCGGAATATATGATGAAACTGTAGACCATATTATCTAAGGATGCTCAAACCTAGCAAAAAAAAAATGAATATAACTAGAGACATTACATGATAGTGACCTATGAGCACCGGAAGATATGCAAGAAGCACAAAATCGAAGTCACTGGGTGGGTGGATGGTATGAGAACTAAAGAGAGACACGGTTATCTAATGATTTAACTATCCTCTTGGACATACCAATTCAAACTGAAAGAGTAATAAAAGCCAACAGACCAGATATTATCCTATAGTACAAGTCAGGAAGTGTATGCTTATGGACATAGCAGTACCATCTGAGAGAATACGTCCATGAAAATTATCGAGAAATTGTCCAAATAAAAGGACACAGAGGTAGAAATTAACAGGATGTGGGAAATGAAAACTGAGACTTTGCCAATAGGAATTGGTGCCCTAGGCCTTGTAAGAAAAGGAATGGACAATTTTACTAACAGTGTTCCAGGTAACATCAACATACAATTTAGCCAGAAGATCACCCGACTATCAATTAAATGACAGTTCTCCTATAATATCTGTCTATATTTCTGAGATGAGGTATTATGTACACTATTTACATTTTTTTTGACAAGTGGTTGGAATGTCGAACTGAACACTTTATTTCGCCGTAAACAGATCCTCAAGAACATGGCACAGTGGATAAAGAGTGAGAGTTCAATACCTGGTCAAGGCGGTGGTGAACTTGGAGAGGGAAATTGACTGGAGATAACTGATAACTGACATACATTAGACATGGCACGTGGACCTAGACCAGTCTACCACAGTGAGCGAAATAAAGGATTCAGTTCGACATTCCAACCAACTGAAGAAGGACGGAGTGTACAACGGCCGAAACGTGATATGTGTGGCGACAAATATGTGGACAACAGTCCGAATAATGTAAATAGTGTTCTCTTATAGGATCTAAGGATCATATTTTGGACCCGGCAATAATAATAATAATAATAATAATAATAGTAACAACAACAACAGTAACAACAATAATAAAGTAATAATAATAATAATAATAATAATAATAATAATAATAATAATAATAATAATAACAACAACAACAACAACAACAACAACAACAATAATAATTATAATAACATACGTCGCTTTTGATTGAATTACATGAACTAATGTGTAGAAAAATATTTTGAAAATATTTCCGATAATACAATGAGGTTATATTTGTCTAGTGTTAAAGATTAATCGATATTTGCCAGTGTTTGGAATCGGTTCACTAGAACAGTAACAGAGAATATTAGAAATATGCCAGAGTCTATTTGTTAAAATATTAACAAGGGAAGCATGGGTATACTTACATAAGATTAATACACTCACTCACTCACTCACTCACACACACACACACACACACACACACACACACATATATATATATATATATATATATATATATATATATATATATATATATATATATATATATATATGACATCCAATTATCTCGTAACAATACAATGGAATAGCTGTAATGCCACGAGCAATGTAAGAGAATCCATAATAAAAACAAACAAAATTATGTTGAAACTCAAAAATTGTAAATTTTACTATTCTAACAAGAACGACTGAATCAGAAAATATTATATCTGTATATGTTTATAAAGATCTGTAGGTTGATTTTCATGAATAAAAATGAGGAATCTGAACCTTGATCTTTTTTAGTAGCAGTCACTGGCGCGGACGATGGGATCTCGTGACGTTTTCAAATTCCAACCGATTCTCCACTTTTTTCAATATCAGAACAACTGCTGCCATTCTAGTTTTGATGACCAACAAGTCTAGGAAATGAAAAACTCACAATTCAAAACAGGGTTGACGAACTGATTCGTTTTCCACCCTTTGCAAGTTATTTAAAGGTAAGGAAATATTTTTAGATTGTAAGAATTTTTGTTTTGGTGATAAGATTTTGTGATATAAATCTTACTAACTAACCCATAGCGGGGAGAGAAGAGCTGGATTCATACCTTTACAATGGTGTAAGTAAATATAATGGACACTCGGCTCTTCGATTAACAATTCCGAGTCGTTATCTATTACATCACCGGCACATCAAAGCTTACATCAAAATCGGTTACCAATCAAGGTTCTGACCAGACCCAACGTCGCTTAACTTCGATGTTCGTAAGGGAACCGCTGTTGCAACGCCATATGGCAGTAAACCTTTCAAAACCGGTGCATTTATACCAAGCAAACTACTAAAATCCACTGTAGTAAGGCAAGGGAAGTATGCTTTACAAGATGTCAACTGCGTTAACATACATACAATTGAATCTACTTAATGAAAATTCTTTAAGGAATGTCTAAATATCTCTACACCATTAAAAAAAAAACTACAAGAAAAGCCTGTTTATTGTGTTTGACACAGATAAATATTGATATTTGAAACGCGTCTGTGACAATAGACCAGCATATATAACACATTCGGTTGACCAGATACGCGACAAGGAAATTAATTGAAGAGAAACGTCTTTATCCCGTGCTAAATTTGTTAGGAGCTGTTTAAATCAATTCGCAGGGCGCCAGTCGTGTTTTCTGCCTGGCAGAATTTTCCCTCGACCTGCACCTATTGTGTGATTCATATTTAACAAGATGCGATATATTCTCGAGATCTGCAAATAGTTGGTCAATTATTTTAAGATAAATATCACTTAGTTTGACCAATTTGAGAAGCTGGTACGCAAGTACGAATCATTCATTATTATCAAAATATGATTAACTAAACTTCTGCCTTTAATAGGCACAGTTTATGCCAATAAAATGAGCGGGAAAGAAGACAAATTTATTAAATAATATGCTATTGTTATCACATAAATCTTTATATTGTATATAACATTGTTCTTTTTTTCAGTTGAGGTATTCAGTTGCAGAAATATGATAGGATAATTTTGTCCCTCTTTATCTTCAGAGCGATGGCAACTAAGCTGTTCTATGTTTGTCACAGATTTTCATATATGCAATCATAGCACACCAAAGATTCCTTTTCTTGATTATCTGAAAATTACCATGATTTCTTAGGCTAGATAGTTGAGTGCTTGCCTGCTGCCTACATCGCGTCTTTGAATTCAAATCAGTCCTTCTCCTAGACTGTCTACGCCTGAAACTCTCGACAATTAATCTATGGTAGAATGACCGAAATTACCCAGATATTTTCTATATGATATATTGCATATCTTCATAACGAATATATTGGCAGGAGTTGTTATGCAAATCACATAAAACCTCAGTAACACGAATTTTCTTTGAAAAAATCTTATCAAATTTTAAACGATTAATTTAGACGTCAAAACAAAGTTTTAGTTAAATTTTCAGGTTGTTTCAACATGGTTGTTAATGTTATTAGATTTATTATTGCAAAAATAATGGTATGTGAAGTTCCTATGTCAAACCAGAAAATCAATTTTTACTTGAATAATAAGATAATACAAGATTATGATAATAATAATAATAATAATAATAATAATAATAATAATAATAATACTTCCACAATAATAATAATACTTCAATAACAAGATAATAATAATACTAATAATAATAATACTTCAATAACAAAATAATAATTACTTCAATGTAAAGATGATAATAATAATGATAATAATAATAATAATAATAATGATAATAATAATAATAATAATAATAATAATAATAATAATAATACTTCAATAACAAGATAATAAAAATTGATAATAAGTTCATGTCGTTTATACATTTTCCTCTTTGTCTCATCACCTCTACATCCACACACACACACACGCATATATATATATATATATATATATATATATATATATATATATATATATATATAGGGAGAGGGAGACACAAAGAGAGACAGGGTGAAATAATTCACACATATAAACAAGAAAGTGAACAAATCTCTACCTTTCCTCGACAACCTATTAATACGTAACAATATCTTATAAGATACAAAGTTTACCGGAAATCCACAAACAAAAATGACTTAATCAATTTCTAATCCCTTCTCTCTCTATCTCGAGCGCGCACCCCCCACTCCCACACACTCATATATATATATATATATATATATATATATATATATATATATATATATATATATATACGAAAAAATCATATTAACCATTTTTGTCAGCACCCCACTTATAATATATGATTATTACATTTTATTCTCATCATATAATACAAAAATATAATATATATTAGTAAAAATATAAACATGTAGTGTGTGTGTGTGTGTGTGTGTATGTGTGTGTGATTGTGTAACGCTTTCGAAAAATGCTAATGAAGAAATTAATGGTCTTTGTGATGACATCAACAACGTTATAGACGGAAGATAATATTTTACACTATATTGCTGCGGCTTTCGATGCCAATGTGAGGAAAAGACAAGGTGAAGAATCTAATGTAAGAAAATTTGAAAAATGGAAACGAAATGAGAGCGGATAAATTTTAATTAGCTTTTCAGAAAGATGCAAATGGATAAAACAGCAACTCGCTGGATGAAAAAAAAATTAAATTGATTTCATAACTGCTGACAAAGCCATTAGTGTTAAAGACGTAATCGTCATAAACAAAGTTAATGTAGAACGTGGTCATAGGAGGGTTGTTTAAAATATAATGTATGTTGAAATTAATGTCGGAATTATCAGTCGGAACTCCTTAGGGGTGTTTTCAATGCACCATAACGTCCTTAGAAGCATCGGAAAAATTTATGGAGGTACCGCCTTTTTTATTTGCCCATAATTCGTTTTTAAATCTGCTTTCCTGGACGATGGCAGAAAAGCAAGGGACAGACATAGAATTTCTCTTTGGGTGTGGGAAGAAACTGATGCAAATTTTCACAGGGGATTAGATGATGTTTATAAAAACGGTGTAACATATGTGAGCACATAAAAAGTTAAGTCAGTAGAGATAGTAGATGTTTTAGAAAGAAATGGGAAACTGGCCATAGTGACAGGTTCCACAGTGGCAAACCTGCTGCTACTATGCATGAGGATGAGGTCAATCCTTTCATTACACGTGACAGACGAATAAGTATTGAAATATTTTGTGAAATCTTTTCTGAGCCAAGATAATGCCTGCAGCTAAGAACAGTAGATAGGGTGATCAAAGACCCGTTCAATGTGTGTTTCTGGGAGGGGAAATATTCCGTAAACTAACAAAGGCCAGTTATGTCTCTCGAGCTTTAAGAACTACTTAACATAGCACATGCCTAAGCTGGATAGTCAAATGAGACGAGGCCTGGGTTCAGCATGGATCAAAAGAGCAATAGAGAGGCACCAACGTGATTCAGACAAAGATGAAATTGAATACAGCATGCTTTTCAGGGTAAGTGATGGCCACTGGGTTTTGAAACTATCTTCTCATATTGTTAGCATTGCAAGCGATAAAACTGTCATTTCTGCACATGTGAAAATACAGTACTAGTCTTACATCATCTATAAACGAATCTGAAAGAGTTATGATTTTATTTATTGTTTTAGCTTTTCGCCCAAAGCATGGTGGTAATTCCACTAGAACACAGAAGGTACAGGCAGTGAAAAAGTAAGAGAAAAATTTTGTTAGGAGAAGTGTGGAGAGGGCAATAAAGGAACAGGGTTGGAGAAGACAGGATCCCTATCGACAAAGGATTTCATTTTTTTAATATTGTATGTGGCAGGGAAGCAAGTTATAGAAAGTGATTTTCACGGGTGATAATTGTAAGAAAAAAAAACTGTTATAATAGAACATACGGTTGCATCTAACTAATTCAACAGTGAAACGTTAAGACCTAATTGCCAATCAAGTAGTACATTTAAATTCCTGCAGCCGATGCAGTAAGGAACAAAAGGCCCATCAGAAATTAAAATATTTCCAGAAAGGTTAGAGGGAAGCAATGTCACGTCGGTGAAAAAGTGATTGAAGTAGAGATGCTCGATCAGGATCGATTGCATTACAGACCCTTATTTGAATTTCATCAAGAATCTCGAAATATGCAGCAGGAGCAGAAAACCAGATATGGCAGCATTATTCAATGAGCGGAGGAGGACATAGTTGTAAATGTGCATGATGTTGAAATTTTTGGGTACCCCAGTACTAGTGAGCCAGCCAAAATGAGCTGACTCATTTTATAGTTCACCAATAGAAGAAACAAATCAGAAAGCTCAAAATATTCAATGAGACGTGTATAAAGGCGGCCATGTTTTTTTGTTTTTTCCCGAATATTCACTGCCAACCTCTGATATCGAAGACTGAAGAATTACGGAACAGCTGCTGGTAGTCTTGGCGATATAGTCAAATCAAGTAGAGTGTCTGACTCGTGAGTGTTAATCTTTCATTGAACAGATTACATACTGCGCTGGATTCTATATTCATAGACTATGGCGAACATGGTCAACACATGATACATTCTGACGACGAAAAAATGTCTGGCACGATACAGTGATCCAACTTTCCTAGCAGGAATGAATGAGAATGCATGGTTGATAACATTGTCACAACAATCCAACAGTCCTGCCCGGGAGCTCTCAGACATTCATTTGTTTGAGTTCATGAATGACGTACTCAAAAGAGGGCTTTTACGCAATAAAACAATATGAATGAGGCAACTCACACATGGCTGAGTTACCAGGCAAGGTGCTTCTGTAGAGCAAATGCTTTTCAGCGTCAGTTTCAAACATTATGTCAGCACTTAAACTATTAAATCAAATTAGATGAACTTTGTTTATATATAATTTCTAGAATGGCACTGTTAATAAAAATTTAAGCTTCCAGGCAGTTAAGTGGAATCCCGTTTCATTTTGCTAATGTTGACTTGGACTCTACTATTGTTCTCTTTTTTGTTCTGCTATCTATTTCATCGTTAAGTAGCTTACTCTGTTTCCAGCTGCTTTTTTTACCGTTAATATGTTCCCTTGAGTGTTAATTTCTCCAAGTCTTATGTCCTGGTTATTTTTCTTAAGGGATTCTTATATGATGTTCTGGTTGTCGGTGTCAGGATCCTGGTAGTTCCATTTCTCCTTAAAGACCGTCTTTGTTTTCCTTTTCTTTCTATCGTATTCTCTGAATGCGTTAGGCAAAGGTATATATTTGTCATTATTTTTGAGATGTTCGTCTACCTTCACAGCCAGATGAAATACAACATAGCAACTTAAGAGACCTTTTCTCTGTTTTTAAGGATATTTTACTATATCTTAATAATTTGCTTAATTTATAGAAAGATCGTTACCCTTTCCAAGGCACTTGCTTTATTTTTAATGTCCTAGTTATATAGGTCATATCTTGATCGGCATTATTTTCTGACCGGCATGCAGTCAGCAAGAAAGAGAGTCCAAAGAAAAATAACTTGTTCAAATGAAAGAAAAGCTACATTTGTCTAAAACGTTATTGCAATAAATAAAGCTACTGTAAAATTATTTTGTTCTTAGAATTTTAGGTTAAGGACGAAGTCATTTTTCAACTGATCAATTAAAGAATCCATTTCACTTAGTCTGTCTGTAGACAGAGACGTATCGGTTTTTTCATAGGGATCACTGTGTATTCGTGTATTCCTATAATGCTTAAGTATTCATTCTGTTGAGAGGTTCTCCCCTCTTTATACAAATGGACTCATCCAGGGTATACATGTACCCAGAACGAGCGACGAACCAGCACGAACGTAACGAGCAAGAGTCACATTGAGAAAGCACCTAGACCCAGTAAGAAGTCATACAGTGATACGTCGATACCAAAGACTATATATATATTTTGCTACTAACCCGCATTCCTGGAACTACTAACCTGCATTACCAGTTTGTATTTATTTTTATATTAATACATTTATTTTCCTATATTCCTTCTTGGCGTTTGTTATTTATTGGTACCGGATTTCATCCCGGAATCCACAACAATATCAAGTATCAATTTTAAGAGATTGGGTATCTTTACTTTCTAATTAAAATTCACTATTACAAGAACTGCAAAAATATTAATAAATTTACAGTCGCTCTCTTACAGACGTGCCGTCGCTTCCCTCTGCCATTTTTTACAAATACTTCATCTACCGCAAGGAAAGATGGTTCTCAGTATCGTGCCAGAAAGTTTTTCTCGCCTGAATCCATCCTTCAAATCTCTAAATCAACGATTCGCCCTTGCATTGAATACTGCTGCCATATATGGTCTAGAGCCTTCCTTGTTCGTCTCAAGGTCCTCGACAAAATCCAGAGACAGATATGCAATTTGGTTGTTCCTGATCTCGTCTACAGTCACTTTCTCACAGACTTACCGTCGTTTCCCTGTCGTTTCTACAGGTACTTTCACGGTAAGTACTACGACGAACTACATTCGCCGGTTCCCAAACTACATGAATTTAAGCGTGTTAATAGGTTGGCATCTCAGTCCCACCCGTTTAATGTCGAAACAGTTAAATGTAGCTGTCTCTTCTTTTCCAATATCTACATGTCTTGCACTTCCCGTCTGTGGAACTCCCTTCCTCTTACTTGCTTCCCTGATAGATATAATCTTCAATTATTCAATTGCAATGTCAATCGATATCTTCAGATGCCTTGATCTAATTCCCCGTCCTTCTCTTCATCCTTTCCTCTTTCAGGACTCTTTACTCTTGCTCCCACTCTCTGTAACCCCTTGCGTGTTAGCGGCACTCGAACCTTGCTTGGAATGAAAAGCTTAAAAGATAGATAATTAAATAAATAAATACACTTACAAATAAAATAAGTGGCCTTTATAGATTATAAGTGTGTGAAAATGGCATTTACGTATTGCCTTATATTGTTTGTCTCTAAATAATATCCGATTTAAAATAGATATTATTTCGTTAATTATAATGTTTAATCAGTGGTTAAATCAGTCAAAACAGGAACACTGGACATTTTCGCCTTCAGTTTAAAAGGTTATTTATGCCTTTTGATTAAAATCATAATGGTGTGGACAACAAGAAAATTTTGAATGCACTTTCTTTATCTTCTTTCTAAAGGAATGTCCTTTGACTTAAAAGTACTTTTAAAATAGTAGTCAGTGAGCAATATATGATGGATGAGGAAAAATCTCGTATTCCTAATCAATGAGTTTCAGCGGTGTCATCCTTTCTGAGTATTGGCTGTAAGTAGAATTGGAGTTTGTAGATTTAACCAGTGACCGTCGCATTTTGCTAAACTGAATTGCTGACAGTTATGGTGATTTTCTAAGTGTAGCATAGACGTTGCAAAAGACCGACAGTATGGGGCACACGGTGTGGATTGAACTCAGTATTCAGCCGTAAGTGATCTAGTGAGATAAGCTTTCTAACCGTTCGAACGTGTCAAAATGACCAAATTTCGGAAGATATTCTCTGGTTAGATTCCAGCCAAGAAAGATGCAATGGATAACATCATATTGAACCACCAGAAAGTCACGCGTCTTATAATGGTGCACTTTGCTTTTCAGAATGTGTTTGGAAGTTTCCCCATAATCATGTCATTCAGCCGATCGTTTTTGATTGCCAAAAAGGATGTATTTCTCATTGAGAGTCATTATTCAATCATAAAAATGAATCGTTCGATATGCGCAAATACACGATAGAACAAACTCTTTGGCATTCTCTGGATTCGTGTGGAACCCATTTATTGAGTTTCTCCACCTTATCAATAATCTTCCGATGCTCTTGAAATTCTGACACTCATTATCTGAGACATTTCTCTGAAACTTTGACGTGGGTTTTGTTCGACTAGTGTTTTCAAAGGTTGATTATTAATTGCAGTGTTTTCAGATATTCAATGTCAAATCCTCTACCACATAGAAACTTCAAGATCTGTAGCCATTCCGCTCAGTGGAAATTCAGAAACTAATATCCGATCACAAGTAAATCCTTCACACCATACTCTTTTAATGTTGGTAGGACTTCAGAATGCATTATGAGCAAGCCTGGACTCATGCAGAAAGGTAGACGCAGCTCTTCTTTTTCATGTTCAAGATTAGAGACAAATTCTGAAAACTACTTCTGTAATCTGTATCACTCCATGCAAGTCTGAAAAGCTAGCAAGACACAAGGAGTTACAGTGTGTGGAATAATTAGAAACCGAAACATTAATAATGAACAAGAAGAGGAAAGAATAATCATATGGACTGTGGATAGCCATTGACATTGCATTTAATTTTTTCTGATTAAAGTTGGCGTGAAAGCATGAATCCGGAAGGGAATTCCATCAGCAAGAAGTGCGAGAAAAGAAACTGTTAGCATAGAATTTATGGTTCCATCGGTACTCAGACATTTGGCCGGCGGACATTTGACTGACGGTCATTTGACCGAATGGACAGTTAGCTGAAAATATAGTGGCGTACTTACATGTAAGTCACATACTTTATCCTAATATGCTACATATATTTTTTTATTTATTTACTTTATTAATTTATAATTTTTCTTTTTTTTTTTTTGACAGGTTTTTTTTTAATTTTGTATATGTTATATTTTACTTCAAATATTACTCTAAGATTATAATTATTTTGAAAAAAGGCACATTTTACTACTGCAAAAATCTTAAGTTTGCCGATTTGAAAGATCTTTCAATTTCACCTTTAATGATCTTTATGTTAAAGGGATGAACTAGATTTTATCATACTGTTAAATATGAATTTAAATAATTAGGTGCTAGGTTTACGCAAAAACAGTCAAATATTTTTTTTAAAAAAAATACTAATTTCAATAAACAAATATTAAAATAAGATTACTTTTAACTTTAATTTTACAATTAGTAATTTAATCACTTGAAATTCAGTTGTAATTCTTAGTATTAGGTTGGTGCAAAATAATGTCGTTTTCTCACATAGTAACATATGTGATAAAACGACATTATTTTTGCACCAACCTAATACTATTCTACCTTATAATACAACTAATTAAAATACTTAAAAGTATTGCTTGTTAATATTTTTACTTGTAATATTTCAGTGAAATGTCCATTCGGCCAGATCCAAATGTCTGTCGGTCAAATGTCCGGCCACGATTACCTCTAGCCAGCTCAATAGTAAATTAAGATCTCGATGGTAGTCTAGTACTGCGCTTAAATTCAAAAAGTCTAGGAACCATAGCAAATAAATCATTCAAACAATTACCATGGATTTATTTATAGAAAACACAGAGAAATTTACGACATTTAATATAAAATTAACAAAGAGGACCCTTAACAACGAATGATATATTTTTGTGAAACTATAATAATAATATATTATAACACAATTCAAGCTTTTATTATAAAATCGGATATTATTTTCCGAACAACATAATATATTAGGAGTTATTATAATGTGTATCTTTGCGTCTCGTTCAATGCTTTATATATGTTTTTCCTCGTCTATAGTGTTGAATAATTCTGGATGTATCAATTGGTAATAAATCATCAATAAAAGGATCTTGGTATTTCTGTTGCGGGTACATTGATATTTAGTTAAATATGGTATTAGGTTGGTGGAAAAATAATGACGTAATAATGTCGTTTTTTGACGTTAAAAATAATTAAAAAAACGACATTGTTACGTCATTATTTTTGCACCAACCTAATAGAATTCTTTTGTTACAAGATCCAAATATAAGACAAGAAAACCACAGAACATGATTACGAAATGAATGAGCAAAGAGACAATATTTCTGGAAAAAAACTCGACTCAATTTGGTAAAAAAAAAAAAAATACCGCCATTTGTCTTAACGTCAACAAATTTCATACTCTCATTAATAAATCCAGAAGATCGAAAATAGGCTGGAATATATTGCAATTCTCATTCAGTCGACATCACATTCAAATTCGCATTGTAATTCGTACATTTGCCTTGAATTAAATGTTTTAAAGAAGCGAAAGAGGATCTATTCGACATTTTCAAAAGTCTATACATCCGAAACTGCAGATGTTTAGACGAGTTTCATTTTTGACAATAATGGCTGTGGAGTTGGCAAATGAAATTAATGTTCCGCCCAGTTGATCAGATTTGAATTACAGCCACAAAACTACTGATGGTAACAATTTCCCAACAATCTAAATCTTTGTAGATGTTCGCTTCAGAGTAAGACGTTGTTGTCAGTTGGTGAGAGATCAATGATGTCGCCTTCCTTCATTGTGAATTCCCTAATAGCAATAGCAGGACAGTTCGTGCCAGCAATTCGGGAGGATTGTCACTAAGTTCATCGTTTCAGTCACTGAGTAGATCGATGCGTTTGTTTTAAATCACGAGATCACTATAAATAGGATCTATTTTTCGCCAGTAAAACAGTAAAAAAAAACAGTTAGGTTAATCGTGCATATTTAATTTTACTGACAGTTAATATTTACGTTATTATTTTTCAATTACGAAATAAATAAGGTTGTAGATAAAATGACGGGAATTGTTGATTTACAATGATTTCGTGCTTAAGATTATATGTGAATTTTGACTTACTAGTAAAGGTTTTCTGAATAAAGTGCTGTATATGTGCATTATATTTCAAAACAATGTGCTATTCACTAACAATGGGATAAGGATCAGATTATTGTATCTGTGTAAGTGAGTAAAGTGTCACACCCAAATAAGTTTTGACGACGATCAGTGTTTTATCTGAGCAATCTGTCTCAGTGTAAAGTGCCACACCCTAACAATCGGACTAAGATCAGAATGTTTTATTTATTTACTGCCTCTGGGTTAAAAGTGTCACTTCCTTATATTTCTGCTCAGGATTCTACGAAAACTTATGCATATATATATATATATATATATATATATATATATATATATATATATATATATATATATATATATAAATATATATATATATATATATATATATATTACGAAAATGGACAAAGTCCGACAATTTATTTATTAAAGACATTTTTATGTTTAACGTTCTTTTTATAGATACAAGTATTTAAGTAAATGCTCTGTTTATAATAAACAGTATTAAATAACATTTTACTGTATTAATGAACCCCGCTTCATACGCATTTTCATGTGACGCAAATTTAACCAGACGGCTACTTAGCTTATATCTTTATAAGAAGGCAGAAATATGGCGGTTGGCGAGAAGGCGTAGACTCTGAAGACGTTGTCCAACATAATAATGTAGGAGACCTTACTTTTTGTATATAACGCAATATGCTCATATATATATATATATATATATATATATATATATATATATATATATATATATATATATATATATATATATATTAAGAAATGAAAAAAGTCCGACAATTTATTTATTAAAGACATTTAATAAATAGGCATGAAAATGCGTATGAAGCGGGGTTTACAAAAGAGCTTTCGGTTGGCAAGGTCGAATTTACTGCTTATAAACTTCAATCTTCCATGAATCTCGTACATTCATAACTGCTCATGGCGTATCAAATGTAAACAAATGACGTCATACATTAAGAAATGGACAAAGTCCGACAATTTATTTATTAAAGTCATTTTTTATGTTTAACGTTCTTTTTATAAAAATGTCTTTAATAAATGAATTTAATACTGTTTATTATAAACAGAGCATTTACTTAAATACTTGTATCTATAAAAAGAACATTGAACATAAAAAAATGTCTTTAATAAATAAATTGTCGGAATTTTTTCATTTCTTAATATATATATATATATATATATATATATATATATATATATATATATATGAGCATATTGCGTTATATACAAAAAGTAAGGTCTCCTACATTATTATCTTGGACAACGTCTTCAGAGTCTACGCCTTCTCGCCAACCGCTATATTTCTGCCTTCTTATAAAGATATAAGCTAAGTAGCCGTCTGGATAAATGGCGTCACATTAAAATGCGTATGAAGCGGGGTTCATTAATACAGTAAATTATTCAGTGACAGGAATCTGAATGATTATGGAGAACAAAGCGTAGACGGGATCATAGTTAGGCAGTGGGTAATACTTTTCACCTGTGGAGAAACCAACGTATATAACATTTTCAGACAATTTCATCACTGCTGCGAAAAATCCATAGGTTCTATAATGCATTACTGGGCATGTAGGTTTTTAGTTTCTGTAAAAATAAATAAGAACCGTTAGTTTGGTACATTATTTGGACAATTGTCCCCCATCTTTGTCGCCATATTTATCACAACGTTTCAGCCGTTGTACGCTCCGACCTTCTTCAGGTGGTTGGAATTTCGAACTGAACCCTTTATTTCGCTCACGAGGGTAGACTATTCTAGTTCCACGTGACATGTTTGATGGATGTCAGTTATCAGTCATCTCCTGTTAATTTTCCCTCTGAAAGTTCTCCACATAACCGGGTATTGAACTCACACTCTTTTGGGTCCTGTCACTGGATCTAACCAACGCCTTTATCCACTGTGCCGTGTGTCCTTGAGGACATCTGGGTTTGAATTTCTGGGTATTATAAACCTAATGTCTTCAGCAAGCGTTTTTACCAGTGCTCATATTGCAATTCTGCTGTTATCATTGCGTGTTTTTACCAGAGCCCATATTGCTACTTTTGTTGTTATCATTGCTTTTCTCTGGCACTCCTTATTACTGGTTCCCATATTAAAGAAGGCCGGAGCGTACAACGGCCGAAACGTTGTGATGAATATGGCGACAAAGATGAGGACAATAGTCCGAATAATGTAAATAATGTACATAGTACCTATTTCAGATGGTTGACACGAGCTTCTACGGTTTTGGGAGAGAGGTAGGAAATAACAAGAATTTTGAACCATCCTGTACATCGAATACATGGCTAGAGATGATATTATTTAATTTCTTCTTTGTTGGTTTTCCGTTGTTGTCAGTCACTGTTTGAACTATGATGTATTAACTTTAAGAACATTACTAATCTCGAAATAATTTTAAGAAAATGAACTCAATAACAATTGGTGTTGTTGTGAGTCGGTTATTATTGATATCCTCACACTTGCGATCAAAAATAAGATTAAACTGAGCTCATTAAATTCTACATTGCCTCAAAGGATTACTATGGCAGTAACTACAGGATGGTCCTAAAATCTTGTCACTCTAACTCTGTCTTCCAAACTGAAGGAGCTCGTATCAGCCATCTATTAGGTTGGTGCAAAAATAATGACGTAATAAAGTCGTTTGTTGACGTATAACGTCAAAAAACGACATTATTACGTCATTATTTTTGCACCAACCTAATAAATTAGAAACTTATGTAATGATGGCAAAAAATAATGTCGTTTTCTCACATAGTAACATATGTGAGAAAACGACATTATTTTTGCACCAACTTATACAATAGTGAATGGATTTTGTCTGTATTTGACCTTCAGACAAGCTAAGTCATCTTTAGTGAATATCTGCAATAAAATGAATATTTTACTTAAATTTAATGATACAAAGTCTTTGATGTTTTTCCACCTAATAGAAAGAATAATGGGTTCGAATTCCACCGGACTGAGTTTCTATAAATTATAAATTGATTTATATTTTTATGCTTTCATAAGCCCCTGGTGGTTTAGTCAAAATATATATATTTGTAAGAATAATTATACTTTAGTGTGAATATATTTTCAGTTAATGATTTTTTCCAAATATTAGGTTGGTGCAGAAATAATGACGTAATAATGTCGTTTTTTTACGTATTTTTAACGTCAAAAAACGACATTATTACGTCATTATTTTTTGCACCAACCTAATACAAATCCTACTATCTAATCCATAGCGTAAAGTAAAAATAGATTGTTACCTTTCCCGAGGTTACATGGATGTAAGTGAATGCAACGGAAACTAACTGCGATCTTGAACTCGGCTCTCCATTTTCGCCTGCCGAGTCACTATCCCTTACACCACCAATCTTTCCCAGAAGTAAAAAAAAGCAAAAACAAAAAAAAATAAAACATGCAAAGAACTTTACCTCATGCTATATTATGGTATCATGTTTTTAAAATTATGTCCCCATTAAAATAAAATGATGTACTTCGTCACAGATAATTTACAATTAGAATTTAATGCACGGTCGATTTTTAAAAATATCTCATGTCCTTTCAGAATGTAAACAATCATGGTTGGCTACAGATTTCTTTACTTTATTAAATTTGAATTGCTCTGAGTTCATGGAAAAGGTAGGGTAGGTGTTTCCCGCTGTTTTCTCATGATTAAGAATTTTAATGTTTTTCTCTCGTTACCACCCATAGGAAGAGATCAAAGCCTACTATGATATTTAAATCATAGCCTGAAAAGGGAGATGTAGACACACGACTTTCGCAAGGTCATCTATTTGAAAGTGAAGGCAATGGACTAGATGAGAATTAGCTTTAACCGATAAGTCATATATATATATATATATATATATATATATATATATATATATATATTCATACACGATTCATTAAATAATATAGGCAAGTGTTGTCGATTTATTTTATGTAAATTTTTTCGTAACTTCTGATAAGTTTAATAACATTATCGTTGAAAGAAGAAAGAAATTCACAGTAGTGATCCATATTTTTTAATACAATCTAAGCTTTCGTATAAATGAAAAGATGGTGCCTAAATACACACACAATATATATATATATATATATATATATATATATATATATATATATATATATATATATAATGATAATGTTATTAAGCATATCAGACGTTATGAAAAGAATTTACATAAAATAGACAACACTTGTCTATACTATTTAATGAAACATGTATGAATATATATATATATATATATATATATATATATATATATATATATATTCATACATGTTATATATAAATATATATATATATTCATACATGTTTCATTAAATAGTATATACAAGTGTTGTCTATACTATTTAATAAAACATGTATGAATATATATATATATATATATATATAATGTAATTATTTGTGTATTATATGCGCGATACTTATTAGAAAGCGCTTAGTATCAGAGATAAAGCAAGTTATTGAATCAGAAATATGCATATGTGTATATGTGTGTGTGAATGTATATGTATGTGTGTATTTGTGTGGATATATGTGTATATGTGTACATGGGTATATGTATGTGTGTATGTAGGTACACGCCTATGTGTATGTATATACGTGTATAAGTTATTGTGTATGTGTGTATTTGCATGTGTTTTGAACATAAAAATATAGGTCCTTGCTAGATTAGATAATCGTTATATTTATTCTTTATATGTTTATATTTGATTTGTAACATGTAGTCGATATTATTTTTGTCAAATTTTCTCAACTACACAGCGTCCCTTTCAATTTTAATTTCACTCGCCCCATCTTTCTCCCCCACCACTTCTTTCCTTACCTCTCGCTCCTTCTTATTCTGATCTTTAACATCGGATCGTTCATGGTATGTCTTTGTCACCACGAAATGTATCTTTAATGTATTTGACATCCGACAACATTCATTTTCCCCCTTCCACTCACACTTAGTTTTTTAAAAAAACCCTCCTCTCTGTTAAGTTTTAATCTCCCAAATTCTCTCGTATGTTACCCCTCTCTTTAGAACTAATATTCGTCCCACACTCTCATATTCACTCTCTCTAAATTCTATTTTTATTTCCGGAGTTGTTCTTTTCCGTTTTCTTTTTGAATTTGTAGGTCTGATGAATTGAATCGTATTTACGATTCCAATGGAATAAATTATGACCATGGAATATTAGTGTTTAAGCCTTTTTATTTTATATATATATATATATATATATATATATATATATATATATATATATATATATATATATATATATATATATTCATACATGTTATATATATATATATATATATATATATATATATATATACATTCATACATGTTATATATATATATATATATATATATATATATATATATATATTCATACATTATAGACAAGTGTTGTCTATTTATTTTATGTAAAATTTTTTCATAACGTCTGATAATTTTAATAACATTAACATCAAACGGAGAAAGAAAATCACAATATTGATCCATATATATATATATATATATATATATATATATATATATATATATATATATATATATATATGTGTGTGTGTGTGTGTGTGTGTGTGTGTGTGTGTGTGTGTGTGTGTGTGTGTGTGTGAAAATATTGTAGAAAATAGGAAAGAAACTGGTTTGGTAAATAATCCAAAGTTCCTTAGTATTTTTGTAATTATTTTTAAAAAATAGTGCTCGATACGAAAGTAGAGCATAAATATAATTATTTATTTAAAAATATAATTCCAACACGCTACATAAGAGGTCTCATGTTTCAAAACAAGAGCCGAAAACTTCAAAATAATATTTGAATTAACTTGTGTTAAAGTAGGCTCTGTTCCATCTTCAAGCGAAATTTTTTAAAACAATAACGACCTGTTTGACATTACAATGGGATCACTAGACTCTGCAGAGTCTTCTGACTTGCTTGGTCTTTTAATATTGTACAACCTAACGGCATACCGCGAGATTGATATCCAGGACATCGGACTGTATAGAGATGACGGGCTCATGGTGGTGAGGAGTTCCACTAGCTTTAAGATAGAGAAGATCCGTAAAATTATGTTTAGTGAATTTAAAAAACTTAACTTAAAGATAACAGTCTCTTCTAAATTGAAAAAGGTAAACTTCCTCGACGTAACCCTAGACTTACCGAGCAACACGTACCAACCCTATAGAAAACCAAATGCTAACCCCTTATATATACACCCGAAGTCTAACCACCCTCCATCCACAATTAAACATATACCCTCATCAATAGAAAATAGAATTAGCAGTAACTCATCTAACAAAGCAATATTCCACCAACATAATGACTTCTACAACACTGCCCTAAAAAGTAGTGGTTATAAAAATGCTAACATTAAATATAGGGACAATTGCAATAACCAAAAGAAAAAAAAAACAGGAAAAGAAACATCATTTGGTATACACCTCCGTTCAACCAAATGGTTAGTATTAAACTAGGACAGAAGTTCTTAGCTCTTATCGATAAACACTTTCCCACCAAAAGTAGGCTTAGTAATATATTCAATAAGAACACACTAAAATTGAATTATTGCTGCACTTAAAATCTAGAAGGTATAATAAGAAGACACAATAATAATATCCTGAACAAACCCCCTTACCTGAATAGTTTTAATAACTCTACACTTAAATCAGATAATGATAGGGAAAAATTATGCGATTGTAGAAACCCGGTAGACTGCCCATTAGAAAATAAGTGCTGCATCAAATCTGTGGTATACCAATGCACTATATCATCCACGGAGAACCCTAACAATAATATGATATATGGGTCCACGAAAAATGCCTTTAAAACCAGATGGAGGCAGCATAAATGCTTCTTCAACAACATAAACTTTAGACATCAGACCTCTCTATCTAAATATTTTTGGCACCTGAAAGAAAAAAATAGGACACCTAAAGTAAAATGGAAAATCATTAACAGGACTAGAACTTGCAAAACTTGGGATGACCCATGCCCTTTGTGCCTCCATGAGAAACTACACATTATTAAGCTTCTAAACAATAAAAACCTATTAAACAACCGGCAAGAATTAACGGTTTTCTGTCGACACAACCGAACTTACGCTCTGAATAACTAGCTAAAAACACGCATACAAAAAAATAAATTTTTAAATCCATAGCCCATATACATAGTTTTAATAACCTACAAAAATTGATAACCCTTTATGAAGTCGTCAAAAAACAAACGTTACGGCCTTTTCATATACACAATTCCCTTTCATAAAGAGATATAATAAGAGAATAAAATAAAAATAAATAAATAAATCTCCGTAGACGCTCAAGCCAGACTATGCGAAAACTTCCTCCGTCGTAAATTTAGCCACCCCCACCTAACCGTGACCCGGCATCTATGAAAGTAACTCTATACTGATACAAATTATTAACACCCCACCCCTGCCGATTCTAAACAATCCGCCCTTGATGTTACCATGGAAATGTTTGATTTCAATTCTGACCATACTATTAAAACTCGTAAATTTCAGAAATAAGTCATTCCCAAAAAAATTTCGCTTGAAGATGGAACAGAGGTCAAGTTAATTCAAATATTATTTTGAAGTTTTCGGCTCTTGTTTTGAAACATGAGACCTCTTATGTAGCGTGTTGGAATCATATTTTTAAATAAATAATTATATTTATGCTCTACTTTCGTATCGAGCACTATATATATATATATATATATATATATATATATATATATATATAAGGTAAAACGACAAAATGAGCTGTTATATCATTTTAGTCTCGACAAGTTACGACGAAATAGTTTTTATTGGGAATTTTTAATCATATATATATATATATATATTATTACGTCATTATTTTTGCACCAACCTAATATATATATATATATATATATATATATATATATATATATATATATATATATATATATATATCAATCGATATGTTTTAAGTTGAATGCTCTTAAATTAAGTTGCATCATTGAATCAAGAGTGTATATATGTCCTATTCATACGAATATATATCATTTATTATTCAGGTAATAAAATCCTTAGCTTAGTTAAGGCCAAGACTAGACTCGCTAGCTTTTTGTTTTGTCTTTTCTTATTACTGCCGTTCGTCAAATACAAGGCACAAGAGCAACTCAAGGTAGACGGGTAGTGAATGACGTTTTCGAAAGTAGATAACTATTGAAACGAGTCATGAAAAAGTTAAGATTGTAGTGATCGAGATTTATTTTATTTGTTTTGCAGATTATCAACGTTTTGTGGATTATCGAAAGACAAAACGTGCTTTGCATTGTCAGAATGTTTTGAGGGAATACTGGATTAACGTTTTTCTTTACAATGACTTTTTTCCAGATAACATACTATTTAAATAATAGCTGAGCGATGAATACATGTTTCTCGAGTTTATTTTCGCTTAAATATATGTAGCCGAAACAAGTGAAATTAGAACTCGGCTCCCCGTCTTCGAATTCTGAGCTGCTATCTAGTAAACCACCCGAACATCCACGTACTGATCAGGAAATAAAACCTCTCGGGAGTTTATAGCACAGAGTAGTGGTGCTTGGAAAGATGCTTGCCGTATGTAAATTCCTTTTTACAAAGGGTATAATAAGAGAGTAATGATTCAATTCTTTATATGCAACATGGTGGAACTAAGGAATGTTGCTCGTCAGAATTTTTACCGTGGAAATACCGATGGGGTAACGACAAGCTTGCGACATTTTGTCAGACAATCTTCAAGATGAGGAGTGTTTCTTTGCCTACCTAGCAACTATGCATTCAAAATAATGCTTTGAAAACCAACCTGTAGTAATATGCAATTATTCCAGCCCTTTTTATTCTCTACGTTTGGTGCCGTTTCAAACTAATCCTTCATCTTCATATTCCTGTAGGCGGGAGACGAAGAGCTGAAATGCTCCGCTTTGAATTTTCGGAAATGCCTTCGGGCGAACGTTCATTTCTACAAAAGAAAATGAAATATACATATTTCACAATATCCCCATTCATGGGCACACTCACTATAATTCGGTTCCTCTTTACTTTTTTGATTTTTCCTTTAAATTTTTTGCTACTTAATCTTTGGAAATGTATTATATTTTCTATTTCTATAGAATAAATCGGTTATTTCCAAATGCGAATATGACTGATACTCACCGATTATTTAATAAAGTTTCTTTATATTAAGTATACAACTGTAAAGGCGTCAATTTATCAAAATATTCGTCGATTTTTGGTGTGTCCAAACTGCGTTAATCTCTGAATCAATCAAATCGAGCTGCATATTTATATTCCGACAACATCCGATGAAGGAAACATTCGTCAGTATTTGTATTTCAGTCATATTCTTAGAATTTAGACGATATTTGTTTTCTTTCAACGACATACGTAAAATATTCGAAAAAATTCGATTAATTTGCATTTTTTATACTCGATTATCTAAAAAAAAACTTCTTACTCAAATTTTTAAATTTATTTTTATTTTTTATGTTTGAAATTTTCCGCTATACTCCAATCAATGTACAAGACAGAAAAAAAGAATTATTTCCATTTCCTCTTAAATACAAAATAAAAGCTACAATTTCAATTCGGTAAGCAATTACTGGCATCTATGCAGGGAATTATTTCTAAGAAAAAATTGACCAAGATGTTTAAGTAATTTTGAATTTGCATTGGTGATATTTTTTACGCAGATAAATGCGAATTTTTACGTATACATCCAATTTTACTGTTGTATTTAAGAAAACAGTTTGCATTTAATAATTATAAGTAAAAATAACGGATAAAGTAAACGGCTAATGCAAAAAAAATAACGATGTATTAGTTGTTCCCTGTATAACTAATGAGATATGGCATGGTTTGGATAATCCATGTCCATGTTGCTTATTGGCTACAGTAAATATATTATATTACCACTGCAATAGAATATCTCAATAATAGGGAAAAACTAACTATTTATACCAACATGTTTTTAAGGATTTCAACCCAAGCAAGGCGGGAGCACCATTTGCGCACAAGGGGCTACAGAGAGTGGGGGCAAGATTAAAGAGACGTGAGAGGGGAAAGAATGAAGAGAAAGACAGAGAATTAGGTCAAGTCATCTGAAGATGTCGATTGACATTGAATTTGAATAATTGAAGATTAAACCTATCAGGGAAGCAAGAAAGGGAGTTCCATAGACATGAAATGCAAGACATAAAGCTATTGGAATAGAAGAGACAGCTACATTTAACCGTTTCGACATTGAAAGAGTGGGACTGAGATTCCAGCCTAGTAACACGCTTAAATTTATGCAGTTTGGGAACTGGCGAATGTAGATCGTCGGAGTACTTACCGTGAAAGTACCTGTAGAAAAGACAGAGGGAAGCGATGTAAAGTCTGTGAGACAGTGATTGTAGACGAGATGCCAGGTTAGGACCAACCACATTGCATATCCTTAACTGAATTTTGTCGAGGACCTAGAGACGAACAACAAAGACTCCAGAGACATCTGTTAAAATCAGACGTGTTGCTCTGGTATAGGGAGAAGAAGTGATTTCTGTGGATGATGATCATAGTTTCCAATGGCATTTCAGAGCTGGAACGAAAAATTCGATGCCGGCTTTCGCCCAAGAAGACATTCCATTTGTTCATTTTTTTAACGGGATGCTTAAAAATATTATTCCAAGGGACATCGCGGCGGACGTCACCAAATAAGTCCCAATCCTCGGCTTGCTAAGATAAAGATATTCTACACGAACAGTGGGTTCGTGACAGGTGGAAGAATTGAAAGACATATCTATTGACACCATATATATATATATATATATATATATATATATATATATGAATTTATTGTCATTTAAAGAACGAATACATTTTGTGGTAACACAAATGCTCTCTCTCTCTCTCTCTTCCCATATATACATATATATATATATATGTGTGTCCCTGGGTGATGATAAATTACTGGTGAGTGTACGATTATTTTCAAAAGCAGAATACTTCCTCTTTTTTTGAAAGAGAATGAGAAAAAAAAAAACAGAATTAAAATGAGACTTGTGGGTTTACTGTGTTTAACCAATCAAATATGCGTCCTACGTTAAAATCTAAACCAAGTGAAAACATTTATATAGATGATGATATGAAGTTTTCTACATACAAATCCCAGACAATTTTTTTTTTGCAACTGCTGCAAATGATTACATCATTTCGTAAAATATTGAGAAGTATGACGTTGAACTTTAAAAGTAAGTTGTTGTGGTAAAGCAACGACTCAACTGATAGTAGCAGATAGGAAAACGCGAGGAGGGTAATCGACAAAACAGAGCCGTACGTCCAACCTTCTCACGAGAAAAAAACCCAGTGCTCCGAAACAAAAAAAAAACGCGCCTGCTTTATACACCCGAGACCGACCATGATTTGCATACGAATGACGAGACAACGAGATTTCGCGTTAACTGTCCGAGACCGCCTGGCATAAAATATGGTCGCCGCCAATCATCGTTGAGCAACCGGAGTTTGCACGACGCACAGATTCGCGTGCGTTTCCGAAGTAGGCCATTTTCACAATTTTCCCCACATAAGGGGAAAAGGTTAGGGGGATAATCTAGCATAATGCTAACTAGCTATATGCTAGGTCATCTTTCTAGATAGAATTTTGTAGTTGCTAATTAAAAGACTTCATAATTACTGCAACAAAAGACGGGCCAATGAAGCCGGTATAAAAAAGACAAAAGGAAGATCAAGAAAGTGCCCTTCCCTTAATTAATATGTTGATTTTATTCAATAATCTAGAAATATTCAGTAAGCATATACAATTAAAATAATCCCGGATCCAATCCCAAAACATCAGTGAACCAACTTCTCTCTCACTTCAAAGCTTCATTTATGAAACGATATTAGGTTAAAATAACTTAAACTCGTATCTAAGGGATTCTCTGTTATTACGTAAAGGATAAAAGCATTTTAATCCTAAGGCTATATTTAGGGTGACTAGGAAAATAGAAAAATGACCTTTGGTAAATTTATTTGAGACGTTTGATGATCGCTAATTGTCGTGAGGCTTCAAATCACCGTGTAACTGTTGATCTTTGAATGTATTTGTATTACTGTTTAGCGGGCCAGAGTGCCATCAGATACCATATTAAATAACAGCATAAGGATCATGGTAACTTTAGTCAGCTAGCCAAACGATACCAAAATACTAGCAAAATCAAGTAATAAAAGCAGACTAAGTTAAACTCATACAACATAAACAACCATCAATTTAATAAAAATCATTACAAATTACGGGACCCCAGGCGAAATTTATAATGAATATTTCGAATTTATATATATATTCATATCGTACTTCGCTTACGTCAAAACAGTCTTTGCCTCTGGCGCAACACACTCATTTTTTCTAAATCCTTTATAAAGGGTGTTTCTTTAACTTGGACCGATTTTAAATGTGAATTAAGTTTAAGCGTCTAATGATTTTTTTTCTTTTTCTTTCAGATTTAACAACTTAAGACTTTGAAAATTTCAACCATTGAAAGATTAACAATTGCGTGCATGTTTACGCCTTTCAGCTAAAAATATTGCTGCAGTGCACGAGAGTGTGGCCGAAAATACAGAAATCACTATTCGTCATCGCGCACAGGAATTGAACCTGTCCACAACAACATTACAACTGCACTCTCGGTTGACAGATTATGTTGACCAAAGTGCGCGAAATGCATTTCTGTTTGAGGTTTGCATACTTTAACACGTTGTTTGATTGTTAATCTTTACACGGGTGAAATTACCAAAGACGTAATTTGTTAAATCATTAGGCACTTAAACTTAATTCACATTTAAAATCAGTCCAAGTTATTAGAACGCCCTATAGGACGATAAAGTATATTTGACGGCAATGTCTCTGATCGCGAGATTGAAAGTTTTGGAGAGCGTGAAACTACTTTTAATTGCTGTTTTTCCAAGGATCACCTTGGTACGTGGTTGTAGCACCTGTCCAAGCTATGGGTAAATAGTTAACGACAAAAAAAAAAAAAAAAAAAAAAAAAAACGAAACAAAAAAACAAAAAAAACACCATGAAAGTATAAAATATATATTTACCTTAAATGTACCAGCAATATATTTTTATATAAAAAGGACCAACAATACTTATTTATAGTAAAACGACAAACAATACATTTTGAAGCAAAATAACTACATTTTATCTGTAGTTGAAAGTCTACAATTTCGTTCAAAATATATTTAGTTAAAACCATAAAATTATGTTAAGATTATTTAGGTTTCGGCATTAAATGATATATACATGTTGATACATGGCTAAACAGAACCAACAAAACAAGAAACATGAAAGAAATTTGATGACATTAATCCATATAATATTCGACTTTTTTTTTTTTTTAAATCAAACTGAATTCCAAAATTTGACAATAATATAGCATAAAACACACGCATCACAGCCTCTAGTAATTATGTCCCCACAAAAATGTGGATAAACAAAAACTGAGTATCAAGCATTTATTCAATCATGAATCAGAGTAACATATATAATATTTTTTATTACTTCCAAGTTCAAAAGAAAATTAAATTTCATAATTAAATGAGCCATAAGGATGCTGATATGCCGTTAAAAAATCCGCCCAGAAGAGATTCAGTAGATACGGAAGTCATCTGGAAGCCGAGGTTGAGGCAAATGGCGTTTTCATTGAATACATTTACTCTTTAGTATTTCAAGATATTTGTGGAATTTTGGTAAATGTATCTGTTAAAATGAGATTTCTGATATATATATATATATATATATATATATATATATATATGAATAAAATAGATAATCGGAAAGTAGTGCTTAGTCCTTGTCTATTTTATTCAATTTGTTTTCTATGCAGATATATTAACCGAACTTGTCGACATGGAGAAAAAAAAAAACACACAGTCACAAAAAAAGAAAGAGGAAATATACTAACATCCCAAAAGAGGCTTTCTTAAGAGCGACTTTTAAAAGTTTTTGAATTTCATGTAAATACAAAACATTTAGCTTTTGTTTATCATCACTTGGCTTTCAGAAAGTTGAATGACAGGGTTAGGCTTTGAGAAAGTACTATTTTCCTATTGTCTGTTTTATTCAATTCGTCAGATATTATTCTGACAACTTTAACACACACAAACAAACGCAAACATACTCACTCATATATATATATATATATATATATATATGTGTGTGTGTGTGTGTGTGTGTGTGTGTGTGTGTGTGTATGTGTATATGTGTGTCTGTGTGTTCCTGTGCATGAGCATCTTATATACAGGTATTAGTTTGGTAACCAATTTATATGATTATTTTTTTAAATTTTAATTTCTTTCAATTATTTCATTATTTTGAATTATTATCTTATTTTCACACTTTCTAATAAGACAGCCATAGCGTGTAGTGGTAAGTTTATGTCGATCACATGTTTATGTTTATGAGTAAAAGTGCTCAATATTAGGGATAGAATGTATGCAAATATAAAAGGGGCTACAATGATCAAAGACGAGCGTGGTATGTTTGTTTCAAGCTTGAACACAATCATTATGTTTGCTTTGATTAGGGTCAATAGTTTACATATGTTGACACTGGTGCATTGTGGGTATCGAGCTCTATTTTATTGTTTTGAATATTATTAACCATCCGTTAACTGTTATGTTTAGTATTTTCATATGCGAATATACATATAAAAAGAAATATTTAAACTTTGAATAAAAATATGAAAATAAATTAAATATAAGAAAAATGCTAAATGCTGCTCAATGCTTTTATAAACAGATCGATTTAAGATCGAGTAGAAACAGGTTCAAATTTATGATATCCTTTTACTCATTTACCCAAGTTCGTTAGTTGGATTATGTGCTGCTTTCTTCCATCCTTACATATGTTAAGAGTATTCTTAACAAGATTTATCTTCCTCTTTATCTTCCATAGAAATTTAAGTTTTCTGGTAAGAAAAAAAAAACTTCCTTTTGGTTTCCATTTTCTCTAAAAACTTTGTCGTTATTCACACGCTGTGTCCCTATTTTTCTTAGTATCCTACTGTATTACGACATTTCTGTTGCTCCAGTTTATTTATTTGTGATGAGATTGTGCAGCATTCCCTGCTATATAGACGGATGGATATTGGCACCCCGAGGCGGTGTCATGGTTAGCTAGTTTGTCTCGTTAAAACGATGACGAATGAGTAGAGATTTCAAACCTCACAGGATGCCCCATACTTTCGGCCTTGTGTCACATCTAAGCTACGCTTGGAAAATCACTATAGATAGACGGATATTACATAGCAATTATGTGCTCTTATATATTTAGCTAACGAAATTTTCCTGTTTATTAAAACTTTTCTAAGAATTTAAAAGGCATCTTTCACTACTCAAAATTGTCTTCGGTTTTAAGCGTCTCGCATTCCATCCTCAGATATTTAAATTTTTGTACTTGCTCGGCGATTTTATCTCCAATTTGAAATTTGCATGTTGTGCTGTTCCTTGTGCTAACAAACATACATTCTGCTTTTTTCTTTTGTTTTTATTTTTGCAATGTTGCTTATTTCACTTTTTTTCTCATTTTCATTTGCTACTTCCTGTAGAGTTTCTTGTTTCCTTTCTATCGCTGCTCACAACACTGCATCATATGCATATCTTACGTTGTCAAAATTCTCACCGCCAATAATTAATCCCGATTTGACTTCTAATTCTCCCAGTATTTCTTCCTTGTATAAGTTGAATACGTCAGGTGAGAAGGCATACTCTTATCTTAAACCCCTTTCTGATTTTTGTATATTAACTGAATTCATTCCTTATCAAAATGCAGGTGATTTACTGCCAGTCTATGTTCTGAATTATTCTATTAGGTTGGTGCAAAAATAATGACGTAATAATGCCGTTTTTTGACGTATTTTTAACGTCAAAAAACGACATTATTACGTCATTATTTTTGCACCAACCTAATAATAACCCTTCCCAAATACGACAAGGTTACCTAGCAGTCCCAACAATTCCTTCCTTTATAAAACGCTCTTGAATAATCTATGAAACCTAGGTTTATATTCTTTTGTATTTGTGTTGCTCTTTCTGGTATAATTCAGATCATGATGTCGTATTCCTTGTCTTATCTCTATTTCGGTCTAATTCTGCTACGCCATCTATTCATGTGAATTAAGGAAGTAGCTACAGTGCTGTTCGATAAAAGTGACTCACCTGATTTTTTTTACTAAATTTTCTCGTCTCCGATGAAACGAAATTTGAGCTAAATTCAAAGGATAAGTGATCTAAAATCCGAAGAAGAAGCTTTGAAAGCTCTTTGAATTTAGCAGTAAGTACTGTCAAGCATCCATTCAGTATAATGTTCTGAAGATGCTTTTCTTTTCATGGAACTGGTTTCTTAAAACCTATTGAAAAGACCCTCAGGAGCGAGCAGTACAAGAAAATTTTAGAGTCTTGTCTGCTCCCTTCTGCTGAAAGGGTGCAAACCGACCCCACCAAGCTCATTTTTTATGCAGGATAATGCTCCCTGTCACAAATCAAAATTGATGAAGAAATAATTTGACATGGCCGCCCCAATCTCCCGACCTCAACCCCATAGAAAACTTATGGAGCATTATAAAGTACAGGATCTTGAGAAAGCAGTTGAGCAACAAAGAGAATTTGATTGTGAATTTCATATCCGAATGGAATTCAATACTTGGAGATGAGATTTGCCAGAACCTAATTATGTCAATGCCAAAAAATGGTTGAAATGGTTATTCAAAATAAAGGACCCCTGGATTATTAAATATTTCGAACTATATTACCCATTATAAATAAATTATACCTCTATTATTCTTTATTTAAAGCTGTTCGGTTATGTTTCTATTGATTACTAGTTGCAGGAAATAAGTGAGTCACTTTATTTGCACAGAGTTTTTTCCTAAATTTCATTTATATCCAAAATTATAATTATCAATAGAATACCTTAGGGTTAGTAAACGTTTTTATTAGTTGGTCGGGAAGGGGTCTTTATATTAGTAAGATTAAAAATTAGTTTAACCCCAAAAACAATAGGCGAAAAAATCTTAAGTAAAAAAATCAGGTGAGTCCCTTTTATCGAACAGCACTCTAGTTCAAGATTTAATGGTTGGACACTTATAAAAAGCAACAGTTTCAATGCATCTTATTCTGAATAAATATATTTTTAAATTAAAACAACACTTAGCTGAAATTTGTTATTAAATCGTTTCTCTGACACGGAAGTTCATTGAGTGTGTTCTTTTAACATGAAGTAACTTTCATTACCATAGTCTTTTCTTTTAATCTCGGGATGTATATTTTTGACTAGCATTCTATTTTGAAATTGCCTACTGCTAACGCTAAATTAATACACTTCTTTAGATTGGTTAACATTTAACTCTATTTTATGTGTTTCAGTAATTAATATGTTATTGGTAATATAACATACCTTGTTTTTTAATAGTTATACTTTTTTATGTGAAATGAGTTACCCTTTTCTTTCGAAATTGTGTACGAATTAACAAGGATAATAGCGAGTTTTCAATGCGTTCATATGCTATAGAGAGATATGTATTGCCTCCAGCTCTAAGACCTTTGAAATAAAATAACTTATCTTTTTGTTGCGGTGTTAATATTAGGTTGGTGCAAAAATAATGACGTAATAATCTCGTTTTTTGACGTTAAAAAATACGTCAAAAAACGACATTATTACGTCATTATTTTTGCACCAACCTAATACATATTCAAGAGCCGATTTTATATATCGAATTAGAGGTGCCATTTCATTTTAAATCGGATTGAATTGAGGGAATATAAACCAATTATATTATTTTAATGATAATTTGGCCTGGTGAGATTTTCTCTTTCGTTCCCCGATTTTATGAACTTAAGGGCAGTAACAGAATGGCAGATAGTTCTCATCATTTTATATTTGAAATAGCTAGATGTAACCATAAGTTCTATGTTAACAGTTTCTTCTTAAGAACTTCTCGCTTGTGGAACTCTCTACCGGCTCCTTATTTTCCAGTCAACTTTGACCTTCGACAATTAAAATTCACTACGATACTTTATCTTTTGTCTTCTTAATTTCTGTACTTTTATTGTTCTCTCTTCTTAATAATGTTTTTCTTGTATTCGTTAAACACTCATTAAAGACACACATTTAGTGGCTTTATCGACTTGCTTCGGGTGAAACGATTAAAAATCGTATTATTTTCTTTTTTATACGTGTGCTCTATTGTAATTTCAAATTTGATTAAATTTTATATCTATTAATTTAGTTATATGTAGATATTAGTAAAGTGACGTTTATAAAACGAAGTAATTGAAAGTTTGTATATTTTAGCAAACCATCGTATTTCATTTTGCACATACACAGACACGCAGACACACATACACACACACACACATATGTTGAACAAATATGATGTAGACATATGTAGAGAGAGGGGAAGACAAAAAGACAGCGAAACATCGTCAAAAGATCACATATCTAAAAAAGACAGACACTATAGATATAATTATATGTAATAAAGAGGTAAAGTTATACTCACTCTCTCTCTCTCTCTCACTTTATATATATATATATATATATATATATGTGTGTGTGTGTGTGTGTGTGTGGGTGGGTGTGTAGGTGTATATACATACATATATATATATATATATATATATATATATATGGATCTATACATACACACACATATATATATGTGCCTCTGTGTATGTGTGTGTATGGGTTTATACGTATATATATATATATATATATATATATATATATATATATATAGAGAGAGAGAGAGAGAGATGTATAGATACACACACACACGCACACACACATATATATATATATATATATATATATATATATATATATATATGTGTGTTTGTGTGTGTGTGTTTTGTAAAGATATTAATCTGATTGTGTACATATTGTAGAATATGATTATAATGCAAATACTTACCGGTACAAAATTCCAATTGAAAGTCGAATTAAAGATGTCACATATACAGATATACAGACATACACACAAGCAGCGACAGACTGTTTCAAACGTAATCTTCAAACAATATGTGTTGCGTTTTGGATCTTCTATTTATTATACTGGCCGATGGTGTATTTTGGGTTTATGGTCTATTATATTATACTCACGGTTATTGAGTCGGCTATTCTAGATTCTATTATTGAGTA
Source organism: Acanthosepion lycidas (assembly GCA_963932145.1). Lineage (NCBI taxonomy): Eukaryota > Metazoa > Mollusca > Cephalopoda > Sepiida > Sepiidae > Acanthosepion > Acanthosepion lycidas. The sequence continues at coordinate 98,933,493 of OZ010579.1, forward strand.
GAAATAATTGTGGATCAGAATGGAGTTATTTGTAGCTATTTATTGTGTTTTTGTTAACATGTTTATTCATTTATTATAGATTATTTTATTAGTGTTTTTTTTTATTATTAATCTTATATTTATGTATATATTTAAGCATTTGTAGTTTGTTAAGTTGCTTATTATTTATCTAATATATTTATTTCGCTATTGTGCTTATTGTGTTTTTTTCTCGGGTTTTGGTTGTCTGATGTTTTTTGTTTAAAGTCTAAATTATGTTACATTATCTGCGTTCTATATATTGCATATATTTATATTTTTTGGGTTTTATTTTACAAGGTTTTCAATTTTAATTTATAAGTAAGGTTGTTAACATTTATTTTCGTTTCTACATTCTGGTAATTTAAATAGTAATTTGTTTTGGTCTGGGAAAGTGATTCACTGTTCTAATTTCTCCTTCAAACAGAGTTTCCAGGTTTTGGATATATTGTTGGAGGCTGGGGATTTCTATTTTATTTTTTAGTGTAATTTCTCTTTTGTGTTTCATTTTCGATGCATTTTTAGAAAGCACTACGTGCTACGCTTATTTACTACTTGCAAAGGATTTTTTTTTTTTGTGCAGTATTGTGACTGTCTCCAAGGACCTTCACTTACGCCTACGTATATTCATTTTCTTTATCAGATGATTTTACAGTGGCTTGTTATATTCAATTATTTTGCAAGCATTTTATATTAAAGGGACTTTCGTTGTTTATGCGTGTGATTTGTTGGTTATTTTTCCGTTGTGCTGTTTTATTACTTGGGTCATGTTCTGGGTACATCTGTAGCTGATTTTTTTAAGTTTGTGTTCAATATAGAAAGAGCATAATGAGGGGAAGTGTTTTTATATTTGCTTAATGAATACTTTCCTACGTATATACGGTGGGTTGAAAAATATTATGTTTCAATGCTTGTTGGATTTTTTGCGTGGTGTGTATGTTAGTGTTGCTGTTTAGGGCCGTTTCTAATTTTTTAGCTTTGTTGAAGAAAGTTTAATTAGAAGAATTGTCAGGTAACCTGCGGTTCACTGATTTTGAGATCTGCTTGATTATTGTTTTAGGCTGGTCGGAATATGTGTGCATGTAAAGTAGTTTATCATTGTGTTTTCTGTATGTAACGTGGTTTATCGTCGGTTTTTACACTCTAGGCCAAAATTGCCTCTATCTCTAAATATTAATTATCTCCGGTATTGAGAAATCGTCTCTTATAATGAAATTTAAACAACGCACACACACACTCACAAACACACACACATATAGATAGATATATGAGCATATACTACATTTTCTAGTCAGACCCATATGTTGTGAGAATTATAAAACATCTGCCTCAAATTCTTTAGTCTTTATTGTGATGTACTTTCGATTATGATCAATCCTTTTCAAAAACGGGGGTCGGGTGTTTCCGCTCAAACCTTCAACATGTAATGAAAGTATACGTACGTGCATATATATATATATATATATATATATATATATATATATATATATATATATATATATATATATATATTAAGTCCGATAATTTCTAATTTATTTGTTTAAAAATTTATTTTTAAATGGATACTTACATTTGAGTAAATGCCATATATTTACTTATTAATTAAACGGCATATTTATTTAATTCTATTTACTCGTCCTAGCATTTGAGAAAAACAGACCATCTTCTCAAATAGGAGAATCTATTTACAGATAAGGTTTAAACAAATAAATTAAAAATAAGTCTGATTTAATCCATTTCCTAAAATTTTTCTTTGTTTATGTCGGGATGTGCAACAAAGCAGATATGTGTATTTCGAGAATAGGGAAGATATTGGTTTAAAAGCACTATCCGAGCTTCTTTTTTTATCAGGAGGTCCTACATAGCCGTGTTGGATTAAGGCACGTCAGGTTTAATAACGGAATCCCATTGGGGACGGAGGTTCGAATCCTGTTGGAGGGTGCATATTTTTCTAACACGATTCCTCGAGTGTTCAGACCGGTATATATAAATATACAGTTTACTAGATAAATGAAAACAGAGAATCTACCCAAATGTAAGCATCGATTTTTAAAAAATAACGTATAAACTAATAAATGAGATATATATATATATATATATATATATATATATATAGCAAAATTCCAATATATATTTTACCCATAGAGCACTTAAAAATAGTGTGATGAATTTGAAAAAAAAATTTTGACGCATTTCATCCATTAGCAAGAATTTTATTTTATTTTTTCCAAAATTTTGAAACTACCAGTGTCTCTCGTATCTTACACATGTGCAGACGTAGCAACATTAACAAAGCCCAGTCCCATGAAATCCTAACGGATTAAAAGCTCCACAAAATCTATCTTCCAATTTGTCATACTATTTACCTATCTATCTCTCTCTCTCTCTCTCTCTCTCTCTATATATATATATATATATATATATATATATATATATATATTGGAATAAACTGCGTTCATTGGAAATGAAACCTGTCAATGTGAATCATGAGAAAATACATGAAAATTGCACATAAAATACAACAGACTTTTCTACTTGAATCCAAACCAATTTATTCGACAATTTCTCAATTTAGAAATCGTCATCTTATCATTCCACTTGTTTCTGACGTTTGGCAAATAGAATTATTTTGTTATTTTCGGTTGAATTGTTCAGTCTGAGATTCATAATAAAAGCCAAAAAATACCCTGGCTTTATTTTAAATATTTAAATTTAATAGCTTTTTTTTTCTTACTATTTTTTTGCAAATTCATATTTTTCCTGCAATTACGTCAATATTAATTCACAAGCATATTAATAAAAAAAAGAAGAAGTCATTTTGACATTTCTACTTAACAACAAAACGTTCCTATTCAATTCTTGTTTCAGACTAGCATCCTTCTAACTTCGGCCAATGTAATTTCCGATCTTCTTCAAATATCGTGTAACATTAAAGAACATCCGGGACGAAATGGAAATGGAAATAAGATAAATCCCCGACTTGAACAACTTTCGAATGCCGGATTCTTCCAAAAGACACTTCCAAATGCACTTGCCTGTTTTACTGTCTTCCACCGGGGATATGTCACATAGAGAGTCTAGGTTGTCAATGTAGGGGTCAAGAAACACTGCAATATAGATACAGAGTCTTCTCATTGATGTACAGTGTCCCCCCCCCAGGACGAAGGCCGTCATGGCTAACAGCAATGCGCTTTTTTCCTCTGTCCGTTACTCTAACCTGTGAGTATCAGATTTTACAAGATCTCTTTCCTCATAAGGAGCCCATAAATTTCAACTGACTCTTCTTGATATTAACTATAAGTTTCTTTTTGTTTCTTTTTTTATAAAAGCTCGTCGTTGTTCACATGTGTGGCTCATTGTATACTTAGCATCTATCTGTATAAATATATTTCTGTTGTTTTAAGTCTCTTCTTCATCTTTGAGGAGAATAGCCAGCATTTCTTTTCCATATAGAAAAACGTATCTCTGTTTACTTCTCTTTTCTTTGTTTCTATCAAATTTTTTTTTTTCAATACCTTATTACTTACCTTAGCTTTCGGAATGCATCTTTGGCTATCCCAATACGTCTTCGGATTTCAATGTCGCACTTTTCGTCCTCTTTTAGAAAACTTTTCAAATTTTTAAATCCTCGTACTTATTTGATTCTTGAAACTTGTATATTGGCTTCCTCTTTTTTGCTAACAACCATGCATTCTATCTTCTTGTAGTTTATCTTTAATCCTTTCTTTTCACTATCCTTCGTTACATTCTGTAGAAGCTTTATAGTTTTCTGTCCGTGTCTGCTATGAAAACTGTGTCATCTGCATATCTTATACGTTTAACCCTGTGGGTGCCAGTAATGTTTTATTTACTAGTGTGGTTCAGAGATCGCTATAAGTTAACAAAATAAAATAAAATAAAATAAAACAACGCGTATGCGCGAAATAAAGAATAAAAAATGAAGACAACTTATCCATCGCACCCTGTATATATATACTGCCACTCAACTTAATGGCAAGCAACGTTTTGTTTGGTTAGTACCATTTTGCGGCGATTGAAAAAGGTAATCTGTTGCTTAGATGAAAAATCGCGATGTAAATAGCTCAGACAAAACAGGTTCGAAAATATTTTCCTGCGTGAGCAAACCTTGGCAACGTCCCTCCATCGCTCAATACCCATGTTCATCGTCCACCTGTCCCTTTTGCAGATGCTATTCAAGCGAAGATGAGGTCTCCTCGTGTTCTCTTGCCGGTAGCCAGTCCGCCGTGCATTGCTTCCCGTGTTTTTCCATCGCAATATTTACGGTTTCTTCAAGTAGATTTGGAGTCCTTTCATTTCTTGACACGTTATCTCTCACTGAACGCCGTAATTTATATTAACGTTGGTTTAAAAGAGTCGAGTGCACGTGATGCATGATTGGTCAATGAAAATCACAAAACACAAATGTAAAAATGCTGGAATGTCTTTATTTATTCTATATGTCTCAGTCTGTAACGAAGCTTTAATAAAAGTGAAACATGCAAGATCGGTAAACGTTACCCATTTGTGTCATTATCTTATCATTTTCTTTTTATCTTACCATTCATGTGTTGGATACGAGTGGTTAGAACGTTCCCATTCTGACCATAAGACCCGGGTTCGAATCACACCATGGTCGATTTCTCATCAAGAAGACTTCCTGATGTTATCGGACTGGAGGGTTGATCCCAGCAAGTGGCATCTTTGGAAAGTGCCTGAAGACCATAACACGGATTGACCCAAGCCTTGTGAGCGAAACTGAGTAGACAGAACCCTTGGGTACCGTCGATAGCTGTACTAGCACGAAGTCATAAATCATCGTGGCTGAGGGCTTGAGCGTGCTGGCTTTGTTCAAATTGTTGATCGCACTAAATATTAGGTTGGTGCAAAAATAATGACGTAATAATGTCGTTTTGACGTTAAAATACGTCAAAAAACGACATTATTACGTCATTATTTTTGCACCAACCTAACAACACGATATTTCACAGAAAA
>OZ010579.1:98943502-99041002 GCA_963932145.1 Acanthosepion lycidas
TACTGCCATAAGCGGGTATTGAACTCACACTCTTTGGGTCATGTCACTGGATCTAACTGACGCCTTTATCCACTGTGCGTAACGGTGTTAGGTAGATGCAATAATGTCTGCCGGTGTATATGTGTATTACTGTATTTTTACCGATAGAATAAAAGCTTTCTTTTCGGGACAGAGTGAATGTAGAATTTGGACAAAATATTTTTCGTTCACAGCCCTTTTTGTTGACCTGTTAGCTATTTTGCAGACTATATATTGTGTTATTGTAAATGATGTGTACGTTGTATGGCATAGTTTTAATTTCCCATTATGGTCAGTAAATTTTTTTCCTTAATTATAGTTGATGATGTTAGAGGTTGGTTTAAGATAAAACACCCTTAACAATGTCAACACCATTTATAGTACCACACAATCTTGGACCAATAGATCAGATTAAACGAAAACAACGTTAATTATTTTAGATAATTTCTAATAAGAAAGTTCTTCGCATACACGAAATATACAATAAAATATTAATAGAAGTCCCTTACCAGCAATTCTTAATTAATAACGCACACATAAACATGGATAGATAGATATGAACAGACTGGTTTGCGTATATATATATATATATAGAGATAGACATTAAGAAATGGTCAAAGTCCGACAATTTATTTATTAAAGACATTTTTATGTTTAACATTCTTTTTATAGATACAAGTATTTAAGTAAATGCTCTGTTTATAATAAACAGTATTAAATAACATTTACCGGCCTGAATGTCCGAGAAATTTTCATAGAAAATATTCGTCCTTTGACAGGATTCGAACCTGCATCCTATACGGAACCGTCATTTCCGCTGACGTGCCTTGACCGCTCGGCCACAAAGGAACGTTCGGTTGGCTAGGTTGAATTTACTGCTTATAAACTTCAATCTTCCATGAATCTCGTACATTCATAACTGCTCTATGGCGTATCAAATGTAAACAAATGACGTCATATATTAAGAAATGGACAAAGTCCGACAATTTATTTATTAAAGACATTTTTATGTTTAACGTTCTTTTTATAGATACAAGTATTTAAGTAAATGCTCTGTTTATAATAAACAGTATTAAATAACATTTACCGGCCTGAATGTCTGAGAAAATTTCATAGAAAATATTCGTCCTTTGACAGGATTCGAACCTGCATCCTATACGGAACCGTCATTTACGCTGACGTGCCTTGACCGCTCGGCGACAAAGGATCGTTCGGTTGGCAAGTTGAAAATAAAGCAGTAAATTCAACCTTGTATCTATAAAAAGAACGTTAAACATAAAAAATGTCTAATAAATAGATAGATATGAACAGGTTGATAGAGAATAGATATGAACAGACTCTATCTCTTTATATATATATATATATATATATATATATATATATATATATATATATATATATATATATATATATATATATATATATATATATATATATATATATATATATATATATATATATATAAAAAGAGATAGATAGATCGTCGATGTCAACAAATCATGCAGAATTTTGAAATAAATTGCGACCACATAGGAACCTATGAAAAAGGTGATTTTGGTGAATATTTTTCCTGTTTGGATCTCAGATAAGTGGTTCCTTTTGGGCGTGATTTTCTGTATTTGAACATTTTCCTCACCAAATGTCGATTCCGAATTATTAGTTGAAGAATGTAGTATTGGCAAATGTTCCCCAAATGCTGGTAAATTTGAACAGATTAATCAGGTTTTATTTGTCAAGTTACACAACGTTTCCCATGTTTCCCCTGACACTTCATACATTTCACGAAATCACTCTACCCAAAACCTCATTTTCCCTTTCATTATGTTCTGAAGTTGGCCACCGTTTAATGTACCATCTCTAAGGTATTTGCAGGTATTTATCCAATGTGCTTCAGATTTCCCCCTGACCGTTCCACTTCAATCATGCACAAGTTAAATTTTCTGAAATCCATATGGTTGTTATCTGCAACAAACAAGAAAGGGATTCAACGATTTTTAATGAGTTCCAGACGGCGGATTGCCGCTCGGAATAGCAGAGCACACGTCCACAAGTGGGTGTGGACAATGTCTTTGTGCGTCATTCAATAAAATCTCTGCTAACTTTGCACTTGACCCCGATTTTATGTGCTATGCAAATAATTATCTCCGGAAGTTGATTTCATTGATGGGAAATTGACATCTGCGCAGCAAGTGACTCTACTGGGGTTGGCGTTAAAATGTTGGGCATTCAAAAAGTTCTGAATAAGGCGTTTACGAATAGCTCCACTAATGCCAAATAATAATTATTGGGTACTCTTAAATTGCTGCAAAAGCAGACATTTCACTAATTCTTGTCTTGACTCGCAGCAGCCGTGAAAATATGTAGGTTTTCTCATTTGAATTTTTGATGAAATATAATTTTCAATTTCATGATTTAATCATCTTGCGGCAACTTTTGCGTCCATAAAAATACCCGTGGATATGTCATTATATCATTGTGAATCATTTGACCATAATAAGTTTAACAATATACTAAAATGACGATCATAAGTTTAAAGCAGGTTAATTACAGTCAGTTAGTTATGTGTCATGCGTGTTATATGCTTATGCGATCATGTAACTTTCGATACATAACGGACGAACAGATTTTTTCCTGCAGTAGGTTGCCAGTTGTCATCCAAGGCTGTCTTACTATTTACCCATAGCTGGAGCGGGGAGAAGAACATTAGAACGTAAGTGAATGTAATGGATTTGACTGGAATTCTAACTCAGCTCTTCGTTTCCTCAACCAGAGCCGCTATCCATTACTCCACCGTGCACACTCCAGGTTAATTTAAACGAGTAATAAACAAGTACAAATATAAGTTCTTTATGTGCCTTGTCCCCACAGATTATATTTGATCATGGCTCTCCACAATATCCTGTTCTTTGTAGCTCTTACTAAACCTTATCTTTTCTTATTTCCTCTAAACCTTGTTCCACCTTCCATTTAAAATATGTTCTGCACTTTTTTTCTTTTGACTTTCTTGCCTTCAATATGTCTTCTGTTTCTAATCTACATAATTAGTTGAATTTCTGGCTTTGATGCTCTGGAAACAACAGAAAATTCCCATTAAGATATGTAAGATAATGTTAACTTCAACCTTTCCATACAGGGAAATAGAGTAACAGAAAACGAGCCGGATAGAGAAAACAGAGAGCCGAGTTCGAACTCCAGTCGGATCCATTACATTCACTTACGTCCTAATATCCTCTCCCCTCCTCATATATAGCTTCCCATTTAATGGCATTTGAGTGAAAGTGAACGCAATAGACGAATCCAGAATTTTACCAAAGACTGTTGAGAATGTTCATGGATGGGAAGCTTTAAGAATAGAAGTTCCAAAGGTCCTGATGTTGACCATCTGAAAGAGACGGTTGGGTAAATAGCAGAGCAAGATGGGTTCTAAAGCATTCGAGAAGGTAACTCTGAATTCAAAACCGGCCTGGAGAGAGTTAGGTTTCGTCAGGCTATCTTAACCCCCCCAAAATATCTCTTCTGCTGCGTTATATGTAGTGCCCATACGGCTCTGATCGGTTACGGGATTTGTGACCGTGATACAAATAAAAATCGGTATTCATTGACTGAACAGCATTGGATTAAATTTATAAAATGTCTCTCTCAAAACAGTGACGGCCGTTTCTTTGATAACATGAAGTTTTAAGTAGTACTGAAAATCAGCATCTTGAATATGTCATTATTTTTGTCTTCGAGTTTCATGTACGATCTATTGTAGTTGTTGCTGCCGTTAAAATTATTCATGCGGTGTATTTTATTGGTTAAAGTTCTTTCTGCCATTCTGTAGAGAGATGGATCTATGTAAAACCCACAGCTTTCAATCACTCGAATACTTCCTTAATACAGCTGATAATTTAAATTTTTCTGAATACGTTATGGCGCCACTCACGAAGCTCATATAAGAGCCTCAATCTGCCAACTCTATTTAAGACTCGAGTTCACAGGCTAATTGTTTGCTTTTACAGTATCTTGCGGTGTCAGACGAAACTATTTCTGGTGCAGACTATTTTATATTCAATGTCATTTACATATTCAACAAAAATGCGAACTGTTAAACTCGTTTTTTTTTTCCGCTGCACGGGCTATTGTATGTGCAGATCTTGCTTTCTGTTTATATTTACAGTGATGAGACGATTCTGACACAAGAGCATTGGATTTTATCTGTCTATATTTCTAAGATGAGTTATTATATACACTATTGCCCTCATCTTTGTTGCTATATTTACCACAACGTTTCGGCCGGTGTACGCTCCGGCCTTCTTCACTATGCCGTATGTCTTTAAGGACACAGTGGATAAAGGAGTAGGTTTAGATCATGTGACAGGACCCAAATAGTTGTGAGTTCAATACCTATTTAAGGCAGTGGAGAAATTGGAGAGGTGAATTAACTGATAACTGACATCCATTAGACATGGCACGTGGACCTAGAACAGTCTACCCCAGCGAGCGAAATAAAGGGTTCAGTTCGACATCCCAAGCCCCTGGAGAAGGCCGGATATTGCAACAGCCGAAACGTTGTGATAAATATTGGCAACACAGATGAGGACAATAGTCCGAATAATGTAAATAGTGAGCATTGAATCGGTGTTTAAAAAACGGACCGGATATATAAAAAAATGATTTTACGCATTTTGCAGGACGGTAAATATCGTTCGTTTTTTGTTGCTGTTTTGTGTTTTGTTTTGTATTATTTTTAAACCAGTTCTACCAAATTCTCTTGATTCTTAACACGCTTTTATTCTCAGAAGGAATTTTCTTAAATGCCATAAACCTTCATGATATAGATGATCAGTGCTCTCCATAACTCTATAAATTACCTAGGAATCTTCCCCATTTCTTTATGAATCGCCATGATTTCTTGAGAAATGTCTTATTCATGTGTTTTAATTCAAAGTAGTTATTCTTTTATACTGGCAGGTAGCCAAGGCTAGAAGTGCAAGTTCACCCTGCTATTTAACCTATCGCTATCAGGCGGAGTGTATTAGATGGATTTATACCTTTCCTAAAAGCGTTTAGGCGAATTTAAACGCAAAAGACGAGGCCATAATTTTACCAAAGACCTTTGAGAATACTCATCCATGGGGCGCTCTAAGAATAGGAGTTACAAAGAACCACCTGAAAGAGAAAGTTTAAATTTTAGGAACGCATAATGAAATTAGAATAATAAGAAAATATAACATCTATAGAATGCATCGAAGGTACGAGAATCAGTGGTGAACAAAAGTTGTATACCCCCACCCAGACTCGTGCGGGAGACTTCTCGGTCAACGGCGTCAATTCGATAATAAAGTTGCATTCTTATCTCTCGGCCGGTGATCGCTAGTCGTTTTGAGTCCAGAGATATAAAAAACAAACTTCAACACAGGGAATTTTAAACGTAACTATTTTATTAATCACGTCGACGTTTACATTTTCTGGCTCCGAGTGAGGTTGCTCCCCTCCACTGGGGAGCCGTTTCAGACACGAAAGTAAATACATTGTTTGATGGTTAAGAAACAACTCACCGAGAGACCGTTCTTTATCTATCATTCCCACGCTAGCTCAGCCAATCAAAATCGGCTTCCTTATTTTGTCTTCCATCTGACCTCGAAGTTCAACCTCAGGATGCTCCAGCAGTGATACACTTCCTCCAAAAATTAATTACCTGCTAAACTAGCATTTACCACAACGAGTAACTTGTTAAGTTTTAGTAAATAGAGGAACGAGTATTTCTTTTATGTGTCATGTATTTTCTGCTGGTGGGGGGAAAATATCTCCATAATTCCCTATTCTGTGGAGCTATAAAGAATGTTTATTAACTTAATATCTCCCCCAATGGCAATTCCGTTATCTATTTAGGTAGTTTACTCGTTGTTTTCTTCTGTCCCACTTACCTTCAATATGTCTTATGATTTTTTTTAATTCTCTAAGATTTCTGTCCTGATAATAAAAATTCAGGGGTCGGGGTTTAAGATACATAGCGAAGTTATCCTTCCTTCATTATTCGATTGACAAGATCAAGCTTTTTTTGTTTTTGTTTGTGTTTTTGTTGTTTTCTTTTTATGTGTTCCTGTGTCTGTGTGTTTGTGTATTAATTCCTTTATTTCGTCACTTAAAACAATGATATAACAGATAGCAAAATACACCAGGTATAATCTTTTCATGTATCGGGCTTCATTTAAGTTTCTCTCACTCTACCTCGTCTAGTTTTAATCATTATCGCTTACATTTTTCCGCTCTATCTCTTCTTCCCCCTCTCTCTTTCCTTCACTTGGATATCTCTCTTTCTAATCTCTCAGATATATTTATGCTCTGTCTCTAGTCTCTCTTCTTCCTCTTCTTCTTCACTCATTTGCCTCTCCTTCCTTAACGTAGTCTCTCTTTTATTTCGTAATATTTGCGACTTTCTCTCTTTGCTATCCAATCTTCTGTCAATATGTTTATCCTATCTTCGGATTATCACCGTTTCTTGTTTTTCATTCTTCATTTATTTTGTCCTCTTTTTCAATCATCGACTAATTTCTCTTTATTTTTCACTTTACACCGATGATAACATTTGATTAAAATTCCTTGTCTCAGTCCTCAATGTTTTTTTTTTTTTTTTAGTTAAATTTAATGATTTATTTCTTTATTTTTTACCACTTGTGGTTTTAGCTAATTATTGATCAACATCAAACGTTGATTTTGTTTCTCATTTTTTCTATCTGATTTCAGTGCTTCGTGTGACGTCCTGGCTGTAAACTTTTCGATTTGAATCGATATGTTCGATGCTTTCTTTTCATCTTAAAATATCCACTTTTCAATTTTGTTCTAAAGCATTATAATTTTTTTTCTATTCTTGTTTTTTAAAACATTAGACATATTTTGTTGATTTATTTCATATAGTTCTTTTCTGAACTTTTCAAATTAGTATTTTCTTTGTATTCATCGTCTTTGAGTTTGAATCGCCACAGATGACTGTTCAGTTTAATATTTTTATGAACACAACCGAATAAAGAAAAAGAACTTTTAGCTTGATATCTCGATTTTAATTTTTTTTTTTTAACTTGATAAATGGATTTTTTTGTTATTACGCGTGATACGGAGGACTGTACGATTACCTTCCAATTCATTATATTTACAAGAGTCAGATCACACAAAAATCGAATATTCCTGCCATATTTGGGCTGGGGCTGCCATGTCCACCTTTGACAGAGTTCAAATGCATCTACTCGGAATTGGTGGGTGGTTAATTATTTTCTAATCTACAACCTCTTTCCCACGGGCTCTCGCTTGCTATTTCCAGGGCAAGATTCCTGACAAGCTACATTCGGTTCTATTTATTTCCATCAGCTTGAAATATACAGCTGGGACACGCCATCCCACGCACACGGACAGAACTGCTGCTTTGTGGAACGGAATGTTTCCTGATCACAAAAATCTTGACGTCTTCAAGTCTAAGGTTAATGGTGATGTTTCCTTCATAATCTGATTAACAGCACTGCTAGCCTTTTCTTACACTCACGCAGAATCACACATTAACTCTCTACCTCGAGTTGTTCTTTGGTCTTCTATTCGGTGAATATTTTTATATAAGTATTAGGTTGATGCAAAAATAATGTCGTTTTCTCGCATATGTTACTATGTGAGAAAACGACATTATTTTTGCACCAACCTAATAAATACAATTAAATGTTTGCTATACTTTATCAAGATAACTTCTTCTTTTTTTTAAGAAAAATAATTTACTAAAATGAAACTGCAGTGATTCTGGTTTAGTTTCGAAATGATCTATATTGAATTTAGATCCACGACCATTCAACATATCTCCTACTTTCACAAAACAACGCCGGGAGCAGGAATTGGCTGGTTAATTTTAATGCATCAAAAACAAAACTGCTCTCTATTACTCACCACAGAGAACCAGCTCTGCAGCCCCATTAGAATGTCTGACGCTCAACTCGACGAGAGCACTTCTTTGCGACTGCTCGCTCTCACACTGACTGCTGACCTGAGATGGAACAAATACACCGAGTCAATAGCTTCGTCAACCGCAAGGAAATTTGGCTCGCTATGCCGCGCCAGGAATTTTTTTCTAGCCGGAGTCGATTCTTCAAATCTACAAATAAATCATTTGCCCTTGCATGGAGTATTGCTGCCATATATGGTCTGGAGCCCCTTCTAGTTTGTACCAAGGTCGTTGATGAAATCTAGAGACGGATATGCAAAGTAATTGGCCCTGATCTGACATCTCGTCTGCAGTTGTTCTCGCGCAGGCGTGCCATCGCCTCCCTCTGTCTTTTTTTACAAATACTTTCACGGTAACTGCTCCGATGACCTGCTTTCGCTGGTTCCCAGACTTCATGAACTAGGCTGGTATTTCGTTCTCACGCTTTCACAGTAGAAACTATTAAATGTAGCCGTTTCTTTTACTCCAATAGCTTTGATATGTCCCGGAAAGGGATATATTTGAACGAAGTAGTTAAGTCGTTTTGGCTACTATAACGAAGTAGAATACGGTAGCAGTAATCGACTGGTACGCGTCGTAGTCACAGGTAAGAAGTATAGATCAATGACGTAGTCCAATGGGCGTCGTTATAGACTTAGCTCTCAGACTAAGGCTCTTCTGACTGTCGTACCTACACGTCCGTCGGTATTTATGACGGATACCAGCCAATCATATTCCAGTGAGGGGGGTACATAGTTGCATGCATATTCCATTATATAAAGCTTCATGTCTGGCACCTCTCGCCTGTGGATATCCCTCACCTTTTCCTGTTTCCCTGATAGCTATAATCTCCAACTATTCAAATATAATGCCAATCGACGTCCCCAGAGGCCTCGATCTATCCCTTATCCTTCTCTTCATCCTTTCCTCTATCACTTCTATATGCTCTCGCTCCAATTCTCTGTAACCCCTTGTGTGCTAGTGGCCTCCCGCCTTAATTAGGGTTAAACGCCTAAAAAAAATATAAAATAAGCGCTTTTTTTCTGCAATTATTTTCGCAATTCTTCCAATTGCCATCAATATACCTTCGCATTAACTGATTTGGGTTGAATTGACACTTCTCATACCGTCAACTTTGAATTCGTCATTTTACAATTGAAACTGCTAGATTCCATCATAAGTTCTGTACCAAGAGTTTCCTTCTCTCGCACTTTAACCTTGTGGAACTCTCTTAAGTTTTATTGCTTTCCATTCATATTTATCTTCAAAAAAAGAAAAAAATGCTGTGTTAAACGTTATCTCTTGTCTTCTTCATCTCTGTATTTTTGTATTTTTCTCCTTAATATTAGGTTGGTACAAAAATAATGACGTAATAATGTCGTTTTTTGACGTTAAAAATACGTCAAAAAACGACATTATTACATCATTTTTTTGCACCAACCTAATAATACTCTTATATATATATATATATATATATATATATATATATATATATATATATATATATATAATTAAGTTACGAAGAACTTGGTAAACCGTATGGGTAATTCCAATGAGGATGAAATCCTGAGAGCTCAGTATGAATCCAGATCTATTATTTAATGAAAAACAGACCACTTTAAGGTACCATTACAATAATTTATTTCACGAAAATCCTTTTAAAGGACTCCGGATCATCAGGTAACACTTCCAACAACGAAATGAAAGGAAAAATGATATTGAAAATTGATGGGTAGTGTAATTTTTGTAATTTAACAGGGGGAGGGTGAGGGGGGTAGTTAAAGAGACAAGGTAGAGTATAGGGAGGGGTTAATTTCATTTCTCTCTTAAGCGTGCTTTACATTGGGGTAGGAGGAGTGCCCAGACCATGACCTATTTAGATGGTTAACTTAACGGAAATGATATATAGAAATGGGAGGGGAGTAGGGAAAAAAAGAAAAGGAAAAAATGGAAAAGAGAGAGGAGACAGAAGACAGTAATACAGATATATACAAATGAGTGTTACGGCAAGGAGAGAGGGGGAGAGGGAAGTAAATCGAAAGAGGTTGTAATATGTCTGTGTGTGTGTAATATTCTCTCACATTCAAGTAAGCACTTGTCTGTACGTGACAATATGCCCTTGCTTAGGATGAATGGATTAAAAATAACAAAAACAAAATATATGCACGTAGTTTAATTTTTTCTCGGGTGCCGTCCTTGTTTGGGGATGGATACTCTTTATTCTCTGATTGCTAACCGCTGCCGTTTTCGTACGATATAATTAAGAGAAACAGCTTTTCATTTCGGGTAATTATTCCACCCAGTAAAGAGTCCTTTTTTAATTTA
The DNA here is from genome assembly GCA_963932145.1 of Acanthosepion lycidas. Taxonomy (NCBI): domain Eukaryota; kingdom Metazoa; phylum Mollusca; class Cephalopoda; order Sepiida; family Sepiidae; genus Acanthosepion; species Acanthosepion lycidas. Next base: position 98,953,788 of record OZ010579.1, read on the forward strand.
TACAAATATGAACAATTTGACATGGATCTGATCAAAAATCATGTTAAAATGGTCAAATCGATACAAAAATTAATCTACGTCGATATTAATTGAATCTACAAATAAAGAAAAACACATAACGTAAAAATGAATGGTTCATCAAACTTCGACAACATAGCATCAGAAGAAACATAACAATTTTTATAACCGAATAAAAGTAATTTATTAAGAATTAAAAACTTAATTAGTCAATGATTTTTACTTCATTAAAAAATAAATTTCTTTATGATCTACTTTATTAAAACCGTCCTGTGTATGACGATATACTACATCCGCGTCCTGGCTAAGACGATAAACTACGTCCAACAGCAAGGGCTCTGAACAAGAGGTTTGGAGAAGCGTGGAATGAACTGTTAATTGCTTGTTTTCTCAGGTCCACCTTGATCCGTGGTGAAAGCAACTGTTAGGGTTCAAACTATGGGCAAATAGTTACCCACTACCCTAACTGGGGTGAAAACACTATGAAAGTGTAAAAATAGGTTTTACTACCAGAAATACTTTGTAAAAATTATTACTAGCAATACATTTTTGAAAAAAAAAACATTACCAGCGATACATTTTTGAAGAAAAATATTACCAGAAATAAATTTTTGAGGGAAAATATTATTACCAGCAATACAGTTTTGAAAAAAAATATTACCAGCAATAAAAATTTTGTCGGCATTAAATAACCCATTGAGGTTGTTATGCCGTAAACCAAACCAAACCAAACCAAACTTTATTAAAACTAATTTAAAAAATATTCACTAATTAAGGTTTTAATCCTTAATAAATTACTTTTATTCGGTTAAAAAAATAGTTATATTTTTCTGTTGTTGAGCTGTCTCGGTTATGAGATGAATCAGTCCTGACATGGCTCAGTCATGAGTTGGCTTAGCCTTGAGTTATCCTGGTGTTCAGTCGCCCGTATTTACTCGGCAGTGTTGAGTTAGCGGTGTTGAGTTGTTTCTTCCCACAAAATAACAATCTCAAAAATGCGACATATATTTTCTTCTATATTGAGATCATCTCCAGTTGCCTCGTTTAATCTATAAAAAGAGGATGACTCACGATAGTTAACAACTTGGACACAGTTAACCAATAGTCAATTAGGGCTTACTGAGGCGTGATTATTGCTCCTGAGTAGCAATTAGAGCTGTGTTTCTATTCTATTTTAGATGGTAGAAGTGGCTCAGCCCGGGCATCACCTTCTTCATTGCAGTAAGAGATGTGGAATCAGTGTAATACTGATGTCCGTGTCACAGTGGTCGCAGGCGCTGCGCAAAACCACAATTTTTGCCCTTGGCACATATGCATATCTTTACGTATAGTGCACCCCACGTTAAAATGACCTTGTGTCACATCCAGTCTTAGTGGAGAGGCCGGGTAAATATACTTGAACACAGCCATTATAAATGTTTGAGAAAATTCATACATTAACAACTGTCGTTTTTGTGAAGGATCATTTGCAACTTCGAGTGGAAGATGTAGAAACACAATAGACACAAAATGTCTATACTCTTGAATAAGACATATTTGAAAGCACAGTTGCTAACTAAGTAAATTTGATATACATCTTATTGCTATTAACGTTTAGTGGATACATGTATTTGAGTAAACGATCCGTTTACTTATTACATTTATATTTTTTTTATTTTCGTCTACCGGCCTGAATATTTGAGAAATATTATTAGAGATAAATTTGCGGCAGTATTCGAACCTGCGTTCTCCTCTAGATAACCGTCATTAAAACCGATATTGTTTTACCTCTCATTTATATACAGAGAGAGAGATAGAGAGAGAGAATCTTATATGTGTGGGGTAGAGAGATTAATCGTATTTATTTTCGTATGCGTCAGTATATTCTTTTTATATCGACAACAAACTAATATTTAAATGACCATCAGCGTCTTAAACGCTAATGGCTTTTCCAAGAAGAGATAATAAAATAAGAAAAATTGGTCGGATTTTTAAATTAAATTGGGCCTAAACTTTTCAGCACATTAGGCATGTACGGCCTTCAGATCGATAATGCGATATTTATTTCACTAATGAACTTTGATCTTTTTTTTCATCACTGTGAATATTACAGGAATCGAATAAAAATAATGAAAATAAAAAAAAACACATCCAATAGTGATTGTATTATTTGAAATTCTAGTTCCGTTCGACACATTCATTAAAATATATAATTTCATGACGTCATTTTTTGCAGCCAATAATTTTCCTTCCTATTCCTTTCCTTCTGTACGTAATGGAGATATGCTACTCTCAATGTCATCGCGAATAAACTTTCCCTTTAGCTTCTTTGACCTTCATTTTTCTTCCAAAAAGATCTTTATATCGATATCGGATATTCGAAATGTGTTTTGTCGTGTAAAATAATGTCTCTGAGAATACGAATTGATCTGTCTATTTTACAAAAATCTCATTACTACAATAGATGATGGAAAATGTGACACCGAAATGAAAAGTTATATCAGAACTGCAAAAGATGGCTTCTAAAAGCTAAACGAAGTATTAAGCAATAGTAAAATCTTGTTAGAAACAAAGAAATGAATTGTTAGGCTATATCAATCCTCCTTTATGACTGTAAATACTGGACAGTTTCCACACATGTAAAAAACGAGGACGTCCCAAGAGAAATGGAAATAAACAGGGTACATTTTTACTTAGCGCCAGAAAGAAACGGCTGAATTTTCTGGCTAGTATGAGAAAGATTTTGATCTGGTAATGCTGACAGCAAAAATGTCTACGCAACGACCCTACCTAACTAGCACTTGCAAATAGAAGGCAGAAACGGAAGTGACAACGATAGTAAATGGACAAACTTTACTTATAGCTAGAAAGGATAAGAAATCGAACTGCGCCATATTTGCTCATATCCCGAATTGACCCGGTAAATAAAAGAGTTAATTTTAAAAAAATTAAGAGCAAAATTGTTTTATAATTATTTCTCCAACAATATATAAGAGAAACGGAATTTGGATTGGTATTTCAGCCACAGGTTCAGGAAATATATATTTGTGTAATTGTGTGTGCATGTCATAGGGCGACAGACGGACAGAATGTAAATGAAAAGACCAGGATAAGTATGAGGAGAGATCCGAAAGTAATGTCCCTATTATGATTGTCCTCGACGTTTAAGACTAATTTTCAATAGAGGTTAAAAGTTTTCTCTCCAAGAGCCTATAATTTTTGGCGCCTTTCTTCGTATAGCAGGTGAACGGCATTCTTGCAAAATGCTATCTGAAGTGATTGTATATAAAATATAAAAGTGAGTTACTGAATTCCTCCATTAGACAAATATTGCATTGATTGGCATACACCGACGATCTCTTAAAGATTACGGAAGCCAACAGTTGTTGGGGGTAGAGGTAATCGTTGCCTAATGCATTTCAGTTATGACGTTATCTATGTATGTGGCAAACATACATTCCCGGGGGCGTTTAACATGTATCAACCCACAAAATAAAGGCTCTTTTTAATCGCTGTCTAAAATGAAGATCCAGTTAGGATGACTGTGTTTTCTAGTTAAACGTTTGCTATACTGTGTTACTTTACTCCCTGTATCTGTTGTAATTTCCATGAAAGTAAATAGGAGGTATTTTTTTCTGAATGTATCTCGTATATTTAATCATCGTGATAAATTTGAATAAGACACTGATACGGAGTAACTCTATAGGATTGTTGAGATTTAGCTACTCTGATAGTTACATAGTATATCATATATATTATGTTGTATATTTTGTACACTGACATGTATAGAATCGAATAAATGTTGAACATAACATACGATTCATCATGATTTTTAACTTGTTTAGACAATACCTGGGTGTAGAGTTACAAAGGATTGTCTCATTAGGTTTGATACATGGTCAATACGTTCAGGTCTAATGTTAATACCGCGTAATTTGTCGTGCATCTTTGAAAACCCTTTTGAGTCATATGTTGTTGGATCAGTGCATTGCCGCCCAAATATCGGAATGGAGGAAAATAAAGTTGAACATTATGATTGACGTTCTTGTCAATGTTCAGCTTTCCCTCCACAAATACATATTCCAGTAAGATGTGTAGGTTATGAAACCGAGACCATTATGTTAAGTTTTTGCCTATGTGTAGTGAACGCATATCCACTTGAAAATATCGTTTCCTAGTTCTACTTCAGCTTCCGACCATATGATGTTGAAATAAAGGTTCTCGTTTGATCACTGATTTTATATAACACCGATCCTTTTCAGTACTAGATTTGATCGCCGCTTCGGAAAACCAGATGTTGTAAGCTTGGAAACACAGTTGAATAACGGATCATAATATGAATTCTGAGAGCCGGGTTCGTATTTCAGTAGGTCTAATTACGTTCTCTTTTACGCAAATAGCCGCGGGCGATCAGAAATCGAAAAATGGCATAATATCCTAAGCAGGGACATGCGCGCACTTAACAAAATCACCGGGGCAGCGCTGTAGGGTAATAAGACATTCCTTCTCGTGAATTTTGCGAGGGCCTACATCTGATAAAGGACCGTCACTTGCGGAAAAGACGATGATCATAATGTTGATGATGAAGTTCTACGTCACAAACGAAAATAACCATCACTTGCATGAAGACTTGATCCTCTATGGCATATGAAAACTATTGGGCACCATTTGATAGCCACACAAGAACATCTGGCGACATTGGGCATATGTAACACCATATCATGGAGTAAGTATAAGTCTACATCTAATTTTGAAGCACGTAAACGCACCCAACTTCTAGGATTGATACTCCTGAAGCCATACTCGATATGCTATATGCTTTGGGCGTATTTAAGTCTGACACTGTTGCACTTTAAGACGATTTTCTTCGCCAAAAACTGGAAAGCGGTCCCAAATATGGTCCACCGAAAGAAAGATAGGCATTTGATCATTTGATCACACGTAGTAGTCCAACAAAATAACCATGCAAACAATCGACGTCTCACAGCCGCATTTATCCCAAAATTAAACAAAAGATGTGCATGTGACTCTTCGTCACGTGGCAGCTTTTTGACTTCACATTTTCACTATACATAAACATAGCGAGCGTCACTGTTTAAAGATTAGTTCGATATGAATATTAGTATGTTACAAAGCCGATGAAGAATTTAAAAGGCGAATATTAAAAAAAAAGTGAAATTAATATTTGCTCAAACGCAACATCGAAATATAACATTTATAGTAAGGGGAAATGATGACGTATGGCAAAATGTATTAATCGAATATATATATATATATATATATATATATATATATATATATATATATATATATATATATATATTACTTCTAAGAACTTAATGGATTTATCTCCAATCCACTATTTTTATTACTTAAAATGTTATCATAGCGGATGCTTCGTTTTTATTTATCAAAATTGTGTTATGTCTTTCGGATGGAACCTCTGGCTCTGATGAGAATTACACCACGAATTAAATTGCCTGAATCACATAAATCAACGTAAATTTGATTCATTGATATATATATATATATATATATATATATATATATATATATATATATATATATATATATATATATATATATATATTGCAAATATGCTACTGGTGTTAATAAAACAGTGTTCGATGTAAAGTAACATAGCTGTTAAATATATATTAACAAATATACATATTATCCGTTACCGTTTGCACAACTCTGAGTTTCCGAGTTTCATGCACGAAGTGCTGAGTATGAAGTGAGATTACATTCTGAGTATGAAGTGAGATTACATTCTGAGTATGAAGTGAGATTACATTCTGAGTATGAAGTGAGATTACACAGTTTGAATTAAAATATGTCTTGTTATCACATATATTATGTTAGGATCACAGATGTTTTAATTTGTAATTTCAAAATTATATTTGGCAATTAAAATAAGCGTGATGCATCTATTTAAGTAAAAATAAATAAATATATATATTTTTTGAGTGGGGAACCTTCATACTTTAATTCTTCTTAATTTCATTTATTTCCTTTACCGTTATAAGTCGTAACCCTAGATATCATTTCCCAGTTGAGATATGGATGCTTGAAATATTTAGAGAGAGAGAGAGAGCAGCGTTGTTTTGTATTCTAAATTATTTATAGTTATTCTATGATGGTAAAACGAAATTTCCAATGATTTTCCGTGGAACCGAAATAAAATTTAGCATCATTACCGAAATGTATGTTTGCTCGGTAGATAATATTATCTTAAAACACTTAAATAACATTATAGACAAGAAAAATGAGGTATAAGAAAAAATATCTGCTTAAATACATTGATCCAAGTTATTTTTCTTGTTTTTAATTGAAATCTTATTTTTATTTTTAATTTTTATATTTCACCGTTTTTATTTAATTTTATAATTATTTTTAAAGCGAATTAGGCTCCATTTTAAACATTACTATTAAATGTATATTCATGTTCTAATACGAACATGCAATCTCCTTTTAATTAGATAATGAAAAAAAATTAAAATATGAATATTTCTTACTCAAATATATTACTTCTTATTTTTTTTTACATATATATATATAAATCTCGCTTATTTAAAATTAAAATTAAAAATCCTAATCCCAGCATATAAGTACGCAAACATTGTGAGAACCAGGGATACTAAAATTCAAAATTGTGTAACGGTCAGTTAATGCTCAGCTATCGTACTAGGTCTTGAGGGATAACACTCACAGACACACAGACACGCACACACACACACACGCATATATATATATATATATATATATATATATATATATATATATATATATATATATATATATATATATGATGGACTTCCCCGTCGTATTCGATGTATGAGGGTCAAGCAGCTCAATTCCTAGGCTAGTCGACAGCCAGACACCAGCACATATGATTTGATTATAGGGATGAAGCCTTTGAATGGTTGAATGGTGCCAAAAGGTCTCCAAATGACCTTCCTTTGAATTCAGAGTTGTCCTTCTTGACCAGTTACCATCCAAAGCCTGAGAACCCAGTCTGTCCTGCTATGTATACAGGGAGAAGAAGAGGAATAATACCTTTTGCAAGGGTATTATTCATCTACAAACAGAGGAATTATCATCTACCGGCGTCTTAACAACAAATGTTTTATTAAAGGAAAAAAAAAAATCTCTATAACATAAAATAACCTTTTTGATAATAATAAATATTTTCGAATTCAAAACATCCGGTAATTTTCTAAATTACTTTCTTTAAGTGTCATGAATGTAACTATAAGTTAGCAGATAATGGCGCCCCAAATCTCCAAGAAAACGTGTCCATATCTTTCAAAAATCATTGAGTCCTGGATTGGTGCACGGGCTTCCGTAGACTAAATATAATGTATATCTGGATAAATTATGGTTTCCCAGAAAAATGTGTATAAATTCGATCCCTGTCTAGAGTTATATTTCTTACTATAAGAATGCCGATTGGTGGTGTTTTTTTTTAACGGCACAAAGGCAAAAAGGGCTACTGGAAGTGAAAGAGATAGAAAAACCTTATACGGAACCGAAAACCCATTCCTAATCATCACTTGCCTTCATTAATTTAATAGACCCTCAAAAGTCTCTCTTTTCATTTCTTAAGCGAAGTTAAAAATCACAATGAATGGTAGATTGAATATAAGGGAAATATGACAGATACGGTTGATGCGATGTTCCATCTCTATCTATTCATCAGTCATTGCAAATTATGTAGCAGCCACACTCAATAGCTTTTCATTGCTCAATGAATATCACTACAGAAAGATGTCTGTTTCCACGTGCACATTAAAGTCCAATCTGATTGGTTGCTAAGTTACAAGAGCTAGCAATCAGTTCTCGGGATAGTTAAAATAGCTTCTTCCTTTCAGGACAGATTTCGTATCACCGTTGTCATAGTTGCGTATTTCATATAATTGCTAGTGTTTGCTGGTCGAAGAAAATTGGTTTTCATGCTGATTTTTGAGAACTAGATATTCTTCTATAGGGACATGTTAGAATACAATATTCTTAACTCACATTTATCATCGCACATACGAAGATTAAGTTGAGAAATTACCGAAAGCGATGTGTGGTATCCATTGTGTTTTCAATTCTATCATTTCCTGATTAAATTCAGTATTGACTATATATCTCTGTCTATCTGAATTAAATTTAATCATTAAGTCAATGTTAATCTGTCTGTTCTTATTGGTTTAATGTTTCGTTATTGTATTTCTTTAATTCGTTCTGTCTGTCTCTGATTTTTCCTATCTATCTATCTATCTATCTATCTTCACTATTTGAAACGTTCGTACTGTTGTCCTTATCTTTTATTGACATATTCACGTCGTTTAGGCCATTGTATGGTCCGACCTTCTGTTATAGTGGAACACCCCTATTCTATAGTTAATAGACTCCCCCACCTATAATAAGTAGGAGTAGTAAGAGTAACTAGGGAGGCAGTCTCTCAGTGGGTCAGTCAGTCGATGCAGGACGACTGTTAGTCGGATACTAAAGTATCAGCGACCACAACTATATTTCTCTGCGTCATTACCTATTATATCAAGTTCCTAACGTTTTGTACGTCGAACCTATTTTAGGACCGACTTAGTACAAATACAAGCCTCCACTGTGAAACCACTCCATAACGCCTTCTTCAGATGATATTAGTTGAAATTTCTAATCGAACCCTTTATTTAGTTGCACGGGTTAGATTGTGCTATTTCCACTGTCTATGGGTTTGGATATCTCAGTTTCAGGTGATTACCCTTGGTAACTTATCTCTCCATGTTTTTTGTCCCTCTGCTGTGGAAAGGTATTGAACTCAAAACTCTTCTGGTCAACTCAAATTACTTTTAGCATCACCCAATCAACGCTCTTATTCAGTATAACATACAAGCCCTTAAAAATGAAAGAATAATGTTCGATGACAAACTAGAGTTCAAATTGATGTCATTAAATCTTGACTCATAGAACATGGAGGAATCAAATAATGCAATCATATTTTCTTTAGCCGTGAGATCATTCCAAGAATATCTGGACGGAAAAAAAGATAGCCCCTTGGGACGACAATCCAGAGTTGAAAAGATTGATAAAAATAAAGAAGAAAGAAAGAAAGAGAAGTGAGAGAAAGTGGAAGAGAGTATATTAAGTAATAAATAAAGCAAATAACAAATCTTGTTAACGGCCTAAGGAACCAATATTGCCTTCAAATTGGAAAGGGAAATTAATGAAACGAAACAATTTTGACAATGTATTGATATATAAGTGATAATTATCATCTAATCGACACCAACAGAGAAGAAATATTCTAGATTAGAAAAAAACTGTTATCTAAGAATAAAGTGTAACTGCCGACACTTATGTTTGAACATAGATCGCTAGTGAGCAAAAAACAGGCAACGTTACCCTAGAAGGAGCGCATAGATCGGAAGTCGTGTGACGTCTAAATCATCACCATTTCTATTCTATCCTCTATTACTATACAGACTATACAGGCCGCTATTTTCTACTCTATTCACTATATGTTTCCTCTATTCGGATCACCACACGGGTTACTATTCGAGCGAGTATTATCTAGCAACTACTATTAGTGCGAGTGATATTCGAAGACGTCTGACAGCAGTATTGTTTAAAGGCGTACTGCAGTTTTATCTGCGATTACAAAGACTCTACTACAACGAGCATTAGAAAAGAGACAACGACTATTCGTTGATATGACAAAAGTTGAAACGAGTGTTCGTTGACATCACAAAAAACAAATTGATAAACATTTCAATCCAGAACACACTAAATTAAAGATGTCCAAAGAAAGACAATATACACCCAGTCATTAGAAAGTAAACAATAACATACTTAATGATGAGTAGTTTAAGGAAGTTACCCCTCACCCCCAAAAAAGCTATAGGATAATAACACAGATTTGAGATTGAACTTTTGAAAATAGCTTGCCCAATAAATATGGTATATTACAAATTAGGTTTTGGTGAGGACGGTCCTTGTCCGAACCTGGTGAACTGACGCTACCGAATTGCAAACAAAGAATTATGTCAAGAAACAGAAACCACATCCCCGGAGGATTTTCAACAACAACTAAAAAGGACAGCCCGTTACTCGAAAAGGTAAAATTCCATAATCTAGATGTTAATGAATGTTTAGAAATGAATCCCCCATCGATAGTGTAAAGAGAAATAACTGTTACTGGATTTGAGAAACATCTGTTCCCTACTTTCCGTTCAAGCTTGTTCATATCTATCTATGTATATATCTATCAATCCGTGTTTGTCAATTATCTATCTATCTATCTATATATCTAAGTTTGTTTATATCTATCTATCTATCTATCTAGCACTGTCTATATGTAAATCCGTCCATATCTATCTAAATCTGTTCATATATATCAATCTGTCTATTTATCTAAATCTCTTCATATCTATCTATCTATCTATCTATCTATCTATCTATCTATCTATCTATTTATCTAAGTCTGTTCATATCTATCTATCTAGCTAGCTGTATAAGTTTATTCATATCTATCCATCTATCTATCTATCAATCTATCTATCTAACACTGTCTATATCTAAATCAGCCCAATCTGTTTATTTATCTAAATCTGTTCATATCTATCTATCTATCTATCTATCTATCTATCTATCTATCTATCTATCTAAGTCGGTTCATATCTATCTAGCTAGCTAGCTGTATAAGTTTATTCATATCTATCTATCTATCTATCTATCTATCTATCTAAGTCTGTTCATATCTATCTAGCTAGCTATCTGTATAATTTTATTCATATCTATTTATCTATCTATCATAACATTTATTGGCTAATCTATTTTCTTTCTTCTTCTCACATATAGATATATAGTAAATCAGCAATAAAGATTTAATATTTCATTCGATCTTCCTCTTAGTAATAATGTTAATTTCACCATGAATATGTTGTCCCGAAATTGTAATGTCAAGAAATAAACTTCATTTTTATAACAAATTTTTGAAATCTTTTCAGCCGAATAAATATAATTCATATATTGGGATCAGAAATAATTTAAGTTATTCTCTTCGGATAGTTTCAGTTTGTTTTCACCATTCTTTTTTTTTCTGAAAAATCTCTTTTTTAACCTACAACCTAGTAACAAGTAGACGAAACATTGCAGAAAGCTATTACTGTAATCAAATGAGGATATCTTGTTTTATTACTTAATTCACTGTTTAGTTGTTTCTGGCTTTCATTCATTCTAATGTTAAAAAAAAAATACTGAAACCCATCAATCCGTTGTTCCGTTTAGTGTCTTTAATCTCCCATAATGTGTAGCGTTCAAACGCCACCCCGTCTTCATATCACATTACCCGCTGTCTTTTGTCAGCCATTTGCATTACGGATGTGTCTCTGCCGTCTCTATTCCTTTTAAAGTTGTCGAGGTTGCTTGAGCAGCAAAAGTATTGCCGTTCGGGTCCCATTTGTTTCTAAGGACAACTTGTCAGTGTTTTCCATTTGGCAAAGATAAAAAGAGAGGTATCTGTTTCAAAAAGTCGGGGCTTCATTGAGATTAAAGGAAAAATTTGGAAGAGTTCTTTTTTAAGCTATGAAAATGCCGAAAGGAAGAAAAGTCTTCATTGGAAAGATATTAAAAGAAAAACACATGCTCCGCAAAGAGAAGCATTGTTTTACACCGTTACGCATACACATCATTATATTACATACATATACGCACACACAAACATATACACGCATACGCACACACACACACATAATTCCATTAAAAACAGTTGAATCATTATATTACAGGCGAACACATCATTTTATTACACACACATCATTTCATTACATTACACGCACACACACAAACATCATTAAATTACACACATATACACACATATCATTAGATTTTTACACACACATCATTACATTACACTCACACTCACACACATCATTACGTTACACACATATATCTATACATCATTACATTACATTACACGCACACATAGATCGTTACGTTATATTACGCACACATGGACATTAAACGCACATACATCATTATATTACACGCACACATACATATTACATCTACTTATATATATCTATATATATATATATATATATATATATAGATAGATAGATAGATAGATGTATATAAATATATATATATATAGACACACGCACACACATCTCTCTCGCTATCTCTCTCTTTATATATATATATATATATATATATATATATATATATATAGTTTTTCTCAGAATTATACGCACACATATACTCACATCATTACATTACACGCGCACACAGAACGTTACATTACAATGCACACACAGGAACATTACATTACACCCACACACATTATTATATTACAAGATTACAGATACATACATATAATTATATATATAATCACATATATATATATATATATATATATATATATATATATACACACAGACTCGCGCAGACACACACACACACACACACATATATATATATATATATATATATATATATATATATATATATATATATATATATATATATTTTTTTTTTTCTGAGAATTTTTTTCACTCTTGGAAGAAGTTAAATTCTTATCAAGATTCATTTCATTATTTATTTTTTTATTGACAGCCAGAATATCAATAACAATAGATATGTAGATGGCACAGTATTGATATCAAGCCGAGAAACCAATCTGCAGGAAATCCTAATGAAGGGCGTATATGATAGCGAGTAGGGAAGACTAAACTTCAAATGTAAGAAGACAGCATGTATGGTATTCAGGAAAAGATATTCCCCGTCATGCGAATTACAAATTGGAATCATCAAATTGAAACAATCCCAACATTTAAATATCTAGATATTGTTTTAAAATAAAGCGCATAATACGACTCTGATATCCCAAGGCCCACTGGGATAGAGAAATATGCCTTTCAAAAGATGAACATAGCATTAAGATACCGTCCAATTACGTTATCAACACGGAAAGGTGTGCCAAAATATTATTAAATATCGGCAGTGAATGCTGGACCACACCAACACAGATGAAGAAGATACTTGAGGCAGCAGAAATGTTGTTCTACAGAAGGATGTTGTGAATACCATGGAGTGGACCTATCAGCAACGAAGAAGTTTTAGAGAAAATGGAAACCAAAATGTCACTTATACGTAGAATCAGAAAGAAACCGTTGAAATGTCAAATAAATTTCTCTTTGTGTGCGGGTGTAAAACGTTTAAGATCAGATATATCTGTAAAAGGACAATATGAATAAAGACGCGGCGAAAACTTATATAAGCCGAGGCGTTTCGTCCTCTAAGTGACTTTATCAAGTCAAATGCAAAGTTGTTCAAAGAAAGGCATGCAAAATATACAACCACAATAAAGATAACTTTATTAACCTCAATAACAATGAGAATAAATAAGATAAAAACTAACACATAACACAAGAAAAAATATCCATAAAAATAATAATTCTAAAGCAGGTATATATAAAATAACCATAAGAACTGCTCGCCACAATATATTGGGGAAACATGTAGATATTTAAAAAAAATTATCTATGAACACAAAATGCCTGTTATACACAACAATTTGTTAAAGGCATTAGATATACGTAGAAGTAAATGCAACCATAAAGAATGTCCCATTTTTAAAAAGAGAAAGTAAATTACTTAGCTTGGAAATTCTTGGGTGCCATCAAAATATTAATCTGCGTCATGATTTTTTTTCAAATATATTCATACTTCAAAGAATTATTACTTTCCCAAAACAACATACATGATCTTAAAAAATGTTTTAAAAATAAAGAACACTGTTAAATTTATAGCCACGTGTTACATATAATATATAACATATAAACTATTTCCGAACTTAAATAATTTGTTTATTAGCTTGCATAAAAAAAATTTCAAGAACAAATTTTACTCACTTTCATTTATTACACATTAAATTATGTCATTTAGCGTCCTCCATAACTTACCCAGAGTTTTCAGCTGACCTGATGAAAATTCATGAGCGTCTCTTAAATTTAAAAAAAATTGAAAAACTAACAAGATTTTTACTCTTGTCTATAAATACTTGTGATAAATTCCCTCAAGGGATGAAACCCGTCGGTTAAGATAACTTTTCCATTTGATTTTAGTCGTGCTCCTGAAGTTAGATATATTCTGCCATTTTTTATTTACATCGTTTAATAGCTTAGTTGAAATCATGTTCTTTCGATTTGATCAAAAACTTCATTCATTCATTAAATTCATTCATTTTTTTTTCTTTCTTTTCTTTCTTTCTTACATTTACTGGCTTTCTCTTTTTTGTTCTTGTAAACTTCAATATGTTCTTTTATTTTTAATATACTTTCTTTTTTCTTCTTTCTTTAAGTCGAAAACGGCTGGTAGGCAATCTCTGCTCGACTACCTTTGCCATCTTCATTACTCTCTTAGTCTGACTGTCTACTTTCCTCTGTTTACAGTTCGACTTAATCGTTACTAGACACTTTTGCTTCCATCGTGCTTTCAACCAAATTTTGCCTTCCCTTATTTACACCAACCATTTCAACCAATCCCCTCTCCAATAAACGACGCTTTCATAAATATTGTCACAAGGTCATCGTTTGGTTTCTATTCGACCGAACGCTGTCAGACGCCTCTCCACACCCCACTCTATTTAAAGTCATTTTCTTTCAGAGCCTCACTCAATGTGGAAATACAAGCCTTCGTTTGACACTGTTCATGTCTTACAAGTGCCTGGCTTGAAATAACAATGGCGAATAGCACTTACACATTTGTCAGGTTTCAGATAATGGAATTTGTGGGAATCGAACCTGGCATTCATGTCAACAAGTCCACAATGGTGTGTGATAAAGAATTGCAAAGATTTCACTTGTTTATTTTGCGTGACATAATTTTCTTTTGGCGGTGTTCATATTATCACGGTTGCTTTTGATGAATTTTGAAACTTTTGCTTCTATTCGACAGGAAAGCGCTTGAAATTGAGAAATACAATCTACCCTAGTATATATATTTTAAAAAGTTACGTACTTTCTGATAAAATACATTTAAACATGAACGTGAATGTACGCGTGTAAATGAATATGACGTACATTTATTGAAAGAATACGATTCATGATAAAAGTTCTATGATGAACATAATAAGCAAGTAGGCATATCTTGTGAGCCAAGTAGATTGACAGATAGAAGTGACCATAATGAAATAGATAGATAGATAGATAGATAGATAGATAGATATGAATGTTACTGAAATAAATAGATAGGTATGAACGTATTGAAATAGATAAACTAAATAAATCCTAATGTGGTGAAACCTAGGTACGTAGTACCTGGCTCATTAGGATTTATATATTTTACTTTTGCTCGTGTATAGAGCACTCTTCTTTTTAAATTATTATTCACGGTTTTTTTTTTCTTTGTACAAAAGATTTAAGGTACTGTACGATTTTTTCGCCCTTTTCGGAGGATTCTGGAGCTTTCTTTATTGTTTTCCATTTTTCCTCAGATGCCAATTTATTTAGAAATTGTGCTAAACAGTTTTTTTAGTCACATTATCGAAATAGATAGATAGATAGATAGATAGATAGATAGATAATGATCATCTGAGGAGCTCTGATACAAAGAAACATTACTGTCTTCGAATGACATAATTTAGCTCTTGAAAATATTATTTCAGTTGAGCACTATTGAGAGACAGCTTAATTCTATAAACAACAGCCACCTGCGTTAATGCAAGGCGCTTCAGTAAAATGAATTGGGTCACTCCGGCTGATTGGAGTTTGTTTACATTCGTAAAAACAATACGCTAGATTTAGCTGTTTCTCTCTGTCAAATGAAGACGGCGCAGTGGTAGAAACTAAAATCGGTTAGTTTCGATCTCAGCTTGGGGTATTCTGATGTCTATTTGCACTGAGGAGCTGTGATACCGCGAAACTACTGTCTGCGACACACACACACACACGCACACACACACACACACATATATATATATATATATATATATATATATATATATATATATATATATATATATATATTGAAATAGACAGATAAATATAAACATACTGAAATAGATAGATAGATATATTGAAATAGATAGATAGATAGATAGAAAGAAAGAAAGAAAGAAAGAAAGAAAGAATTATAATCGTCCCCTTTCCTACATATATATGAATCCCTAATATTCCATATATGTGATAAGTCATCTACTAGACTGTTCCTACTCAGTCCTCACCCTCCCGTCTTGACAAAATCTGTGAATGATTATTTTCTGCATTCCAACCATTTCCACTCTCGCTGTTTCTATCAGTATTTCCACGGCAAGTTCTTAGACGAGCTACATTCCTACCCCACTCAATATTTCCAAAAAAGGACATTAGCCCAATGGAATAGTGGGTTAGTTCGTGAATTTGGTCAGATACTTATTTTGAGCCGAATCGTTTGACCGGTAATACAGTCTTAAGAGAAAGGAGGCGTGCAACAACTGTACATTACTAAATAAAAACTAAACGGTGTATAGCGATACATGTGCAGTCGATCTACCTTCGTAGATTGAATAAAGAATTCTGTTCGATATTCTCTAAAGGCTCATTTTCAAACATTTGGTTAAGCCAGGAGAGCACAGCGGCTGAAACGTTAAGATAGCAACAACGAATATGAGGATAATATGGAAATGGCACTTAAAAATGTTCTAACAAACGTCAGATGTCCTCTTCTGAACCGATTCTACCACATTTGACATACATAAAATGGGACTTTATGTGACTACCTCAGGTGTCGTAGTCATAACTTTTCCTGACACTTTTGCCCTACTGACCCGACAAGGTAGAAGGGTGTGATATCATATATCGCTGAATGCTATTCACCATCTATATGATCGCTGGCGTACAAGATAATCAGCTTTTTCAAAGAAACATAAATAAAATTAAGTCAATGAGAGCGATCCTTTCCTTAGCTGCATGTTATGTGCTTCGCCATAGCTATATACATTTTTGAATTCCGAGTTTTCCTTCTCTTAGACTGGTTTTCTATTCTATTTACCCATAACTAGGGAGAGAAGTGTCAGATTCGTGCTTTTCCTAATGGGTATTAGCACAAAAGGAAACACAATGTATTCGACTGGAATTCGAACAAAGCTTTCCGATTCCTCAATCCGAGCCGTAACCCATTTCTCCATCGTGTCTTTTGGTTTCTTTCTATTTTCTGTGTCTTTTCAAGACTCGATGATGGCTCTTCACTTCCCTATTTCCCTTGCAGCTCTCAATAATTTTCGTCCCTCTGCCACCTCCCCCAGAAGCACGTTCTGTCATCCACTTTCTTAAGCCCGCTCCGTATGCCATGCGTTGCTTTCCCTTGCCTCTATTTCCCTCTATTCGACCTGTGAGTATCAAATTCTTCAGGCCTTCCTTCCTCATTATGTATGCCAGAAACTTTAGCTGCTTCTTCCTGATATTAAATATAAGCCTCCTCCTTGTTTGCAACGTCTCTAAGACTTCGTCGTTGCTCACACGCTCGGTCCATGATACCATTATCATCCCTCTGTAGAAGCACATCTCCGTCACCTCGAGCCACTTCTTCATCTTTGAGGAAATCGTCATATATTCGCTACCGCAAAGAGCAGATGTTGCGTAACAGCATAGTATTCTTTTCTTTGTTACCAAAGAAATCCTCCTGTCTCGCAATACTCTGCCCCACTTTTAGAATGAGTACTGGGCCGTGTCTACTTTATCAATATCTGGTCTGAGCACCGATTATGTACTCATTATTTTTGCACTTGTACTCGTACAGGGATCATATACTATACTCTGTGTTTATGGCCTTTAATGTTAATCTTGTGTACAATGAAACACATTCATTTTTGTGTTTACACTATATATCATATAGAATAAAAACCCAGATATATTCGGGTTCAATTTGAAAGAATACCTCTACACCCGAACACGTACAATTCTACACCTTTCATTGACATAGCTGAAACCTTTCAAATCATCAGTTTTAACACAACAGATATATGCAAATTAAATATGTCAGATTTCTATATATACAGTATGTCTCAAAAAAGAGGTATACACAATAATCCTAACTCTACAACCGTCTATCATGCAAAAATTTGAAAAATGTGGGGAGATAAGGAATTTTATTTTTAAGCAAGATGGAGTACCAACACATTATCATCGTGATGTACGATCTTACTTGAATGAAATCTTGCCAGACAGCTGAATCGGAAGACAAGGTACTGCAGATGTCTATGACTAAGACCAGAAGAGGTCAGTAGTCAGAGTGTCTCCACTCGAGTTCCCCACGTTAAAACAAACTGACCTTGTGTCAGATTCTGACTCAGTGGGGAGTCAAAGGTAAATGCAGACGTCGTTCTGTAGATTATCCTCTTCATTCGCGGCAACTGAAACATTTCGATCTTTCCTTGTGGGGATACTTAAAAGATACGGTATATGATACAAAGCCAACAATAATCGCTGAAATGAAAGCTTCAATAGAGCAAGAATGCAGGCGAATACCAAATCGAAATGCTGACTGTTTCTCATGAATTTACTGCATCGTGTTGTCAGCAATGTCTGGATCATAACGAATATAAATCTTAATAGTCTGCTTTTATAATAAATACTATCTTCATATACATTATTTAAAGTGGATATAATTGATTCAAGTTGCTTGAATTATTTCTTGAGATAGATCTTCAAGATCTGTATGCATCTTTGAGACACTGTATATATATATATATATATATATATATATATATATAAAACTTTTCATGCCAAGCAAGGCGGGAGCACCACTAGCTCGCAAGGGGTTACAGAGCGTGGGAGCAAAAGTAAAGAGCCGTGACAGAGGAAAAGATGAAGAGAAGGACGGGGAATAAGATCAAGGCATCTGGAGATGTCGATTGAACTTGCATTTGAATAGTTGGAGATTATATCTATCAGTGAAACGAGTAAGAGGAAGGGAGTTACACAGACGGGAAGTGCGAAACATGAAGCTGTTCGAGTAGAAGAGACGGCTACATTTAACTGTTTCGACAGAGAAAGGGTGGGATTGAGATGCCGACCTAGGCACTTTTATATAAGGAGGGTGAATTGAGGTCAGATATGGACTAGAATCCGACAGAATGATGGGATAAGTAACAAATAGGAAACGTATATATATTTAGCATAACATAAATTCAACTACAGAAAATGCATTTTTGTTATTTTTCTTAATTTTTTCGTTGATAATGTGTGTGCGTTTTCGCATGCGTCCCTACAGGGGACATTTCATTTATGCCTGGTAGTTGCCGTATGTTGATTTGGGGATATTCTGTGTGGGACTGAAAGAATTTAATTAATGCCTGTTTTGATTGTGGGTAATCTGATGTTAATTGAACGTTAGTGATATATTAAAGTGTATTTGGCGAATGTTTATCAATGGGAAAATATTTGTCAGGATCGCTTCTAAATTACGTAACAAATACGTAGAAGCAATCCCGACGTTTAGACAACAAAATTCCACCCAGAAAAGTTTTGCTGCATTCAACCGACAAGGTTTTTCTGTCTTTTTTTATTCTATTGTTTTTCAATTAAATTAAGATGTTCATCAGAATCAAAATTGTGGATTAAACAATATTTATTTTTTCTTCGTATTTTTATTCTAGTGCTTTCGAATGTTTCATCCAAGAAATAGATTCTGTCAATATTATCAAGAGCTAGATTTCCCCAAAGAACTTTCAAATTAATCCAACTCTATGCACATCATACAAGTTAAGTAATATGTAAAACGGTTACACACTACCATAATATAATATATCATAAGTATTGTTATAATTGCATCGATTTAATATTTTTATCCCTTCTATATTTTTGAGATGAGGTATTATGTACATTATTTACATTATTCGGACTATTGTCCTCATCTTTGTCGCCATATTTATTACAAAAATAGTCCGAATAATGTAAATAATGTAGGCTGTTTCGTTTTATGATAATTGATTCAATTATTTACAGTCTTTAATTGAAATATCCGTTATATTTCAAGGAATGGTTCGAAAATCTCCAAGCTATTATTATACATATTTCGCAATATCTTTTAATTATGCGATGATCGATATGTATTCAAATTTCACTAAACTTCAACAAGTCACAAGTTAACCAACGAGAGAAGTTCGGACATATGTGGCCAATGCAAGAATTTGATGTATTTTGATAATGAAGATGCAATCACCCAGAGAAAATGTTAATTCATAAAGAACAGAAAATTATATTTTGAATAACTTTTTTTATCTTATTTATATTCAGAGTGCATCTGGTTACAATAGAATAATTTAGTGTTAATGGATGATTGGGTTAATTTCATTAAACCTACATGGTTGAAGAAATTATTGGTCAGAGTTTTTGTTTTGTTTAATTCTTTTAAAACACCGGGTCTGAGAAAGACATTATTTTATTTTGGTTAATCATTTTTTCTTATAACAGCTATTTTATTTTTTTGTGCCTGAAAGGATATTCAAATTTGTAATTGAGAAGAGAGGAATGTTTGCTATTTCTTTGAACACGGAAGTATTTCAATTGATTTTTAGTCCTTTCTTCTCACATTTTGACTACCTTCTAATCATCAATTGTAAAATGACAGAATATATGTTTGTCAAAAAAAAAAAAAAAAAATAGCTCAAAATACGAAATGCCTATAAGAGAGTTCATAATGAAGCAATTACGAAAATTCAAATGTTTAGTTTGGGTTTTAACAGAATGCAAAAGCCGACTCCGAAATTTGAAGAGGTTTGTAATAGTGAAAGATTATTAAACATTTATGTAATATCGTCCATCATATACAACAGTGAATGCTGGACAATCTCCTCACAGATGAAGAAGAAATTTGTGGCAAAAGAAATCTGGATCTATAGATGGTTGCTACGAATACGATCTACTGGAAATGCAACGACGATATTTTATGGAAAATGGAATAAAAAAAGGACACTTACATTCAGAATCAAAAAGACACAATTGAAATTTCAAGGGAACATAATGAGAAAAGATTGTTTGGAAAATTTGACACTCACAGGGAATATTGATGGCCATCGGGACACAGGAAAGTAGGGATATAGAATGTCTGATGATCTTGTGTAAATGGCTTGTCTTAACTGCGATAGGGGGAATAACAAAAAGACAAAACTTACTCAGAGATAACAAGTCAGTAACAGGTGGAGAAGCATGAGCATCCTGGTCCTGAAATGACACTGCACATAGGAGTAAAATAGAAAACATCACAGTATACATTATTTTTCTAAATTGAAATCTAAACTGAGATGTCCCACTAATGAAAAAGCTTCGTCCGTTTCCGTATATATCCGACTGCCTTGGAGGTGGTGGTAACGATTCTAGTATTTGGATGACAAATTAGAAAGAAAAATAATTAGGAAAAAAATTAAACCCAACACCGAAATCAAATACAAGAAATTGTCAAATAAATAGTTTACAGTGCAAAGTTTTTAAGTAGAGGAAACATCACATAATCTAAATGCCAGCACCTAGGAACACAACAGAGACTTGCGTTTAGACAATTGATCCAACTCTCACATTTTGCATCAAAACTCTGCTGGACGTAACTTTACTTTCACTAACCTTACCCTAATTGAAAAAGAACATAATTCTTTAAGGAGAAAATACATTGAAAACATAATAGTAACATTATCACCAAGTACAAACACAAGCGGGAAACATTACAGTACATCGCCATCTTTTTTAATCCTTTCTTAAACATATTAACTTATATCTATCTAATAAAAAGTATTCATTCTTAAAGAGGCAAGTTATGTATTGTAATCTTCTGACTCCCCTCTGTGTGGCTTGAGGGCAACAGGGTGAAGATAAAACTACCACTAGACAGAAACACGCACACAATTACATGTACACATTATCATCCGATGTCCACTTACATATACAAGAATCTTCACAAATTTACATACATATAGAAATAATAATGGCTTTAACACACGAGGCACATGTCCGACCAATTAGAACTGAACCAAACATGACTGATAATATCAGAGTTTTCTGGGGGTTTTTTCGTTTTTTTTGTTTTTGTTTTGTTTTATTTTCTTTTGTCTGTATTCTTTCATTCTCTGACGAAACTTTAAAAAATGAAATATAGTTTCCGATTTATTCTTTTATTTCATCATCATGCCGGATTCCAATCCATATTTCATATGCATTTGATTCTAATATATATATATATATAAACACACACACATATATATGTATGTATGTATATATATATATATATATATATATATGTGTGTGTCAACTTTCAGATATATTTAAATCAGACTGTCTATCTATCTATCTATCTATCTATCTGTATATACACACACACACGCACACACACACACACACACATATATATATATATATATATATATATATATATATATATATATATATATATATATATATATATATATATATATAAGTACAGTATGAATATAGGCAATGTTTTCTGTTTGTCTTTAATCATATATATATATATATATATATATATATATATATGTCTGTGTGTCTGTGTGTCTGTGTGTGTGCGTGCGTGCGTGTGTGAGTGTATGTGAGACAAAATGGAAAGCTTTTATACGACGCAACTGAAATTATTTCAATAAAGAATCTTAGAAACTTTTGCACGCATGTAATATCTATCTCTCTCTCTCTCTCTCTCTCTCTATATATATATATATATATATATATATATATATATATATATATATATATATATATATATATATATATATTCGTGTATGTGTCTGTTTTGGTGCGTGTGAGTATGTGTCTGCTTTGCTTAACCTGATGCTTTATTGTGGTGTAATATTTAGGAAGATTGTCTTCTAGATCATTACACGAAGCTCCGTACTCCCTGAGTGCCACGTACGGTTTACAAGATTTACACAAGTCCCCTGGCATAAAACGATGGTGAGCGAACGCGCAAGTTTCGTTCGCAAGCCTCTGCCTGTCATTTCAATCTCCCTCGGTGGCTCACTCTTCGGTAAGATATGAATAATATTGGTAAATATCGGACATCTGTCGTAGAACGGTATTGAGCAAACACGTCTCGTAAGCCAATATTAGTAAAACTCTATCTCAACCGAGCGTTTTCTTATTGTGACCCGGTGCTCAACTGGGCAAAAGGTAACCTGGCATATCGCTGTGGTAAACAAGCTAGTCACATAAATTGCTCTTCCGAAATCCTATCTTGAGTGGATTCTTTGCTGATGTGATATTGCGTAAAGCTACGCTGATCTTAATAAATATTAGACATCTCTTTCAATGTTTTGCTTCACAAGTTAATCCAGAAAATATCTATTATTCTCCAATATTATGCGGTTAAATCAGTAAAATGATTTGGTTTGTTTTATGACATATCCACCTCAATGGGATATTTAATGCCAGCAAGATTTTTATTGCTGGTAATAATTTCCTTCAAAGATTTTTTGCTGGTAATAATTCTTTTACAAAGTATTTCTGGTATTAAAACCTATTTTTACACTTTCATAATGTTTTGACCCCAGTTTGAGGGTTAACTATTTACTCATGTTACCTTAACATGTGCTAGTAACACCATAAATTAAGAGATGTTTCCACGGCCCGCAAAACCTCCTGATCAGAGGCCTTGCTATTGAACGTAGTTTATAGCCCTACACAGGACGCGGATGTAGTTTATCGTCATACCCAAGACGGACAGTAAAATGTAAAGTGTTTGAGTCATCATGGGGTAAATAAAGATTAAACCTATTGAAAATTAACCTTACGGTAACAACACGTTGACACACTGGTTCCTGTAAGATGACATTAAACAATGTTTAGTTTGAATTTAAGGAAAATAGTATCTAAAAGAATAGGATTTTTTTAAATCATGTCACTCCCTCGCAATGCAATAAAACCGCTAACATACAAGGAGTGAATGAATAAAACCGAAAGTAAAAAATTATTAACGAGCGAAAACAGGAGAAGATTAATGTATGAAGCAGTTGCTAACAATATTAAAAAAATGTGTGAGAAATATTCTGGTCGCTTAAGTGTGTAAAAGTTAGTGAGACGCAGCTGGATGTTTTGAAAAATTTTCTTTTGCTTTGATTTTTAATTAAAACATATCTCGTGCCAATTTATATATATATTTATATTCATTGATTTTTATGTATTAGAAAGAGATAATTTAGACTCATGAATGGTGGATCTGTAGAAAATGCTGATGTAATGTAGTTTTTTAAACATTTGTTTATAATTGGTAGCATTGCTATAAACATGTTTTCATAACATTTACTTTTTAAATGGTTATTTTTAATAAGCCTGTCATTGGTGAACTTAAACTTATGTCCGACGTCGTTTCGGTGTAAGACGAGAGATTTTGAATGTCTGTCTAATCGCGAGTCCCTTTTCTGTTCCTGGATGTGGGCTTTAAGATCGCGTGATGTCGCTCAAATGTGAATGTTGTTCTACTGTATATATTTCATTTGACAAACTCCGGAATTTGAATTGGTTTTTGCTTTAGTTTTCTTCCTGATTATATCTCCGATAGTCTTGGAAGTGGCGATAACGATCTTCGTGTAAGGGATCGCAAATTCATTTGTGAGTTAAGCTGAAGTGTTGGTAGGTACGATTATAAATTTTGTATAATTTTGTTGGAGGTATTTGTTTTTCTTTTGGCTTCATGGATTGTTTTCGTTTTTAACATCTAATATGAAATGTTAGGAGTAGTGTAGAAGTTTGAATGTGTTGTCAATATTTATCTCCAAGATACTAACCTTTTAAGCATAATAGCTAAACTCAATAATGTTGAAGCAACCATTAAATTCTCACAGGAATTTGAAACAAACAACTCTCTACCTTTCCTCAATATGCTATTAATACGTAAAAATAATAAATTAGATTTTAAAGTTTACCAAAAACAGACTAACAAAAATAACTTTATTAATTTCTATTAGAAATTAATATTAACGGCTTATGAGAAATAAGAAATTAATATTAACGGCTTATGAGAAATTAATTAAAGGCTTATGAGAAAATACGAACGGTAACTATGGTAAATTTAAGGCCAAAGTACCTAAAATTCCAGAAACATTTGATTCTTTAGAATATTTATGCAAAAGATTTATGAGTTGATAAAAAAAATATATAAAAAAGGCGCTCACGTTAGATTCGTCAAATAATTTTACATACATATACTCCGTAGGAAAATAAGAAAAAATCAGCCATTATTAGCAGTTACAAAAATCATTCCAATCAATTCGAATTCGTTCTCAAGTATAGCCTTATATTTTATTTGTAAGAAATTTATTAGAAATATTAAATTAAATCTGTTAGATTTAAAGTAAAACTAAAATAAAGGATTGCAGAAAATCCTTTCATTTTCAAAATTTAATTTTCATTTTAAACCTTAAGCATTGTATTTCTTTGGAGTTACCGATATATATATATATATATATATATATATATATATATATATTATCTGTTTATCCATTTGTTCAATCGTACTTGCATATATATATATATATATATATATATATATATATATATATATATAGATTTGTGTGTGTGTGTGTGTGTGTGTGTATGTGTGTGTGTGTATGTGAATATTGATGCCAACCCCCAGACACGATATCCTGTTTCAGGCTAAACGCAATAGTTAGTCCATGACGATTGAGTTTAGCTGTGGTTTTTGGGTTTTGACTTCAATGTCTACTTTTATATTTACATACGCCCTATCCTTGACATTGAGAAGTTTAATACATAAACATGGCATCACTTAAAACTATATTTTATCATATATTTATGTTCTGAAATCAATGTATCTTCCTAGTTTCCACCAAAATTACAATAATTACAGAGATTAAAGTATACTCATCGATATAGGGTGGATTAAGTTTTCTCCTTTTTTTCAAAGACGGACCCCTGCTTCGTAATCATTTTATATCTGATGTCATTTTGAAGATAATCTTTCTGACATCATCACTATTTCGTAACCCATTATGTTTATAGGGGCACCACACGTAGTA
This sequence comes from Acanthosepion lycidas, assembly GCA_963932145.1. Classification (NCBI taxonomy): domain Eukaryota; kingdom Metazoa; phylum Mollusca; class Cephalopoda; order Sepiida; family Sepiidae; genus Acanthosepion; species Acanthosepion lycidas. The sequence continues at coordinate 98,979,787 of OZ010579.1, forward strand.
GCTGTGGTGTTTCCTTGACAAGAAAGCTTGACGGAATCCAACCCTCTCTACGCAGTTTTTGAATTCAGTATTTTTCCTTCGGCTAGACCGGTTGCCATTCAAGGCTATCGGACCCAGTTTATCCTGATATTTATTCCTGACTAGTGGAAGAAGAGATGGATTTATACCTTTCCCAAGGGTATTAGTACATAAGTGACTGTAAAAAACTGGAGTGCAATCCGTGCCACCATGTTTCAGTTTTCGTCACTTCGGCTGTGATGGGCAAGTTTAAACTGCATCTACAGCAAGAAAACTTAGGTAACTGTGTCAGATTCCATATTTCACATTTGCAAATCTGCCATTCGTCCATGCATTGAATACTGTTGCCATATCTGGTCTGGTGCTCCTGCTATTTATCTCGAGGTTCTTGACAAAATCCAAAGAAGGATCTGTAATGTAATCGATCCTGACCAGGCATCTCGACTTCAATTACATACTCACTGACGTGAAGTGGCTTCCCTCTGTCTTTTCTGCAAATATTTTCAATGCAAATGCTCTGACGAGCTTCTTTTTGTTTTTGTTTTATTTGTTTTTGTTTTTTTTTGTTTTTTTAGTTTTTTTTTTTTTTTGGTGGCCCAACTGCATGAATATAAATGTGCTACTAGATTGGCACTTAAGTCTCACTCGTTTACCGTTAAAATAGCTAAACGCAACCGCCACTTCTCCCTCAATAGTTTTTTTTTCTTTTTCTCGCACTTCCCACCTATGGAGGTTTCTTCTGTTTTCTTGCTTCCTTGATAATTACAAGCTTCAAAAATCTAAACAACAAATCGTCATCTTCTATCTTCTTGAATCACGTTCATCTTTTGTCCTTTCCTCAATCCTCCCTATATTCAGTCTTTTATTTCACTTTCACTCTCTAAACCCATTTGCCTACTAGTGGCATTCCCGCCTTGCTTGGGGCGAAATGATAAAACATGGTTCAAAATTTTACTTCAGCTTATTTTCCTATTTCATTTGGAACATTAATCAAATATAATTCATATTTAGAATTAGTCACTTACATCATAAGGTAGTTTTACATTTATTTACTTATTTGCAAACATTTACAAATACTTAAGTTCTGACCGACATAATTCATAGGTCACAACTTCTTTTCAGCGAACAAAAAATAATAGGATGGATAAGTAAGTCGAGTCGCCAACTGATAAAGAGAGGCTAGACATATCAGGATTTCCTTTTAGCATATAAAATTCTGATGAAGCACTGATATGCACATATACAAAGAGGAAATGTACATCTAGAATAGAAAGGATAAGACTTTTATATGCATCCGTTGGAAAGCTTGAAAATTAACATAAAAATGCGACAACAGAAACACAGATAAAAGCACATTTCTTTTTCATCGCCCGTGCAGCTCTAATTCGACGTCATTGTTAGAATTCTGGCTCTACCGGAAAATAAGACTGGCGTTGAAGTTTTTCTTCCGATTTGGAAGTTGAATTTGCAGTGCGCAAACCGTAGCCGACTAGTAATTTTCTTTATGAGCGGAATAAAACGCCGGATAGAATACTTGACAAAACGAAAGAGCTGTATTTCATAATAGCGACTCTGAAAGACAATCGTTTAATTACAAAGAGAAATATTTTATTTTATTTTCATACGAGTCTCTTTATGGTAAAGTCTTTAAAATTTGTTTTACCGATCGAAGACTTTATTAATTAATCAAAGTGCATATCTAGGACTGTATAATAAGAGTAGATACCTCCGCCTATTCTGTGGCGCAAACTCCTCCGCGATCTTTTGAACAGGAACAGTTTATCACTTGTACTATTTTAGGATTAATGGTCTTCTTGCCAAGTCCAGTATATATATATATATATATATATATATATATATATATATATATATATGTGTGTGTGTGTGTGTGCGTGTGTGTGTGTGTGTGTGTATACATTCATATCTGTATATGGTATATATGTATGTATGTATGTATAGTTAGACGGATAGATAGAGGGATACATTGTTTATTTGTTTAGATGGGTGTATGTATGGAATTGTTTGGAGATGTGTAAGCTTTTATGTATATACGTTTATGTGCACGTATGTGTATGTCCGTAGATATATATGTGTGCAAATGTGTATATATGGAGGAGTGGATGTGTATGGATGGATGTGTGTGTGTGTGTGTATATATATATATATATATATATATATATATGTATATATATGGGTATGTGTGTACACGCCTATATGTATGTATGCTACTGTAAATATAAATATATTATTGTATATGTGTATATATGTTTGTGTTTTTGAACATAGAAATATAGGTCCTTGCTAGATTAGATAATCGTTATATTTTTATGTTTATATTAGATTTGTAACCTGTAGTCGATATTAATTTTGTCAAATTTTCTTAATTACACAGCGGCTCTTTCAGTAAATGCCATTCAGTTTTAGTTTCCCCCTCCCCATCTCTCTCCCCCACCCCTTTTTTTTTACTTTTCCTCTCCCTCTCTCATCTTCTGATCTTTAAGATTAGATCGTCTATTGTGTGTATGTCATCACAAAATGTAGACTCTTTTCCGTTAAATCTTTAACGTATTAGACATCTGAGAACATTCATATTTCACTCACTTAAACCATCGTTGACTCCCCTCTTTAAAACTTCCCTCTCTTAAATTTAACCCCCCACTTCATCTTTAGACCTTCCTGTTCTTCTCTCGTCTGTTACCCCTCCCTATAGCTTTCATTTACTCTAACATTCGTCCCACAATCTCATGCATACACTCTCACTAAATTTTATTCCCGGAGATGTTTTTTTTTTATTTTGTTTTCTTTTTGAATTTGTAGGTCTGATGAATTGGATCGTATTTACGATTCCAATGGAATAAATTATGACCATGGAATATTAGTGGTTGGTTAAGCCTTTTTAATATATATATATATATATATATATATATATATATATATATATATATATATATATATATATATATGTGTGTGTGTGTGTGTGTGTGTGTCAGTTATCAGATATCTCCTGTTAATTTCCCTTTGAAAGTTCTCCACTGCATTAACCGGGTATTGAACTCACACTCTTTGAGTCCTGTCACTGGATCTAACCAACGCCTTTATCCACTGTGCCATGTGTCCTTCAGTTCGACATTCCAACCACCTGGAGAAGGCCGGAGCGTACAACGGCCGAAACGTTGTAATAAATATGGCGGCAAAGATGAGGACAATAGTCCGAATAATGTAAATAATGTACATAATACTTCATCTCAGAAATATAGTGAGTTAAAGACTCTATGTTTCCAGAAATTAGGTGGTTTCTTCAGCAAGGAATTCATTCATTAAGATGTTTTTTTGTTTTTTTTATGTCATCCAAAGAATTAAAATCTTTACATTTGAGATTATTTTGCCAGGTCCTGAACAAATTAAAATAGGAAGGACCAATGTCTGGTGAATATGACGAGTGGAGTAACGCATCGAAGCTAATCTGCAACAATTTTTTGGTGGTTTACCAAAGAAATGTGAGGTCTGGTACTATCCTGTTGGAAGATAACTCCTTTCTTTTTTGCCAATTGTGGGCGTTTTTTTTTCCTTTTTTGGATTGCTTCCTTTAATTCCGGGAGTAGCGCGAAGTACTTTTCCGAATCAATTGACTGGTGACTTGGCAGAATCTCATAGTACAGGATTGATTTCCAACCCCACCAGATGCAACGCATAACGTTCTTAAGAGAAAACCTGATTTTGAGGTGGCTAAAGTTGGGTCATGTCGCTTACCCCAGGATCTTTGTCACTGAACATTGTTTTCCTCACCCGGCACAATTTGCTTAAAGAAGAGTGGATGTTATTGCGTTTATACAACTAATCACAGATGAAATGCAATCCAAAAGATACTTTTCACTCAGATCATTTGGTACCCAAACATCGTAACGATTTGAGTACACATGTTTCAATGGTAGATTTTGAAAAAAAATAATATTGTTTCTGCAAAATCCCGCGTTGTGTAATGCAGGTCATTCTCAATCAATGTCTTAATTTGGTTGTCATCCTTAGTGGAGAGTCTGCCTGAGCAGTCTTCATTTATAATACGACAGTTACCAACTTAAACTTAGCGAACCACTTCCGTACGTTTCTGTCAGCTGAAGGACCTTCCCCGTACGCAGTACAAATGTTTTTTGTTTCTTGCGAGCAATTGTTTTGCCTTTACGGCAAAAACAATCATCAAATGTCTAAAATGCACCTTATAATCTTCCATTTTAATGGAGATGCAATATTGACACGAATTAAGAAACGTTCTTTCTCAAGAGATAGTTTAATGTGTGCTCTAATCGAAAATCTAAGTATATTATATATGTTGATAAATTTGATGTATTCCAACATGAACGACTAAAAATCGGCATGAACTTTCCGGACAACACAGTATATTAAAACATCATATTTATACTAAACTCAGACCTAATTTTCGAACAGCTTGGTATTACAATTCTGGGGGTCGATCATAATACTACCGTATCTTTAAAACTCTTTCAAAATCTCATTATTATTTTGTTTTCATCTTATAATACTTTACGTATTGCAATCTTCCGTAATTTGAATTTAGCTTCTTCTTTCTTTTGACTGTTTATAGAAAATTATAAAGAAGGAGACAAATACAATTTTGGAAACACGATATCGGTTATAGTCTGCAAATGGATTCCTTATCAGAAAATAGACATTTATGCAGCGACATTGTTTCCTACATATTATATTAACTTTGCACATCCTGCACAAAAAAAAAAAAAAAAAAAAAAAACGAAAAATATATCTTTAAGAAAATATTTCCTTGTCTTATAATTAAAAAAAAAAAGTATCATCCTTGGCAATATTTCTTATTTGACATGAATAAAATTGCAACGATATTCAGCCATATTATCATCGTCTGATACGAATCAAAGAACATCTCTCTATGCACAACCAACGTTCGTACATGTCTTCAGAACAATCGCTAGGTGATAAGGGGTGCTGAAATATATTCCAGCGATAATCATATGGAACTGTAGTTGAACAACCGCAAAAAGTTTTCTGATTCCATCTTCACTTTGCATGTGAGTAAATTTAATCTAAAATTCGCGATATAATCCATATTTTAATATATGCAGAACATTACAGTATGACAGAAGCACAACCATATTCTTTTAAACGTTGATGTAGTTGTGAATAATTCAAGATGATCCTGACTGAACAAACACTATCTAAGGGAAATTCAAGAGAAAAAAAAAAACTGGACAGAATAGTTAAAAAAAAATGCAAAAAGAATTTCTATCAACTCTAGCTATTCAGTGATATGAGGAGTCACGATTATTATAGTGAAAAAGTACATTTAAATCATCCACATTAAAATTCTTGATAAACGGCGTTCTCTCTCTCACTCTCTCTCTCTCTCTATATATATATATATATATATATGTGTGTGTGTGTGTGTGTGTATTTTTCTTGCATATATATATATATATGTGTGTGTGTGTGTGTAAGTGTGTGTTTGTTGGGGTGCGTGTAACAGCAAATATTCTAAAGAAATAATTATTTTATTAAAACCGAAAGATTTAAACATTATTTTTAGTCGATACTTATATTTGAATAGACGATCCGTTTATTTATTAAACAATATATTGATTTATTTTCATCAGCCGGCCTGAAAGTTTGAGAAATCTTATTAAATAAAAATATACGGATGTTATTTTATAATAAGATTTCTGAAACATTCAGGTCGGTAGACAAAAATAAATATACTGTTTAATAAATTAATGGATCGGGTACGCAAATACGATTGTCCGACCTTTCTAGTTATTACTAAGGAGATACACACACACAAACACACACACATATAGTAATCTATCGAGCCTAGAATAATCCTCAACAGAATGCACTAGACGGACATTTCGTCCTATTTGAGATTTAGCAGCAGCGTGCATGCAATAGCGAGAATCGAAACCGGACTGCTTCGATACAACGCAAATGTCATACCAACTGTACCACGGACCTCGGTGACGAAGAATCAACTGACTAGACTCGATATAGCTCCGCAACTCACTCGGTTCCTTAGTATACTCCCCCGAGTATGAGAATACACACGGAATAGTGCCCCAAGTGCCACGTCTCCTTTTCACTCTTAGTTGCCTCTCACGAGCATTATCTGGGTCAAGCCAGGATATACAAGTGAAGAAATTTGGGGGATTTAGATTAATCATTTATATTAATTCATCGAGCCTAGAATGATCCTCAACCGAAAGAAGAAATCACAGGACGGCCGTTTCGTTCTGTTTAGTTTGATGTGTGTTATATCAGTGAAGATATAACACAATTACACATTATTTACATTATTTGGACTATTGTCCTCATCTTTGTCGCCATATTTATTACAAGGTTTCTGCCGTTGTACTCTCCGGCCTTCTTCGGTTGGTTGGAATGTCGAACTGAACTCTTTATTTCGCTCACTGGGGTAGACTGTTCTAGTTCCACGTGCCATGTTTTTAATGGATGTCAGTTATCAGTTATCTCCTGTTAATTTCCCTCTGATATTTCTCCACTGCCTTAACCGGGTATTGAACTCACACTCTTTGGGTCCTGTTACTAGATCTAAACAACGCCTTTATCCGCTGTGGAATTTGTCCTTGAGTGTGATAACTGACATCCATCAAACATTGCACGTGGAAGTAGAAGAATCTACACCAGTGAGCGAAATAAAGGTTTCAGTTCGACATTCCAACCACCTGAAGAAGGCCGGAGCTTACAACGGCCAAAACGTTGAAATAAATATGGCGACAAAGATGAGAACAATAGTCCAAATAATGTAAATAATGTACATAATACCTCATCTCAGAAATATAGACAGAAACACAATTGCAATCTTCAAATGGTGAATATATTCTGACCGTTACAGTGTTCGCTTTCTCGTTGTATTTATTTAAAATTGGGTGTTAAGATTTGTTTATTTAATTATTGTTGCCTAAAATATTAAAATTAAATATTTGTAATTTATAACATTCAAATTCATGAGCACGAAATATAAAGAATTAAAAAAATGTTTAAATTTGAAATAAGTAAACAAGTTAGGTATAAAAGATTTAACTGTCTTTTTGTCGCATAAAATTCCATAGTTATAAAAATTAAGGTCAACTAGTACTTATTGTGCAAATATAATAATAGTTATGGTCCGGTTCCTTGTACCACGGTGATAGTCCATGGTAGAACCAATAAAGAAGAACTCGAAAATGGATGTGGAATAACACAGATATATTACAAACAGGAATATATACAGAGAAGTAGAAAGTGTTAGCACGAACAATCAGGTTTAGTAGTAATTGTCTGAACGCGACTCTGTTTCGGACTGCCTCTGACTCGACTGACTGACTCGGTCGCTCTGACTGACTGACAGACTCCTGACGGATTTCACTCCAGACTTCAGACTGAACTCCCTGCTTCCTCTTGAGGCGCATTATTTATTACGTATGGAATAGCCCATCATGTTATTATCGGTACATAACACCCACCTTCCGAAAATTTTGCATAGCAGGGGCCCTTTAATATCTTTTTTTCTTTGGATCTATTTCCAAAAGTTCAGTAAATTTTCTTTTTCTCGTCGATTTTCTTGGTTCTGGCATTATTTGCGGTCTCGTTATATCGAATGTGTCGAAAATCGTGTCCAATACCTCTTCTTGAGGTGGACCGTTAGCATCCTGTAACGGTCTCTTCCTTATTTGGTTTACGTGTCTTCTGTGTGATTTTTTCTTTCCTTGAACTATGTACATCATATTGCAATATTCTCAATTATCCCTTGTACCCAGCAAGAGGTATTATTTTTGTATGCCTTAAAAAAACTTTTTCCCCTGGGAAGAATTTTCTTTTTGGTGTGTAGGACTGTGTTACTTGTTTTGTTTTACTTGGTAGTAATTTATCGAACGCTGATCTGATTTTCCTAGCAAAGATGATATCTGCTGGTGATAATGTTGATGGTGTCGCATTATTTGTCGTTATTCTATATACCTGTAGGAATTGCTGTAATGCTTTCTCCGTAGGCACATCGTACGATTTTCGTAATGCTCTTTTGAGAGTATCTACAAATCTCTCCGCTTGTCCATTTGATCTTGGATGGTAAGGCGTGGATTTTATATGTTTTGCTTGATAGATTTCGGAAAACTCTTGGAAATCTGCTGACGTGAATTGCGTTCCGTTATCTGTTACTAAACAGTACATTACAGCCAAACCGAGCGAATAGCTCGTGGAGGAAATTTATGGTCATAGTAGGATTTTTGCACTGAAACACCTCCGGTCATTTACTGTAGCTATCAACTATGATTAAATAGTAGAACCCGTCAATTGGTCCTGTATAAACTGCGTGTATTCTTGACCATGGACGATCAGTTTCAGGCCAAAGCATATGTATGATTGGCGGTGCTTTAGCTGGTAAATTACAACCCTTGGACATTTCCACCATTTGAGAAATATCCTGGTCCATATTCTTCCAATATACATAGCTTCGCATTAGCGACTTCATTCTATTTTTACCCAGGTGTCCTCTGTGGAAATCCTTTAGTATCCGTTTTTGTAAAGTTTTGGGGATTACAACCATTTCGTTGTAAAGTAGCACATTATCGCATGGAGAAAAGCTGTCCGAGATTTTCTCATTTTTTTCTGCTATTTTTGCTTTTGTTTCATTAATAAATTCGTCATTTTTGGCTTCATTTTTTATGTCTTGCAATGTGACTGGGAGGTTTCTGACTGTACAACATAGTACTATTCTTATGTCTTCTTCATTTCTAAGGGCTGCGATTACCATATCTTCCAATGGCTTTGTCTTTGTTCGACAGACCATCCGCGTGCCCGATTCTTTTCGTTGGTAAATATTCCAATCTGAAATTATAGTTCAGAAGAATCGTTCCCCATATAAGTAGCATATTTGCTGTGTACACCGGTAGACCTTGTTTTTAATCAAAAATTTTTATTAACGGTTTGTGATCCGTCTGCAGAGTAAAGTGTCTACCATAGACGTATCTATGGAATCTTGTTACTGCGAAGATAATTGCTAGAGCTTCCTTCTCAATTTGTGAATAGTTTTTCTCCGTTGGTAGTAGGGTTCGAGAAGCATGTGCGATAGGTTTTATTGTCCTATCTGGCATTTTATGTAATATACACGCTCCGACACCGTAGGCGCTCGCATCACTTGCTACAATAATATCTAGTTTAGGATCATAGTGCGCCAAAAATAAATCCGATGTTAATGTCTTGATTATTTTTTCAAATGTTTCCTGGCATTGATCTGTCCACTGCCAAACGTTTTCTTTCTTTAACAGTTCGTTCCTGGTAGCTATTCACTAATCCAAGAAAACTTTGTAGTTCTGTTATGTTCTCAGGAACTGGCATCTTTTTTTATTGCTGTAGACCTCTCAGGGTTTGACGTCTAACTTCTTGGTCTATTATATGGCCAAGATATTTAATTTCTTTCATGAAAAATCACATTTATTTCCTTTCACTTTGAATCCGTAGCTTTGAATTCTCTTAAACACTTCTTGTACACGTTGCCAGTGTTTTTCAACGCTTTCGCTATTAAACAATATGTCATCCAGATATGCTATTGTGTATTCTAGTCCTGCCAGCATTCGTATCCATTGTCTGCTGGAAAATAACCGGTGCTACTTTAATTCCAAATGGTAGTCTTTGGTATCTGTACAATCCATTCTGTGTGTTTATGCATAGTAGTTTTGAACTTTCTTCATCTACTGGAATTTGCAGGTAGGCCTCACTTAGATCAATTTTTGAAAAATATTTTCCGTCATTTAATTTACTGAATACTTCTTCAGGACTAGGTAGCGGATAGTGGTAGTCCTTTATTGCTGCGTTCAAACCTGTAGAAAAATCAGCAGAAATTCGAATTTCTCCTGATTTCTTCTTAACGTAGAAGTGCGGCCCATTTGTTGTACTCTACTTTTTTTAATATGCCCGTATTTTTGACTCTAGATAATTCTTGGTCAATCTTTTCTATTGACGCAAACGGTACACTCCTTTTTTTCTTGAAAATAGGTTGAACGTTATCCTTTATTTTGATAAAATACTTCGGGGAAACTCGTTTTTAGTTTTCCTTTTAATTTATCTGCCTCGGTTGATAAGCTTTTTTACATTCTGGCAATAGGTGCTAATAGGCAGATCCCACAATTCGAATTTTTGCATCCAGTCTGCCCTGAATAGGTTTCAGTATTTCTTAAGACGTACATTTTTAGTTTTTTCGTCATTCCGTTGAATGTTACCTTTTCTGATTATTTCACACCTGAATTATATCTTTCTCCCCGTAACTGATCTCGCAATTTTATCTGTTTTTAACATGACAGGTTTGTTCATTTTTCTCCATGTTTGTAGATTTATGATAGTTAAGACTGAGCCAGAATCCAGCTGTAACCTAACTTTTCTGATTTGCATTTCAACTTGTACATATTTTCTTATATTAGTCTCATCTGCTTAGGTGGTCCTCGTAATTCTTATTCTGCTTTATTTTCTATACCAACAGTGGTAAATCTTGTGACCAATTTTTTTACATGATAGACAAGCTTTAGCACGATATGTACAGTCATTAACCCAATGCCAAGACCCACAACGATAGCATGGACTTGGTGATAGTTTCTTTTTATGTTGATTATAATTAGAAAATTTTGTTTTACCTGTTCTTGAGGCGGGAAAATCAGTTCGGTTTGTTTGTGAGGAGGGAAAATTTGTTTGCTTTGTTTGTGAGGAGGGAAAATTTGTTTTTCTTCGTACTTTGCGTATGTATGCTATGCCAGCTTGTTCTATGTCTTTAGAGTCTTTTTTAACGCTGACGATTCTCTGGCAGTCTTCGGCTAGGTTTTGACGTGTCAGATCTTGTTCATTTTCCAATTTAGTAAGTATTCTACGTCTCATTTCTGCGTCTTTCGTTGAAACCAGACCTTGGACGTAAATTAAGCATTTGAAGTTGTCAGCGCTAAGTTCCGATAATTTGAAGTCGTCACAATATCTGTTAACAATGGATGTGAAAGTTACGTAATCTTCGCTATCCTTTTTTGTAAGGTTCATGCATTTCCATCTTTTATGAAATAGTGAAGTATTGTAGCTGAAAATTTCCGTTAGCAATTTTATAGATTCTCTGAACGTTAACTCGCTTGTTTTTCTGGGAAGGATATAATCAACGAATTTGGTATATTCGCCTGTGCCTAATTTTCTTAATAAAAGGCGTACTTTACGTGCGTCTGACCAATCTTTGCAGTCAAAATCATATAGATCTTCATACCTTCGGAAGTAATTTGCAAAAGTTTATCTTCATCGGGTGCGTACTTGAAATCTTCGATATTACTCCAAATAGCGTCTTGAGAGAGAACTGATTCGTTCTCGGTTTTTTGCTCCTTATTTGCCATTGCACGTATCAATAATTCTTGCATTTCTAGATGTTTTTGTTCGTACCTTTGTTGTTTATCAAACTTGATTTTGATAACTTCCATGCTGGTTGACTTAAAATCATCCATGTTAACGTATATATTTTTTGTAACCTCATATTTTGTAGCCTGTGATCGCAAAAAAAAACTTTCCTTTGTTGTCAGTGGAATTTGATATCAAGAAAATAATTTTTTTTTTTAGAATTTAATCATTGTCCACTGTTACGTACGACGGATAGCAATAAAAAATGTCCTCCGAGTAGGGAGTTTATTTTTCTTTAAGGGTTTTCCAGATCGCCACTTGTTATGTGTGACGTATAGCAAAAAAAATAAATCCTCCGTGTATAGAGTTCGTATTTCCTTTTTAGCGGTTTCTTCGTCGTCACTTGTTTTGTTGACGAGAGAGGATTTTGTTTTTTGCTCTTCACGTGAAAGTTCGAAAACTTCGTCGCCACTTGTTATGCGCGACGAATAGCGAAAAAAAAAAAAAAACGTTATGTCCTCCGCGAAGAGATTTGGTTTCCTTGTCGCTACTGTTATGCTGTGGCGAACAATTTTTTTTCTTCCACCGAATGAGTTCGAATCGCTTGTCGCCACTGTTATAGTCCGGTTCGTTGTACCACGGTGATAGTCCAAGGTAGAACTCGAATACGTATATGGAATAACACAGATATATTGCAAACAGGAATATATACAGAGAAGTAGTAAGTGTTAGTACGAACAATCAGGTTTAGTAGTAATTGTCTGAACGCGACTCTGTTTCGGACTGCCTCTGACTCGACAGACTCCTGACGGAATTCATTCTGAACGGTATTTAGTCACCCCCCAACCCACGAGGGCATCATGTAGCACGTCCGGTTGAACGTGGGATCTCTGAGCCCGTGGGATCTCCGAGCCCGTGGGATCTCCGAGCCCGTGGGATCTCCGAGACCGTGGGCTCGGTCAAAAATATGCCCTCTGAACCAGTATAAACGGGTTCAATGTCGGTTTACTTCCCCGAAACTCCGCCATTCGGCGTAGCCTCTTTCCGGTTCCTTCCCCCCCGAAGGCAGAGAGTTTAATCGATCAGCCGATCAGCCGGTCGCGCAGAATTTATTACGTATGGAATAGTCCATCATGTTATTATCGGTAAGGTCCCATAACAATAACAGATCGAGACTATATATCTAATATGTTTTGAACAAAGCTTTATACTTACATCGGTGAAAGTATATATATATATATATATATATATATATATATATATATATATATATGTAAAAGACAATAGGGAAACTGTAATAGTTGCCGACGCGTTTCGTCCGAAGTGGACTTTTTCAAGGCAAGAAAACGAAATGAATTTATTAAACAAAGTAACTAATAATAACAAAACAAAATGTCCTTATCAACTGGAAGAATTTAGAGAATACTATTTTCATACTGTTAACTGAAAATTACTTCAATTACTGTTACGTGCGGAGATATTGTTTTTATTGCTGTGTTGACGGATTCAATCATTTTAAATAAATAATAGAGATGATATATCTAAGAAAATATTTTTCAGTGTGCATTAATTGTTTATGTATAACCGAAACATATGCAGTAATTCTCCGGGTTACAAGAATCTCTACCTACGGCGACATGTGGTTATCCCGCATTGGCAAATTAATCCTGTTTCGACTTCTGCTGTTTGCCTCTTACATAAGGCGGCAGGGTCAGTTCTTGGATGTACGACATACTAGATTGTTGCGTATTCGCTCTCTTTCGTTTTTGTTGTGTTTCTGGAAACTTATAGGCTTTCATTCTGGTTCCCAAGCTTAGTGTTATGTCTTCTGATGACGATGCCTCGGACAATGGAAAGCCACCACCATGGAAATGAAATTAGATATTGTTAAATGCTCTGATAAAGAGAGGAACAGCGACGAACATTGACCAGTTGCTTGGCTTAAGTTGCTCAACTGTCAATTAAAACATCTACGTAGGATCTTACGTATCATCATCACATCAAATGAAAGCCATTATCAGCACTTAAAATAAATATACAAGCAGCTTAAAACCCTTTTAATTTCATTATATCTTTTATATTCATTTCATTATATTTATCCCCTTCATTTGTTTCTTCAGTCCTAATTGTGTTAAAATGTGTCATAGACATGCGTTGTTATGTTCTAGATCATTACGCGGAGATGAAAAAATAGTTGAATATTCTTCTCTTGCTGGTAGATTTTTTTTTTACTCCTGTAGCAGTGGAGACTTCAGGGGTTATTGGCCCTCGTTCGATGGCGTTCCTTCGGAGGAATGGCGCCATTGCGTCTCGATTAAGGGACGAGCCTCGCGAAACGGAGTGGCTCTTGTAGCGTGTCTCACTGGCCATGGTTCGAGGTAACGCTTTCTCCATCATTGCGGCTGGCAGAGGTTGGAAAAAATTGTTTATTGTTACGTTGTTCTGGAATTTTCGTCAGTGGTCAACCGAACTTGCTTTGTTTCAATAAATGTATTTCCTATAATTATAGACGAGTTTGAGAACAGAACGAGGAAATAAATAGAAAGCATTAATCCGTGACGTCATCATGAATTTTCATGGAAGTTTTTTCTATAACAAAAAACAAACGAAAGGTAAAGCAGATGTTCTAAAGTTTAACAGAAGCGAGGAACGAAGTCCCCTAAAGCAGATTAACAGAAGCGAGGAACGAAGTCCCCTCTTTAGTCAATAAAGTCGATTATTACTTTACCTTAACATAGGTGTGTAAGTGCTTGTTCATAGAAAATTTGTCAGCAAATTAAAATTCGCGAAGTTTTTTTTTTTTCTTTAATAACAGACATTGATATATTAGGTTGGTGCAAAAATAATGACGTAATAATGTCGTTTTTTGACGTTAAAAATAAGTCAAAAAACGACATTATTACGTCATTATTTTTACACCAACCTAATACATAAAATTGTTTAGTTTAACGTAATTCAAACAGAACATATTTTTGGGGATAGTCCTCAACCTAGAACCGTAATTAATTTATCAAACATATTAAAAGTTCAACCTTGTATTTTGTGCTACTTCTGTCTTATGGCTTCTGAAAAATCAAGCAACCGATCATCGATACGTATCGTGAACTTTTAATATTATATTAGAATATAGTAGATTATATTAGATAGATAGATGCCAGTGAGAAGTATTGTAGTAGAATAAAATAGTTTAATATAAAACTTATTTGGGCAATCAGCAACTTAAACTTGTTTAGCCCACCAAAAACCAAAGTTATAAACAAGAAGTCAATGCATTGTACTCATTCTTTGACTCGGGACCATCCCCTGCACTTATATTGCATGTGGCCGCCATACTGAAAATATGACTTTGGTCAATTCTTTTGAATTGTTGGTGCCAAGAGAGAACGGTGTAATGCAATGTAATTTTCCTCTGGTCACGACATATCGAATCTTGTTACTATATGCGTATCCAGAACGTAAAAGCTTATTTCAAACACGTCTGCAATAATCAATAAATGAAAGACAAAATCGAGGAGACAAACTGGTTTATTCGTTTGTCTCGTACGGTCAGGTCGTCTTGCTCGCCCAAGCCTTGCTATATACAATAGATGGCTTCTTGTCAGAGGCGACTAAGTGATTAATTGGCTTGAGAAAATCTGAAAGGCCAAATTGCGTGACCGGAGATAGTTATTCACTTTAGATTTCTTCCATCTAGGAGAAACATTTCTTTCTTTCTTTCTTTCCTTCTTTTTTTTCCCCCTTGCAAATATTCTTTCGTTTTTCGTTCATTCAAGAAAGAAAGACATTTTAATTCATTTTTGTTTCTTGCTTTCTTTCTTTCATTTTCTATTTTTATTTCTACTTGTTTCTTTCCATCATTTTTCTGTTCGTTTCTGTTCACATATTCTTAAATTACCTTTCCTTTTCTTCCTTTCTTTCATTGGCTCCTTCTGTCTTTCTTTCATTTTTCTCTTATCAATTTGTTCCATTTTCTATTATGATTTTTTTCCTGTCTTTTTTCTTTTTCTTTCTTTTTTCTTTCTTTCCTTCTATCTTTCTTTCTTTCTTCATTTTACTTTATTTTACATTACTTATAGTTCTCCAGATCTTTTTTCCTTTCCTTCTGTTTCTTTTTCTTCTCTCTTTCCATATTTTTCTCTCATTTTATTCCTTAATTTAATTTTTCTTACATTCTATTGTTTTTTGTTTTTCTTTCGTTTTTTGCCTCTCTTTCATTTTTGCTTCTCTTTTTATCTCATTTATTTTCATCGTTCGTCTTTTTTATTCACTATAAACTCTTTGTTTGCTTGTTTGTTTGTTTGTTTCTTTCTTTCTTTCTTTCTTTCCTTCTTGCTTTCATGTAATCATTCTTTTCTCGTTCATTCTTTTTTTTTATTCTCTTTCTAATTACCTTTGTCTATTTCTTTCTCCTTTGGTTTTCCTGTCGACTTTCCTGTTTGTTTGTTTCTTTCTTTCTTTCTTTCTTTCCTTCTTGCTTTCATGTAATCATTCTTTTCTCGTTCATTCTTTTTTTTTATTCTCTCTCTAATTACCTTTGTCTATTTCGTTCTCCTTTGGTTTTCCTGTCGACTTTCTCGGATTAATCTCATATCTGTTACATTACATATTATTTATATAAGTTTATCACTAAATTTAGCAGATATTTTACTTGTCTCCTTGACTCGATCTGTCTATTCATATCAGTCTCGTTCAACGACGCTATATTTTCTCTCGATACCCTTGTGTTCCGATCAATCTATATGATAATAATATATTTAAGTGCTCAATATCGCGGATAGAGCGTATGTAAATATACAAGTGTACATTAACGTCAACATAGTTACGAAGGTGTGTTTTTATGCTTACATGAAGTCATCAGGTCATTACACACATACGAGCGCACGCACACATACACACACACACACACACACACATATATATATATATATATATATATATATATATATAGAGAGAGAGAGAGAGAGAGAGATACCTTTCAAAAATGTGATATCTAAAGTTTAAAATGCATATTGTTATGGTCCAGGTTAGGACCAATGAAGAACAACACGAACACAAGAGTAGAAATAAGAACGGTATATTACACGAAATAATAATACAAGATGTGGAAGGTGTTAGTATGACTGTCAGTCTGGATTGGAGTGAACTACTATCGGCTCGTAGAGTTGGTCAACGTCCTCGAACGAGACTCTGCCCTTCGGCGGAGCCTCGTCCGAATTCCTCTCTGCTCAGAGGCAGAGATTTCGACCGTCAAGTCGAGAAGCTCGGCTCGATTCAGTATATAGCCACCCCCCACAAGCGTTGCATGTGACACAAGGCCGAGTTTAACTTGGGTTTCCTGAGCCCGTAGGCTCGGTCAAAAATGCCCGTAGAACCCGTATAAACGGGATCGGCTTGGTCAACCTCGTCCGGGTTCCTCTCTGCTCAGGGGCAGAGAGTTCGACTGACAAGCCGAGAAGCTCGGCTAGATTCGTCCCCCTCTCTTGAGAGGCGTAGTATACATAGTGTTAGGAAGAGTTTATTATGTAGTTATAGGCAAGGACCCACGACACCTATTAAACAATGAAAAAACTTTCTTTAAGCCTTTGTTTTAATTTATTTTTATTTCGAGTTAATAAATTAAATATAACATTTTCAGTAAGCAAAATAGTTTACTCTCTTTTAGTCCGAATTTAAATTGATTTGAATCTTTTTTTTTGTTTTTATCATCAAAGTCTACAATATAATCCTCTTTATTAAATATAAGTATTCAAAAGTAAAACAAACGATTCTGAAAATTATTTAAGATCAGTTGATTTAAAATTTAATTAAGTTGAATTTAAAAATATTACATTTAATTTAACATATCGTAGAACATTTTTAACACTGGCTAGGTGTTTTCAAGAGGTTATGATAGTTCTGTCGGCAAACTTATGTTTGTTAAATAGAACTAAGGGGTATATAACTGTAAAAATTACTTGACATCTACGAGGTGGAGAAATTATTATATATAACGTTTTACTAACCAATAAAAGTAAGAAAATATTGTAAAGAATATAATTTATTGAATTTTAGCTACATGGACTACATAGCTTTACTTACGAAGACGGTTATTGAAGAAATGTTACCAATATATCTTAAATATACTATAGTTACCACTGTTAATTCATGTTATTTTATAGACATCCTTTTTTGTTTTTTTTTTAAATCGACATATTTATACACTCATAAAATAAATTCAAAACTCTTTTTAAATACTGGTTTTCATTGAATTGTAGTGAGCTTTTCCATTTGTGATTAGTATATACAGTTTTAATTTTTAAATATTTTAATATTTCTTGACCGATAAAAATTAATACAGAATTTTTTAAAAATTGAAATATAATAAATTATTTAAATTAAACTTAAAAAGGGAAAAACATTGTTGTAAAATTGATTATTCATCGAAAAATATGTCTTTAGACAATAGTGACCAGAATATATATTATACATAAAATGTTCAATTTATTTTCTTAATTAAATAATGTCTTACATTCATTGCATATTTTATTGCATGATTCAGGAGAGATTTTCTGTAATTAGAAGACCAAAAATAGTTCCTGATTTAAATTCTTTGACGAATTTTCCTTAGAATTAATATTAAACGTTACAAAGAAGAATGCCATAAAATTAAATGAGTGGGAGTAACATGTGTAAACACGAATATTTTACAAATATTTTATAGAAAAAGTAACGTTTTAAATTGACTGATTTCTTTTCTGAATTACACCAGAAAGTCTGGTTAAAATCCGAAAATTTTTAGATCAGTGTTTTCTCCCCCTAAAAAACGCTCAGATTTCCTGTAATACTATGTCACGACGTTGACGCCAGGAAAAAAAAACAAAAAAAAAACAGTATTTAAACAAAAATGTCCCTGGTTCTAAAAACGACCAAATATATATTATTATTTATTTATTTACATAAAAATCCGTTGATATATAATCTTAATAATAACAGAAAGGTCTTATCGTTAAAATTTTAGTATTTCATAAGTCTGGGTATTGTTGACGTTGTGTGTATATATATATATATATATATATATATATATATATATATATATATATATATATATATATATATATATATATATATATATATATATATATGTGTGTGTGTGTATATATATATATATTCGGTGTATGTATGTATTTCTTACTGCTTTACGCAATATAATTAGTGGATAAATGTGTGTGAGCAAACAGTGTGTTTTGTAAACAATGTAAATCTACTGCTACCGGCTTGTGCATTCGAAAGAGTATTTAAAGAAATATATATATACAAACATATATATATACATATATATGTTTGTGTGTGTGCGTGTGTGTAAAAATAGACAGATAGATCCTGCACTGTGATATGTATGTTTTGTGTGTGTGTGTGTTCGTGTGTATAATCTACCTTCGACTATTAACTTAAATACTTCGACCTAGGTGAATACTCATATATATATATATATATATATATATATATATATATATATATATATATATATACATACATATATATATATATATATATATATATATATATATATATATATATATATATATATATATATATATATATATATATATACATACATATATATATATATATATATATATATATATATATATATATATATATATATATATATATATATATATATATATATATCCCTCCACTACTTATCTAGGTAAACTTCAGAAATCATGGACCATTATTTCATACTCAAACTCTGGAATCTATGTCATCGATTCCTGCACGTACCCTCATTTCAGAAATCAACTTGAGAAGATTTATCGTTTCAGACTATCGTTTGGCGCTTCTGAATAAAAAAAAAATGAAAAAAAGAAATCCTTAATTTTGAAACTCCTGGATAGATTCACGAGTCGTTTAAAGAATAATAGATAATTTATTTCATATACTTACTTTATTTTATTAAACCCATCCTAAAGATTGAATAAGGATTTTAAATAATTTATTGGTTTCATTAAATCTATTAGAAGAAAAGTAGATTTAAAGACATAAATCCGGCTTAATTGATTTTAACAAATTGTTATTATAATCAATTAGGTCATTAAAAACTAGGTCTTTAAAATAACAAATCATTTCTTTTACATCAGGAATCATATTCATGTATCGTTTGACATGTCCAATAGCAAAATATACAGTTTCCATTTGGTATAACTCGTCAATGTTTTATTACAATTAGATTATATTAGGTTGGTGCAAAAATAATGACGTAATAATGACGTTTTTTGACGTTAAAAATACGTCAAAAAACGAAATTATTACGTCATTAATTTTGCACCAACATAATAGCTGTATATAATAACTGTCTTTCCAACTTGGATTTTATTTTAGAATGTATCAAATTCAAATGCAAAGTGAAATTCATTTGAAATACCCGTTTGTGACGTGCTTATTTATATATAGTGAACACCAAAAAACAGTATGTATCAGGTCATCCCATAAGTTCTGTTCGAATTTTAACTTTTTGTTAAAATGAACGATATTTAAACAGTATTTTATAATGTCTAATGGAGCTGAACATTATTTTTATGTTTAGATGCGTTTAAACTGATCAAATTTTTTTTTCAGAGAACAATAAAATAAAATAAATTTTGTTTGACTAAAACCCTTCTAACATGGAAGTACCCAATAATCAGTTGATGCACATGATGCTTTATAAGTTAAAGAAAGGAAACTTAGCAGCCGAAGCTGCTAGAAACATTCACTCAGTTTATGGAGAGGAATGTGTGAATGAAAGAACTTGCAGAAGATGGTTTGCAAAATTCGGAGGTGGAGATTTCACCCTTGAAGATGAAGATTGAACCGGGCGTCCAGTTGATTTTGATGAAAAGCTTCTTGAAGCAGCCTTTGCAGAAAATCCTGCTTTATTAGTTGATGAATTGGCCGTGGTTCAAACCATACAACTGTTAATCGCCATCTTCAACAACTTTGAAAAGTTCCTAAACTTGGAAAATGGGTGCCTCATGAATTGTCTGAAAACAACCTCAAATCCCGAGTTGACATCTGCTCTTTTCTCCATTCTCGTCAACTTGTTTCACCTTTTTTTGGATAGACTTGTGACTGGCGACGAAAAATGGATCTTTTATCGAAATGTTAAGCGTCGTTGACAGTGGCTTGGTAAAGGGGAAGGACCCTAGCCACAGCCGAGAAGGGAACTTCATGGGCAAAAGGTTCTTCTTTCAATCTGGTGGTATCGCCAAGGAAAAATCCACTTTGAATTCTTACTACCTAATGCAACAATTAATGCTCAAATATACTGTCATCAATTAGAGCGTTTGAACCAAACTTTGAGGAAAAAAAGACCTGTTCTCGTGAATCGAAAAGGGGTGATGTTTCATCAGGACAATGCGCGACCCCACACAGCAAGAATCACGTCACAAAAGATCGAAGAACTTGGTTGGGTGAAAATTCCTGATCCATATTATTCTCTCGATCTTGCTTCTTCAGACTACCATTTGTTTCGTAGCTTCCATAATCATTTGGAAGAAACAGCTTTTGTAACACAGGAAGAGGTTAAAACTGACATTTCTGAGTTCTTCGAATCAAAGCCAAAATAACTTCACAGTAATGGAATTAGTAAGCTTGTTAATAGATGGAGGGAAGTCATAGATAATCAAGGAAAATACATTTTTGATTGAATCTGTAATTAAATTTAACATTTGGTCATTTGTTTTCTTTATTCAAAATTTGGACAGAAATTATGGGTTGACCCGATATTTATTTTGAATTCAGCACCCCAGTATATATATACGAGTCATCTGATATAATCCCCCAAAAAAATTCTTTTTTAATACCAAGTGCCTTTAAGAAGTAGATGTTTACCTCCCTCCCCATCTCCTTTCATTTAGTATCTGAATTACCCAGACACTTTGGTAAAACTACTGTGGGTCCTGTAATAACAGTACCTCCGTTTAATATGATAAAGTACGAAACAGTGAACCGACATTCCTAGCAGGAAAACTTAGCATTTAAAAAAATAGTTCTTCAGCTAATTACTTATATACAGACAGGTTTATCCACGCCTGTGCTGTATAAAGCCAGGCTTAGGGGCCGCGTTGAGCTGTAGTATACAGCAAACTTCTACCAGATTACGCAAGTCCTATTTATACTGTTTATACTACTGGTATAATAACTGTGTTATGTCGGAAAAATTTAAACATGAATTAATAACTTAATATTCACGACATCGAAAAACGTTTATGAAGCTACTCTCGCGAAGAGAGTTCGGTGTTTACGCGGAGTCTCACACTATTGTCTTTTATGATTTTGATCAAAGTTTAATAAATATCTATCTAATAACGATCGTATGCTGATATAAAATCTGTTACGCTTCTTTCAGCTGAACATCGGATGACTTTGTCGCAATCATATTAACTATGTATGTTAGCGGGGTACATCTTGTCTCGCTAAATCAGTTACGAGCGAGTTCTATCCTAAATTACGATAAGTTTGAGCCTCAAATGTTGCTCCACACCTCCGGCCTGGTGTCACATCTAAGCTACGCTTAGAAAATGACCATATTTTAAACGTTTGTTGAACTAGTATAATATATAGACTCTTATTTGGCATTGAATGCTAAAGCCTGTTGTGAGAGACGAAGAAGAGAATTCTAGCAAGGGAGACGAGTATCTACCGACTAATGCTTACAAGATTATTGACAGAACCTGTGAACAAAGACAGAAATCCTTTTACAGAAATAAGGAATCGACCAAAAGAGGCATTTGATATTTCCGTGACACTCAATGAGTAAAAAGGTTCGAGATGATTTTAAATTCACGACATGCATTAAAGGCAAAAGAACAAAGTGGAGACAGGGAGTAACGTACATAATGAATTTGTTAGGGCAATGGTTAAGCAAGCTTGCATCGCTAGGTCAATTACAACTGAGTAGTGAGTTCGATCCTCGCCGGGTGCTTCAAACATTCGGCCTTGTGCCACATCTTAGCTGCACTTATAAAGTAATGTCAGGGCACCTCGACGTGGTGTAATGATCATCAAACTTACCTCGTTAGATCAATTACAACTGATTAATAAGTTTGATATCCACCGGGTTACCCATTAATTCAGCCTTGTACTACATCCATGCTACGCTTAGAAAATCACCATGGGTATAATGGTTAGAAAACTCGCTAGATCAATTACAACTGGGTAGTAAATTCGATTCTCAACCGGTACTCCAATCATTCGTCTTTGTGCCACATCTATGCTCCGCTTAAAAAAATCGCCATGGTTATCAAGCTTGTCTCGCTAGATGAATTACAACTGAGAAGTGAGTTCGATCCTCACCTGGTGCCCTATTCATACGGCCTTGTACCAATTTATGCTAAACTTAGAAAATCAACGTGGGCACATCGATGTAGTGTAATGGTTAGTAAGCATGTCTCGCTACTTCAATTACAAGTGAGTTCGATCCTCACTGGGTGCCCTGTATTTTTCGGCCTTGTGCCACAACTAAGCTATGTTAAGTAAATCCCCATATTTTGCTACGTTTTTGAAGCATTAAATCTTAATTCTCTCGCGCAAATCTATCGACATGTGATCTTATTATTTCTTTATAAGATGTTCTTTTTTTTATATATATTTCTGTTTTTTTTTGCCTTACCAAAGCAGTATTCTGTGTTCATTTTTAAACTCTAAGGTTTCTCTTTTTCTGTCTGAGTTCTTATTCTATATATTCTGTTTATTTTATCCTTTCGCTTGGAAACGAGTTATTCGATTTTATTATGTCTCATATTGCGTTCGTGTTTTTTTTTTTTTTTTTTTCTCATACCTGGCGGTTTCCAATTGTTACTTCATGACAATAGCTGATAGTCATCCAATTGCCAAGAACTTCCTTCTTAGCAGGAAAATAAAAAAGAATAAAAATAGAAGCAAAAAAAAAGATGAAAGAAACTAAAAGCAAGCCACATTGGAAGGCGCATGCGCGCATTCGCAAAAATTTGGATACCATTTTTGAAACAGTAAAATAAAAATAGCCAAAATTAAATTAAAAACATAAGCAATAAGGATGTTAAGAAACAAAACTAAACGTTCACTCCCAGCTGCTATGCATTAGAAAATACATTTAACTAACATGGCTTCTTCTTTCAATTATAGCAATATGCACCTGCCTGCTCTGGCGAAGACCTTTCTTGCTCTTAAAAAAGTCAAAAAAAAAAACTAATGTCGCATCGAGTATAAACCAAGCATCCATTTTCTAATTTTTTCGCGTTTTTTTTCTAATCAAAAGAATTTTTTTTCGCTACTTGGAATCTTCTTCCTTTCTGAAAAATGATCAAAATTCTTTATAAATAATAATCCATATAGAAAAAGATTTGAAATCAGTAAAAAAAAAAAAAACAAACAAAAATCACCCTATTGATAACCGTGATGATTAATCTTGCAAGTTATTTTCGGTAAATTTCGTTACTGCTCCATATTTTTTTTAATCATTTCTTTGCATCTACGTTTGAATCCTGTTCCTCTCCAGTGTTGCGCCATGTTCTGAATATTGAACAGTGCGCATGTCATGTAGAGGCCGCCATATTAAAGTGAGATAGAACAACCGCTAACTAAATTCAGGTACACGAAAAGTTAAATTATGAACGTACAAGACAAGCACAACCACATATTTGAAAACCTTTGAGCGTAAAACACCGGTAAAATATTTAATTTTTGACACTTTTGCTAAAAGAATATATATATATATATATATATATATATATATATATATATATATATATATATATGTATATATATATAGTGTAACCCGGATATAAGAGAGTTGTCGGGACCTGAGAAGAAGTCTCTTATATCCCGGGTTTGTCTTATATCCGGGTTTGGTCTAATTTATATACATTAACACAGGCTCTAATTTGGGACCAGAGAAATTCTCTCTTATATCCGGGTTTATCTTATATATGGGTCTCTTATATCCGGGTTACACTGTATATATATATATATATATATATATATATATATATATCTGTGTGTGTGTGTGTGTGTGTGTGTGTGTGTGTGCGTAACTACTCTTTTTTTATTAATTTTTTTTTTAATCATTTTACCGCAAGCAAGGGAATAAAGCCACTTGGATGCAAAGAATGACTGATTGTGAGAGAATACGAGAAAAAAGTATAATGAAGGAAGAATAAAAGATCAAGAATTAAGAAAATAAAAAATAACATTGCATATAAAGATTTTTGAAGGTCAACGTTGACTGGAAAGCAAGAAGTCGGAAGATAGTTCCACAAGCGAGAAGTGCGAGTGAAACATTGTTAGCATAGAACTAACGGTTACATCTAGGCATTTCAACTATAAAACGATGAGACCTTGCCGCCAATATTGTACTGCGCTTGAGTTGTTTTCCTTTTATATATAATAAGTATGAGGCATAAAACATTTTTTTTAAGTTTCAAAACCCCTCACTAAATAGAATAAGCATTTATCGTCCTCCAAGGTATTGTCTCTTATTTTAATATGAACCTCAGAGATTCAGAGCCGTTAAAAAGAAACTGAACGAAAGGCATTTGGATGATTATCGTTCCGAGAATTCTACACATCCTTGTATCACGCCCTTTTTTATTTTCGTAAGTCTACCTAATTTTCTATCCATATGCAGGTGATTTACTTCCAGTAAACGCTCTGGAATAGTTTATAATATTATAAATTATATATAATATATATAAATTATATATTTAATTTATGGAATAATAATAACGTCTTTTCCAAATGGATCTAGTTTTCTAAGCAATTCAAATATTAGGTTGGTGCAAAGATGATGTCGTTTTCTCACATAGTAACATAGGTTAGAAAACGACATTATCTTTGCACCAACCTAATAGATCTTTCTGCAGTACCTTGTCAAATGCTTAATCTATATAACATAAGATGATATCCTTTTGTATTGATCTTTCAGATATCATTCTGATCATGAATATCGTATTTCTTGCTCTGGTGTCTTTGCCAAAGCCATTCGGTTTTGGTATTAATTCCCATCTAATGCTGCTTCGCACTTAGTTCATCAGGATTCGCGTTATTAATTTGGTTGGTTATGTAACTCATTCAACTGATTTTCTAATGTAGCTCGCATTCATTTGAACCTGGATTCTTAGGTAATCTTACGAAGATGGATTTAATGACATCCTCTGGTATGTTGTCACTGTTGTATATTTTATTTATTACTTCTGAAGGAGAGTATCTCTCTTATGACCCAAACAGAGCCTGCTGCTTTATTCCTATAATTATTCTGGCACTTCCCTATTTCCCAGCGTAGGGTTTTCTCTCGTATTGTTAAAAAGTTATTTCGCGAATCTGATCTATTGTTGGAATATTTTTTTCTCTTTTTCTCCATGATTTTACAGAACATTGTCTGTTCGCTCATCTTTCGTTAATACTTTTATTTCGTTGTGCATACTAGCTTTATCTGTATTGATCAACGTTTCTAATTCTACTCCCTGTTAATTGAGACCTTCGTCTTTAGCCTGCCTACATAGTTTTTTTTTTTTTTATTTATTTTTTATTTCTGTGCTATCTGTTCTATATTCGTTTCCATTCCTTGGTATTATTTGTGGTCACTTTTTCATTATTTCTAGAATTCCTCAGGCATTCGTTCTTTCTTGCATCGTTGTCTTTGGGTCGCTTTCGCCGGCGTCACTAGCGTTTCTATCAGCATTCTAGTCTCGTTGATGTTATATTCGTTTACATTACTGTTTTTGTGTAATTCCTTGCAACTTGGGCCCTTGAAAAGTCCTTTGTGTTGCAGACTGAGCGTTGCTTTGATGTTTCAATACTTTTACTCTGATATGATTGGTCGTTGGTCCCATCAACAGTCGGCGCTCGGATAGGTTTCACGTTGGACAACTGCGATTCTGACTATTTTGTTGATTGTTACATAATCAGTATGGTACTTATTGTCTTCTTTCAAGCTTATCCATGCCCATAAGTGTACTAGAAACAAAGGGCGGTGATTATTTTAATGGATTTTAAAAACACATATTGATATTATTATTTATTTTAATGAAAGATTTATTACTTTTGAGGAAATTCGAAATTTTGTAAAACATTCCCAAATATTTTATTCTCTTATTCACGCACATTCTATATATGCGTACACACACACACAGACACACACACACACACATAATATATATATATATATATATATATATATATATATATATATATATATATATATATATAAATAATGTCGTTTTTTGACGTTCAACTTCAAAAGAAAAACGACATTATTTTTGCACCAACCTAATATATATATATATATATATATATATATATATATATAACTAGACTAGTTTCGAAAAACCCTCGAATTTTTGATTTGCCAATAATCAAATCAATCTCGAGGGAAAAAAAGGTTTTAAAAAAAGAAAGAGCTACAAACATGAACTACTGCCGAAAAAAATCGCACAGATGCAGGGCTGAAGGCCAAAGAAAAAACCTGATACGAGTAAACAACTAACTAACAAAAGAGCTCAATACAACCGTAGAGCCGAACTTTCCCTGACGATCCGTTTAGGTAAAACCTAGGTAGATTTTTCTGGCTCACTAGGTGTATTGGGACGCGTTCCGTGATTTCCTCCGTGATGTCCCCTGGGATGGAGTCTTTAATCTCCCCGTCCAAGAATGTTCTTGTGAAGTCTCTTCCTGGAATCGACGCTTTCATCCCATCAAGGAAATATAGGGTCAAGTCGCTCTCCTCACCCTGGTTCTCGGCTGCTTGCTAAGCTGCCATCGCCCATAGGAACCACTACTTCCACCTATTCCGTAGCGACATGTCTGATTGCAATAGACGTCACTTTGCCTCCGCCCGTAACGAATGTAAGCGTGTCCTCAAAGATGCTAAGTCACTATTTGCGGCTCGGATGAAGGAACGTATTGCATCTCGCAAATTTGGCTCCAAAGATTATTGGCGTCTCTGCAAGAGCGTATTGAACATTTGCAAACCCTCTATACCTTCTTTATTCAACCAGTTCGAAGTCCTGACCTCCTCTACCAACAAGGCTGAATGCTTTGCTCGGAAATTTTAATTCAACTCCACGCTCGACTCTTCCGGTGTACCCATACCCGACTTCCCTCTTAGAATTGAGGCCATATTGAGTGGGTTAAACATAATCCCATGTTTGGTACTGGGCGTTATCTCCAATTTAGACCCCAACAAGGCTAGTGGTGGAGACAGGATACCAGTCATTGTCTTGAAGAAATGCGTGCCTGAACTGGCGCCCGCCCTTTCTAAACTATACAACTATCTGGTTTTCCTGATTGCTTGAAGTTCTCTTCGATCGTTCCTGTCTTCAAGACCTCCGGCGACCCCTCTGACCCTTCCAACTACCGTCCTATCAGTCTCCTTCCCCTCTTCGGCAAAGTCTTCGAAGCCCTAATCAATACCTGGGTGGCTAACCACCTGACATCCCATAATCTGCTTTGCCCGATCTACAGCCGATGTGCTTACGGCCATCACTGAAACAGTCTACCGAGCTCTTCAAAATAACGGGGAAGCCCGAGCCGTGGCACTTGATATCTCCAAAGCATTTGATAGGGTTTGTCATGCCGGCCTTCTTCGCAAGTTCCAGGGTTATGGCATTACGGATCGATTATATAACCTAATACCATCATTCCTGTCAAACCGTAAATTGAAGGTCGTTCTCAGTGGATTCTCCTCCAGTTCATATCCCACGAACGCAGGTGTTCCTCAAGGCTCCATCCTAAGCCCCATTCTATTCCTTATCTACATAAATGACCTTCCTGACGCAATAACTTCCCAAGTTGGCATCTACGCGGATGACACCACAATTTATTCCTGCCTCAAAAACATATTTAGTCTCGCTGACAAAACTCGCCTGGCCGTGCGTCTCGAAAAGGACCTCCAATCGATTGTGAACTTGGGCATGAATTGGCTGGTCAACTTACAACGCTTCCAAGACAAAACGGCTCTCTATTAATCACTACAGAGATCCTTCCCTTTCCTCCATTAAAATGTCTGACGCTCAACTTCTCGAGAGCAACTCTCTGCGGCTTCTCGGTCTCACGTTGACTGCTGACCTGAGATGGAATAAATACATTGAATCAATTGCCTTGTCCACTGAAAGGAAGGTTGGCTCCCTGAGCCGCGCCAAGAAGTTTTTTCTCCCCGGTGTCGATCCTCCATATCTACAAATCAACAATTCGCCCTTGCATGGAGTATTACTGCCATATATGGTCTGGTGCCCCTTCTGTTTGCCTCCGGGTTCTTGATAGGCTCCAGAGGTGGGTATGCAATGTAGTTGGCCTTGCCCTGGCGTCTCGTCTACAGTCATTTTCTCTCAGACGCGCCGTCGCCTCTCTCTGTCTGTTCTACAAATACTTTCATGAAAATTGCTCCGAGGAGCTGCATTCCCTGGTTCCCAGACGTCATGTGTTCCAGCGCCTTACGAGGCTTGCATCCCGCTCTCACCCCTTCACTGTCGAAACTCCTAAATGTAGCCGTCTCTTCTACTCTAATAGCTTCATGTCTCGCACCTCTCGCCTGTGGAACTCCCTTCTTTTTCCTGTTTCCCTGTGAGCTATAATCTCCAGCTATTCAAGTATAATATCAATCGACATCTCCAGTTGCCTTGATCAATCCACTACCCTCACCCTTTCTTCTATCACTCCTATCTGATCTTGCTCTAAATTTTCTGTAACCCCTTGCGTCCTAGTGGTTTCCCGCCTTGCTTGGGGTGAAATGCTTAATATATATATATATATATATATATATATATATATATATATATTATGAGATAACGATGTTAATTTTTTTATATATCAAGATAAATTTTAAGGGAAAGACGTCTGACAAAATGGAAAAAATTATCCTGTGAAGCGTTTCGTCCTTCAGGGATTTCATCGGACTACATTTATTTTTTACCGCGATGCGCACGAACAAACGAGAGATACTGAGAATTTGTAAATTTTTTTTTCGAGTTTACAACCAAAACACACGTTAAAAAATAAATTTAAAATTCTCAACGCTCTCTTTCGTTTGTGCTCATCAACGTAAAAATCAATTTAGTCCTAAGTGCCGAAAGGTATCACACGAAGTTTTCTCACCACCCCCATATATATATATATATATATATATATATATATATATATATATATATATATATATATACAGGGTGCGATGGATAAATTGTCACCATTTTATTTTATTTTTTTTAATTTTTCACATGCGCGTTGTTTGTGTTTGGTTTTGCCGATTGCTTAATATAGTAGGGTCAGTTGGACACCGTCTGTGAGAAAAAGCACCATGATACAATTCCTTCCGCCAGAAATTTGTAAACGGCATGCTGTACTGCCTGGCATTCGCGCCGGAAGCTCTAATACGAAAATCTCAGAGTTTTCTGGTTTCAATGTAAGAATACTTCAGTGGATTCGGAAAGAGTTCGATGAGTCCAATACGGATTACGGAGTTGTTTGAAGTAATCCCTAGTGATAGCGAAGTTATGGTTTAATTCATTTCCCAAAGGCCCTCAGACTCAACACGGCGGCCGACATCAAGTACTTTGCTTTGAGAAGGTCGTACTGTCTGATTCAAGAGGGTGGCTGCTGAAAGATTCTATGTCTGGAATCAGGACTCTGCATCATGCCACAAAATCAGGAGAACCCAGGCATGGCTGTCAGGCAATTTCTGCAACCACATCATACCTTACATCTGACTACCTAACTCCCCAAACTGCAACCCTCTTGATTATTATGTGTGATGTGTAGTTGAGTGAGAGACCAACAAAACTTCTTTGTAACACTACAGATAAACTGAAGGCAAGGATTATGGAAGTATTCACCAAATTAAACAGGGAGACCGTCCAAAAGATAACCAGGATATTCCGGAGTTGTCTGGAGGCCGTGCTTGAAGCCAACGTCAAATTTATTGAATAAATTTACTCTGTCGTATTTCAAGATATTTTTGTGCAATTTTGGTAAATATATCTGTAAAAATGAGGTATTTGGGTTATTTTTATTTTCGCAGCAAACACACACACACACGCACACAGACACACACACACACACACATATATATATATATATATATATATATATATATATATATATATATATATATATATATATATATGCCATAAATTTCATTTGTATTTTTGATACTACCATATGTGATTATAATTAAAAGAAACAAAAATATAGACAAGCTAGCTAGACGTTTTCGAACATCGCTCAACGGAGCTAAATCGAGGTTATATATATATATATATATATATATATATATATATATATATATATATATATATATATATATATTTCTGTTGAAACAATTTTCCATAAAAGTAGGTTTATCAAGTCCTGTAACTTATATCGCGCTTTCTAGTATTGATGGGTCTTCATAAATTTATTGAAGGTCATCATCTCCGAGTTACAATCTATTTAATTGTCTCTACTTTCGAAATCAACAAATGATGTTGATTCATTTATTTGGTAACATTCTTTTAGTGATTCTATCGCACATGTTCACGAGGTTCAAAAATATGATACCTGCTACGGCCTACAGGTTACATTCGATCTGAGAAAGCTGTTGTATGCAGCTGACAATGTGGGACATTTTTGGACTATTTTGGCGCCATTTATGAAAATCTATATTAGAACGTATATCTGACGAGGTTATTTAGTTCTTTTATTAAACTTGTCGTTCCCTTTACATCTTCATATCGATGCCACATATGACTACCTTCACAGTCGTAACAGAGAAAGCGAATTCGATAAGGTTTCCTTTAATCATTTCTTGGGCTTGTGTTATTGTCGCTTACTGA
Source organism: Acanthosepion lycidas (assembly GCA_963932145.1). Classification (NCBI taxonomy): domain Eukaryota; kingdom Metazoa; phylum Mollusca; class Cephalopoda; order Sepiida; family Sepiidae; genus Acanthosepion; species Acanthosepion lycidas. The sequence continues at coordinate 99,010,998 of OZ010579.1, forward strand.
TTTTTAATTCGACATCGGATATTTTCTTTGGCGAAATCTCATCTTAAATATTAGCAGCATGACTTTCTCCACACTCGAGGCATTGGTTAAAAGTGCATACTATTTTAATAGAACATTGCAAACACCTGAGTGATTTTGTTTTCCATGACAGAATAAATAAATATATTCGTAAGATTTGAAAACTTATTAAATCATATATTTGTAAATTAATAAAGGAAAAATTAACAAAAATGCACAAAGAGTCCTTGAATAGCCTGAAACAAGTCACGAGTGCGCGAGGAGTCTCTCAGAAGCTCCAAAGGGCGTGCGTGTTGCGTAATTTTTTTTAGTCATCTCCGCAGGAAAGCGGATACATTTGATCGATTGCTGGCAATGTTTGTAACCAATAATGATGACAATAACAAAGACGATAGCAGCAAGTAAACAAATATCATGGGTTCGATACTCACTGATTTCTTTGATTTTCCGATTTCACATATCTTTATAGACACCAAGAACGCGATTAGCAAGTCTAGATGAAAATAGAGTCTCGATCCTCATTGCAGGCTTCCACATTAAAAAGAAAATCTTATTAAATATTTATACAAACAGTAAGTACGAGATATCTTGGAAATGTTTTAACAGAGGAAGGAAAAAGTGTAACTCCGAAACACGAGGGCGCACTGGAACAGCAAATGGTGTCTTGCAAAAGTTCATCAAAGTATTAAGAAACAGAAAAATGTCATTAGACACAAAGAAAATCGTCCTCAGCTGCGATGTAATATCAGTCTTCCTGAAAGGCAACGAATGCTGGAAATTTCGTCAGAGATGGAAAGGAAAAATGAGACAACAGAGATGTGGTTGAACAGAAGTGTTCTGGCAATACCAGGGATGGTAGATGTGAGTAAAGAAGAAGTTTTAAATCAGTCATGGGGAAAAAGCGGCTTGCGGGCCACGTGTGTCCGAATAGCTTTCTGAATGGCTCGTTTATCAAAATGTTGTTTGTTTCCTTATGTTTTCACTTGTTCACACACATAATCTCTCGTGTATAGCCACATATATAAACAATGTTTCTTGTATGTTTGAACGAATGTTTTAAGTTTCCTTAACGTTGTCAGAATTTTAAACCATTGAAGATTTTCATTAAGGAAGTTCATACGAGTAAACATCTTTTTTCTTCAGAAACAGGAAAAGTCAATGATACTCATTTTTCTCTAGAGGATAAATATACCTCTTTTACAAATATTTTTGTATACTCAAATGGATAAATTTGAAACAAATCACGCGAAGCAGTGTGTATTAATCACTCTGTCACCAGTGATAATATTATATCAAGAATTGTTTTTTGTTTTAATTATAGAAGAAATGTTGACTCGAAAAAAAAAAACAAAATCGACTTTTCCGCTTTTCTCAAGCAGATGCCTTTTGTCAGGAAAATAGATGCGGTATCTTAAATGAAAAAATACCATGTTTTTTTTCAGTTCGGACAAGCTTATGATGTACTTTAGCTCGTGCGGTTCACTCTTCGAAAATGGTTGGCCATGTCTTTAAATATAAACACAAAAGAACTCCGACAATTGGAATCCGAAAGAGATCATTGAAAATTTTAGACACATAAGAATGTTTGGAAATATTGACACTTACTGAATGAATTGAAAATAAGAAGGCCAGAGATAAACAGCAAATAACCTAGCTAATGCGTTTGCGTAAAAAGATGGCACAGCAGTGAGTCAGGGGTGGGGGATACTATAAGACAAACAGTACTAAGAGCCCAAGTGAATAGGAAGTTTTGCTAACTATAAACACTTTGGCCTGACGTTTCATATAGAAGAATTAAAACTGATGTATCTCTCAATATTTCTGAGATGAGGTATTATGTACACTATTTACGTTATTCGGACTATTGTCCTCATCTTTGACGCCATATTTATCACAAAATTTCGGCCGTTGTGTCGCTCCGTCCTTCTTTAAGTAGTTGGAACAGCTGGTTAAGACAGTGGAGAACTTGGAGAGAGGAATTAACAGGAATTTTGACATGGCACGTGGAACTAGAACAATCTACCCCAGTAAGTGAAATAAAGGGTTCAGTTCGACATTCCAACCACCTGAAGAAGACCAGAGCCTACAACTGCCGAAACGTTGTAATAAATATGGCGACAAAGATGAGGACAATAGTCCGAATAATGTAAATAGTGAACAACTTATGTGTTAGCAAGTTTAAAGAAGAGAAGTATCTAATGCTGATCGGATGAGAAACAGAAGTTCCCGCTATAATCTCCTATAACCAGAGAAATATCAGGATGAATGTGTTTTTTTAACAAAATTTATTATGAAATGTAGAAAATTATCGGCCTGGTGGTGGGAGGCGTTACCAGCGTAAGGAATATTAAAGGCATACTATGGGTTGATGCAAGCATTGTGAGGGAAATTAGGTAGACAGTTCTATTTGGGAAATGTCGATGGTTGTGCTAACAGGAAATATCAAGTCATCCTGACCGAGAGTTTGATCGTACCGGCCGATGTTCAGGTTGTTGATCCCGCCAGCTAATGCGCTCTCTCCTGATAAACTGTAATTAAGGTCTGTTCTGCAGAGTCGCAGTATAAAGCATGCGTAATCTCGGTGGGTTTTGAATAAACACAAATATGCATGAACAGGCGTTGCGACGGAGATTGGCTTGCCGCCCTAATATACAAGCATACTCGAATAGGAACAGTCATTATTATTATTATTATTATTATTATTATTATTATTATTATTATATTTTTATATGATTTATATTGTATACATGCCATTCTCAACTAATCATTTACGAATAACTTTAACTATGTATAATATATCATCTGTGTAAAATACCTATGAGCGTTTTATGGGGGGGATACAAAGAAAATCAGTGGAGAATGTCATGAAGCCATTTCTCACCTTCAGTTTCTGGTTGGAACCCGGAAGGCAATCTATATAGAACAAAAATCAAAGGAAATAATAATAATAATAATAATAATAATAATAATAATAATAATAATAATAATAATAATGACTTTTGATAAACAGAGGACGAAAAATGCGTCAACGAAAACCGAAGGCGTATTGGAAAAGCGAAGATATCTCCAAAAAGTCCTAGTAAAAATATTGATAAAGTTTTGTTAAAAACAAAAAAAGAGTACTGTATTGTTATATAATATCGACCCCCTTATATGTCAGTGAATGCTGGACAACTTCTCCAAAGATGAAGAAGAGACTTGAAGCAACAGAAATGTGGTTCTACAGAAAGATACCAAGAAGCACATGTACTGAACAGGTGAGTAACACGAAAGTCTCAGTGAAAATCAAAACAAAAAGGAAACTTAGATTCAGAAAGAGACAGTTGAACTTTTTAGGTCACATAATGGAAGAAAGATGGTTTGGAGAATTTGATATTCACAAGACATATGGATGGCAAGAGGGGGCACTTCGACTTGATTTAATTGCTTAACAAAGGTGTCACGCTAGACAAATTATAATTGAGTAGTGAGTTCGATCCTCACTATGTGCCCCATATTTTTGGCCTCATGCCACAACTAAGCTCTGCTTAAAAAATTGGTGGCTTTGAGGGAGAGCGAAAAGTAGCGCATAATCTGGTTGACAAGATAGTGATCAGGAGGGATAGCTAAAAGACAAAATTTAGTAAGCGTTACAAAGGTGAGGACGTTCTGGAGAGCCATGTTCACACACATATTGAAGAGTCACAGGAGATATTACGGAGTCGGTTTAAGTATGAATGACAGTATGAGATACAATTCGAGCCTACATCATTTTGGAGAGCATATGGGAGTTTTCAACTTTGCATTACCAGAAAGTTCTTGAGACATATTTTGATAAAGAATCATGCGTCTTATATGCTGTTAAATCGTGTAGTTTGTTAACCGCTCCTAAAGACAGCCGGATTTCTTCTATGTGTGATGCTCTTTCCGGTTCCTTGTGATCATGGTTCTCTACAATGTCCTGTCCTCTGAAGTTCTTAGTTAATTTTGTTTTTTTTTCCTAACTATCCTTAACCCTTTTCTGTCATCCATTCACACAGGAAGGTTATCTGCTGATTTCTTCTATCTCTCTTGCTTTCAAAATGTTCTGTGGGTGTCAAATTTTCCAAACCTTCTTTCTTCATTATGTGCCCGAGAAATTTCAACTGTCTCTGTATGAAGTTACAGTGATTTCCCATGCATAGTTTAGATGCGGCATAATGCCGAAAGTATAGGGCACTCAGTGAGGATCGAAATCACTACTCGATCTTAATTTTTCTAGCGAGACAAGCTTGCTTCCCGTTACACCATGATGAGGTGCTCCAAAAACGTTTTTCTAGGCGTAGCTTAGATGTGGCAAAAGGCTGAATGTATAGGACACCCTGTAAGGATCGAACTCACTGTTCAGTCGTAATTCTTCTAGCGAGACAAGATTAATAACCATTACACTATATTTGAAATGCTCCTCTTTCTGAAGTTATGGATGTCTTTTTTTTTTGTTTTTTTGTTTCCATTTTCTCTCACACTTTGTCGTTTCACATTTGTCCAGTTCCCATTTCTGATGTCTGAAGTCTCTGCTTCATCTCTGAAGAGATTTTCCCGCATTCACTGCCATTGAGCTTGATCTATATTACATAAAAGTTCAGACCTTTTTTTGTTCTGACGAAATTTTCCTGATTCTTAATATTTTACTTAGCTTCTTTCGTTGTTTCAGTGATCGATGTTGCAGTTTTCATGTTTTTTTAAATCACTTCCTCGAATATTTCAATTGTTGTACATATTTGATTTTTGTATCCTCTTTTGGTATTTGCATCTTGGGCTTTTCTTCCTGTTAACAACCATAGATTTTATATTCTTGCAATTGATGTTTAGTCCTTTCTTCGCCCTTTCTGCAAGAGCTTTTGTAGTGTCCTTTCTTTGTCTATCATCAACACTGTGCCAGTTTTTAATCTGTATAAACCCAAGCAAGACAGCAAATCCTCTAATACACATGGGTTTACAGGGTGTGGAAGAAATAAGAAAAGAAATATAATAATGAGCGGGAAGAGGAAAGAATAACCAGGAGGAGGAAAGTAAGTGCGATTGACATTGCATTTAAATTTTTGCAGATTAAAGTTGGTTGGAAAGAATGGAGCCGGAAGGAAATTCCACAACCCAGAAGTGCGATAAAAGAAATTATCAGCATAGCTTTTTAGGTTTACATCAAGGCAGCGGAACTGTAAATTGATGAAATCTCGGCGCCAGTCTAGTACAGCCCTTAAATTCAAACATTATAGGCACCATAGCGAAGATCCCGTCCGAAGAAAATGTTCTTTTCTTTTCCTTTTACTATTCCATAAGACCAATGAATATCTGAGCCAGCTAACATTAAGTGTTGGTTAACGAGCTGATAGTTCAGTCCATTTGCTACTGTTTAAAGATTAGGAGTCGACTGTAGTTAGGATCAACGAGTCGATGCGAACGATCTTAGCTGCAATAGTATGCCCTTCGTCAGGGATTTATTTCTGATAGAGCGGTTGACAATCAAGTCTATAAAACCAACCCTATCTATTTACCTATAGATGGAAGGAGAAGAGTTGGATTCACAACAAATTAATATAACGAACTCAAATGGAATTGGTACTCAACTCTCCGATTCCTCAATCCGAGCAGCTCTCCATTAATCCATCGTACCTCCCCGTCGGTGTTCTACTCTGAACTCAGTTGAATATATGCGTACGCTTAGTAAAGTATCCGGCCATTTTTAATACTTCGAGCTGGTTGCGCGGCTATGTAGTGAGGTTACTACTTCATATGGATGAACGCACTCTCTTCTGCCAATTGGGTGAGCGAGCAGATCAGCAAATATTGGTCTAATTTTACTTGAAACGTTGACATTCTTTCGCGGAAATTATTGGAGGGATTCCGAGGTTTATTCACCGACCGAAAGCTAGATAATGTTTCGCGTCGGATGCTTCAGACTTAGCCGCGAATCCGCTGAATGTGATTAGCTATCTGGGAGAACTTCACTAAGAAGGAACCAAATTCTGAACGCATGCATGGTGCAGTCAAAGGATATCAGTTAATGCCAATGCAAGAATGACAGTTTCGGAGGATTATAGCGAAAGATATTCCGACGTAGGCACTTGGTAAAAGGCTTGGAGCGGGAAAATCGTTCTGCAGCTTATCTCACGGACCCGAATGAATTTAATGCTGAAGATCGCAAGGCATTTGCGTGAATCCACTCACATAGACCATAGATTGCGCCCGAAAGGTCACAATTATGGTATGCAGCTATGAGACTACAACAAAAGCCAAACCTTCTCATTGAGGTTGCTTTTATTGCCACGTCGAAAGATGTCATGAAAAAGTCGGGGCAACATGTCCTTCGTTTTAGATTTCATTTTTGTAACTGTAAGCAAAAAAAAGTCTTTAGAAAAACAGAAACAATAATGACATTAAGCATCATAAAAAGACAACTGAAATCCGTGGACAATTTACATTATCAAAAAGTTTTGATCAATGAAATATGCCATTATGGTCTTCCATAATGTTTCCTTCTTTAAGGTCATTCTATTTTAGTTTTACTACTATGCCATCATTTATTTCTTCCTTTTCCCTTTACCTTCCTTCACACACTCTCTCTCTCTCACCTTCCCTCACTCACCTATCTCTCTCTTTCGCTCTCTCTCTCTCTCTATCTCTCTCTCTTTCTCTCTCTCTCATGTTTTAAAAGAAATTATATTCGAAAATTTCTTTTTCCATCTCTCTCTTTCTCCTCTCCCTGTTAATCTGTCCGGATGAATTGTTTCCATTTTTTTTACAACTTTGATCAGAAAAGATGAATATGAAAATATTCACGAAATAAATTATAACTGTAATGGAACTTTCAGTTTTATTATTATTATTATTATTATTATAATGCTCTGTAATTCAAATTTACATTGAGCTCTCTTTGGATTAATACATCCTTGGAATTATCCCTACTAGTTACAAATAGGTATCATATATATATATATATATATATATATATATATATATATATATATATATATATGAAAAGTGTGTGTATATATATATATATATATATATATATATATATATATATATATATATAGAGAGAGAGAGAGTACCTGACTCCACCTACTATCCTCTACCTTTGAAAGAGCCAGATCAGTTCAGAAATGGAGTACACTTATCATATTTGGGTAGGGGCTATCTAGACCTCACTCTCCAGCCTTTGTAGAATTCAAAATCGTCTTCGAGTCATTGTGGGTAACGAATTACTTTCCGCCTTTCAGCCACTCTCGCACAGGCGTAATGTGGCAACCCTCTTGCTGCTCTACGGTTACTTCCTTGAAAAGTGCTAGGACGAATTACATTCCCTGGACCCGCCAATGCAAACCTTCATGGCAAGAAAATACATAGTAGCAAATCACACACATTCCCTCCGTATTCCATTGTTGAGAGGGTAAGTTCCAGCCGAATAGATTCTTACCGCGAGCCAATGCCCTGTGGAATCGACTCGCAACAGTATATTTTCCCAATCACTACAATCTTAATCTATTCAAGGCTAGAGTTAATCGTTATCTCCCTCTACTATACATAAAAATGGTCTCCTAACACTCTACCTAAACAGGCCCCCGAGCCTTGTAAAGGCTGAACCTTGCTGTAAAAAAAATTGTATATTGTATATTTTGCAACTGTATGCGATACGAAACGACACAAAAATCAGTTTAAAATTCAAGGACAAAATTTATTTATTTGGGAAAGGTATCAAAATAATACAGAAATTATCATGGGAGACAATTCTCTTCATATAAATAGAAAAGTAATTTTGGGTAGCTACAAAAAAAGAAAAGGGCGTAAGACAAGGATGAGCCCTCTCACCGGATTTATTCAAGCTTTAGAGCAAAGCTACTCTAAAGAAGCTGTGTATCCTACTAGATAAGTACAATGTTAACAATATATGATACGCAGATGAGACTGTGTTGATGTCAAACACAGACAGATAACTACAGGATCTCCCTTAATTAGGTTTTCAAGGAAAATAGGAAGAGAGGACAATCATCTATAACCAAACAGAGTGTATGATTGTCAGCAAAACAAAAACAGAAACAAAATCTCAATGCTAGAGATTCGAATTGGAGATGACAAAATCACACAAGTACAGAAAGTTAAATATCTAGAAATATTTTTAACACAGTACAGAAAATATGACCCTGAAATTCGAAGGCGCATTTTAATATTAAAAGATGTCTGGTAAAATCTAATGAAAGTATAAAGAACAAGAAAATTTAGTTAAAAACAAAAAAAGAAATTCTAAACTGATATACAACATGTCACTACACTTTCATGTCAGTGAATGCTAGAAAAATCTCTTCACAGATGAAGAAACACTTTGAGGCAACATAGACGTGGTTCTACAGGTAAATTATCAGAATGATATAGACAGAGCATATGAGTAACTAGGAAGTTTTATGAAAAATGGAATCAAATTGACAAAGAGTAAAAATGGTTGACATTTCTTGAACATATTTTTTTTAATCATTTCCCCCAAAGCAAGAAGGTAATGTCACTAGAACGCAGGGTTTTAACGGGGCTGAAAGAGAAGGAGAAGACTGGGAACATGGAAGATTACGGAAAGGACAAAAAAATGAACAGGTTTCAAGAAGATAGAAAATTGTTGTTGGATTTAAGTTTTTAATATTGTAGTTATCAGGGAAGTAAGAAAGCGGAATGGAGATGGTGGGATGTACGGGAAAATAAACTCTTGGAGTAAAGGTTGCGGTTGAATTTATCTATTTCAACGTTGGAACGTCGTAGCCATCGAGTATCATGCTTAATTTCATGTAGTCGTGGCACCAAGGAAAATATCGCCAGAATAGTTGCCATGAAAATATTTATACACAAGAATGAGGGAAGCCACGTGACGTCGATGAGAGAGACTGAAGTCGACATGCCTGGTCAGGATCAATTACATTACATATCCTGCTTTGGATTTTGTCAAGAATCTCAAGATGTACAGCAGGAGCAGAAGACCAGATATGACAACAGAATTCAATGCATGAACGAATGGTAGATTTATAAATGGATTCTGACCAGAAAAATTTTCTAACACAAATTTCCTTGCAGTAGACGAAGCAGTTGATTCGATATAGTCGCAATAGTTCATCTCAGTGGGAAAACGCGAGTCTAAGAAGAATAATGAGAAAAGTAGGCCTGCAAAATTCGACACTCACAGGGCAGATTGAAGGCAAGACGCACAGAGGAAAACTGCAAACAATACACCTAATAGGCTTGTATAAGTGGATAAGACAACAATTGTCGGGGGGAGGGGGAATAATAAAAAGACAAAAACTGCGTGGTGCTACGGGAGATAGGAAATTGTGGAGAGACATAATCACCAGAAAACTGAAAGGATACGGCGCAAGGAAGACGAAATATCTGCACAGATGGAGGCATCGGGGAGCCGGTTTCCAGTTTCGGTCAAGATTTGATGTGTTTAAGTCGGGCTACTGTGTTTTCTGGCAAAAGTTATCTGTTAAATGACATGGTAGACTTACTGAACAGAACAGATGAGGAAATTCTAGTTAAAGTTTCCTGGAGTTTTTCCTAGTGTCGTATAATTATTTTGATGCCGGGACTTTCACATCAAAGACAGCGGCGCACAATCAATAAAATTTACTTCAATCGGGCGTACACGTGTTAAAATGCTTTTGATCTGTATGGCTATTTTAGCCACGAGACGTTTAAATCGATTTCAAAGTCACAGCATGCTAGCCCACGGTCATTTAAAAATACCGGATCGTTAGCAAAGTAAATGCTTTTCTCATTGGCTGTCATAGGACTTGTAATGTCTTTCCTTTAAAATGATCAATAAAGGTTGAAGCTCAAACAAATCCGACACCAAGAGAAACTTAAATACTTAACAGACAATCCTTGTGCATTTTATTCAATTTTATATATATATATATATATATATATATATATATATATATATATATATATATATATATATATATATATATATATATAAAGTTAATGTCTATAGCTGACCGCTGTAAAAAACGCGGATTTTTCAAATATATATATATATATATATATATATATATATATATATATATATATATATATATATATATATTAAATCAACAAGGTATCCGGGGGGAAAATTGGAAAAAGAAAAGACTAAAAAAAACCGAGTAGGTAAAAAAAAAAGTACACAGTGTCGCAATTTCTAGTCCAAAGAAAAAACCCACAATCGAATAAAATAAGAAAAGCGTAAAGTGATTATACACCAAGTAGAGCAGAGTACAAGTACAATCCAAGTGAGCCAGAAACTACCTGCCTACTTACCTACTCACATGGATCTTCACGGTAAGCTAGATTACGCTGAAGATAGGTAGGTAGGTAGTTTCTGGCTCTGTAGGTTTATATATATATATATATATATATATATATATATATATAAATCCTACATGTATATATGTAGATATATATACATATATATATATGAGTGTTTGTGTGTTAATTATTCAATAATATATATACATAAATATATATATATATATATATATATATATATATATAAAATCCTACATATATATATATATATAATATATGTGTGTAGATATATATGAGTATGTGCGTGTTAATTATTCGATTATATATATATATATATATATATATATATATATATATATATATATATATATATAAAATTCTACATATATATATTTATATATATATATACATATATATATGTGAGTGTGCGTGTTAATTATTCAATAATATATATATATATGTATGTGTGTGTGTGTGTGTGTGTGTGTGTGTGTTAATTATTCTAATTTAACTCAAACAGGAATCTGTAGAAAAAATTGTAAAAAAGAAAAGATTACAAACATCCGAGTAGGTCGAAAAATATAATATATTACGTGTGTGTGTATGCGCGGGTGTATGTGTGTGTGAATTAATTATATATATATATATATATATATATATATATATATATATATATATATATATATGCTAATTATTCAAATTTACATATATATATATATATATATGTTAACTCCTCCGTTATATTTATAGATAAATATTTGAATAAAATGCAAAAGAATTGTCTGTTAAGTATATATATATGCGTGTGTATGTGTGTGTGTGTGTATTTGAGTCTTAAATTTAAACTTTTTAAAATTTTAACACCATTTTGAAATTTACTAAGTTGCAATTTTACTATCTCTGGTTATTGCACTTGGATTGGGAACGCTTGTTCACAAAACATCGTAACCACAACGGTTAATTTTTAAATAATTACTCACATCGCGTTCACGCGTGTTTGTAAAATGGCTATCACAGCTATTACATTTGCATTAAATTTGTCCTTGCAATTCACCCCCTGATGGTCATCTCCTCGGAGTTCGAAAAAATTCGGCGCTTCCTTGTTGTAATTCAACTTCACTTCTAGAAGTCAATTAGAGATCTAGACAAAATTATTATAAAATAAATAGTCATACTATTATATATTATTTAATGAAATATGCTTAAATGATCATATGCTGCTTAAAAACATTATATATACATATATATATAGGAATTAGTATAGTTTTTTTTTTTAAGTTATGTTATATTAATGTGATATATTGCTCAATATCAGAGATAGAGCGTATGTAAATATAAAAGTGAACATTGAAGTCAACACTCAGAGGCGATAGAATGTTTCATTCTAAACTCAGTCATCATGTCTGGCTTCACTGCTCACTTTTATATTTACATCATATATATATATATATATATATGTATATATATATATATATGGGGAGAAATTCACATATAACTCAAAATATATGTAGAGACAATGTGAATACCGAACAAATGAAAACTTACCTTAGCGACGCGTCTTTTTAAGGAAAATTCTTGACAGTGCCGATAACTTATTTTACGAAAATATAACATTGCGCCAAGTTTTTTTTTTTCCAAATACATCCTTTCCTAAAAGAAATACTTTTTTCCCAAGCCACCATACATGACTACATTTTTAATTAAATGAAAATTTTCATTTTAAAACAATCTCTTAATTTAAAAGTGACGTACCAGGTAATTCTACAGGTAATTCTCCAGAAAGTGCATGTTATCCCCGGTTCCTGTGCTCATATCCTTTCTACGGTTACCGGAAAGTAACACTTCAATGTTAGAATCACTGAAAAGGGCTTTTATGCTTTCACAGTGAATACTCGACCGCTGCCCCGAGTATTTTTGGAAGAAATGCCAGTTAGTTATGAATACCAAAATATTAAAGAGTATTACTAACAAATCTGTTATCCGAAAAGTAACAATTCAAAAATAAGTAGGCCTTAAAATGGCTTTTGTGCATTTACAGAGAATATGGCCCTTAGGAAGGCTATTGTTAAAAATAAATTTACAATAGATGTACAAATAGACTGACATAGTTTTACAATAGACCTGCAAGCAGATTTATATATAAATTTACAAATAGAATAACATAGAGATTAACAAAAGTTCGAGAATAGCACAATGCCGTCATCAGGGTCTTGTTTTTTCTAAGGCAATTAACTGTTGTGTTCATCATTTTGCTAAGGCAAAATTGCTGTGTACATCTCAAAAGTAATTTTTTTATGTGTAAACTGAAAAACGCTAAGGTTATGTACTGTATAATTTTTTAAATTTATCATGTAGGCAGACGTGCGATAGTCAAGGTGTTATGTAGTGGTTTCACAGTGGAGGCTTGTATTTCACTAAGTCGGTCCTAAAATAGGTTCGACGTACAAAACGTTAGGAACTTGATATAATAGGTAATGACGCAGTAGTTGGGGTCGCTGATACTTTAATATCCGACTAACGGTCGTCCGACATCGACTGACTGACCAACTCGATATTTAGTCACCTCACCACGAGGGCATCATGTGGCACAAGGCCAGTTTAACGCGGGATATCCGAGCCCATTGAACCCGTATAAACGTGTTCAGGGTCGGTTTACCTCCCCTAAAGAGAATCCGCCCTTCGGCGTAGCCTCGTTCGGGTTCCTACCCGCCCGAAGGGTGAGAGTTCAGCCGATCAGCTAGTCGACTGACTGACTGACCAACTCCCTGAGCGGCTGCTACTACTACTCCTACTTATTATAAGTGGGAGAGTCTATTAACAATAGAATAGGTGTGTTCCACTATAACACAAGGGAGGTAACTAAGTTATTGTAATGTCTAAATATTGTAATGTCTAAAACAAATAAAAAATACTCGGGATAAAATGAATATGCATCAACATGGAAATGTTCTTCCTTCCTTCAATAAATATAATACGAAATTACGAGAGGATCCTATTAAAAATAAGTAGACAAAACTTGTCTAACTTATTTAATGAGACATGTCTTAATTAAAATATGCTGACAAAATATACGCAATTTTTAATATATATATTTTTTATATGTGTGTGACTCTGTGTGTGTGTGTGTGTGTGTGTGTGTGTGTGTCCATGTATGTATGGGGCGTGGTTATTATGTTAAGTGTCATGACATCCGTGTGCGAATTTCACCATTGTGGATTTATTATGTTATCGATCTTGGAAGGAGAATACAGAATGAGGCGCCTCTGAAAAATATAGCACGGAATATGAAATCAGGTCGACTAAACTATTTGGAAGTCACAAGTAGGCGATACCGAAGAATTAAACTTACTGGCGTTGTTCAAATTAATAACTTCCCTGGAGGCTGGTCCGCTCAGCATAGTTGCACTATAGACCACAGCTGGGCTCTCTGCCAGAGTAAGTCGTGTCACAAGAATTGACAAACCACCCAAACCGGTCATTATATATATATATATATATATATATATATATATATATATATATATATATATATATATAGCTGCCTACTATTGAGAGCATGGTACTCGAATCTCACATTCGCTGTTCTGGTCACCTTGTCCTCATGGGTGATCACTGAATTCCCAAGCAGCTGTTTTATGGTGAAATCTCTATTGGTAAGCTTCAGCAGTGCAAGCCATGACTAAGATTTAAGGACTGTCTAAAAAAAGTATTTCAAGGATACTGCCGAGTTTACAGCCAAGATATATATATATATATATATATATATATATATATATATATATATATATATATATATATATATATATCTGTGTGTGTGTGTGTGTGTGCGATACCTTTGGAAATTGCCTGTAAATCATACCACGGGTTGACACAAGTCTTGTCAGTGAAACTGGGTAGACTGAACTCTTGTGGACCGTCGATAGCTGTGTTAGCACGAAGCCACATGTCATCGTGGCCGAGTGCTTGAGCGTGCTGGCCTTGTTCAAATTGTTGATCACTCTAGATGACACGCCATCTCACGGAAAATGTAACTAAGCTCTGCTCAGCAATAGCTGCAGTATAAACCACAGGTGGGCTTTGTGGGTGTTAAGCAAACACAAATGTGCCTGAGAGGGCGTCGGCAATAGGGATTGGCTAGCCGCTCTAGTAGACAGGTATGCTCGAGTACGAGTGGCCAGCTATTGTATATATATATATATATATATATATATATATATATATATATATATATAGATAGATAGATAGATAGATAGATAGATAGACAGTGGTTCATTTACCAGCTTGACTTTTATTTGACTATGTTAAACAGGAAATATAAGAATAGTCTGAGAATTTTTATTCGGTTATAATTTTAGTAAAAATATTCGTACTATTCTGATAATAATTCTAAAAAAGTATCTTACCAAAAGCATAAAGAATTAAAATCCAAAGATATTTCGGAGATCTTCTTCTTCTTCTTCTTCTTCTTCTTCTTCTTCTTGCCACCTTTCTTCTTAACTTTGACGTTCATGGCTCTCCTCTCTTTTCTTCCTTTGGTAGCTCATAATAAATTTTGTCTGTTTCTTATCTCTCCTAAACCTTGCCCCGCCATTCATTTACTCAAACTCTCTAGATGGGTTATGCGTTGTTTTCCTCTGCCATTCTTGCCGCCAATATATCCAGTGAGTATCATTTGCCTTGTCTTCTTTTCTCTTTGAGAACTAGAAGTTTCAACTGTCTCTTCCGTATGTTAAGCATAAGAGTGTTTTTTGTTCCTTTTTCTACAAAATATCATCTAGATAATAATAAATTTGCCTTTTAACTTAATACATTTTGCACACACGACAATACACAATTTATATATACAGAAGTTATATAATTTTTTGCTGACAGAATTAAAAAAAATACTTTATATATATATATATATATATATATATATATATATATATATATATATATATATATATTTATATGTAATGTAGGCGTATGCGGGAGTGTATGTCTACTCATTTGAAGCACCATCGTATCTACCTCGCATACACATTGTCTCCTCTCGAGCTCTGAGCTCAGACATCTTCCGTTCAACTGCTTTTCTCGTCATTTTCCAAGTTCTCCACGCGCCACCTTCCCGTTTTTTTTTACGCCTGAAAGAATAAACCTAACTGTCCCATTCTGTAATTCAGTCCAATGCTGACCTGATGTATTTAATAAGCCTTCCGATTCCAAGCGTTGCCAACGTAAGAAATAATTTTTTTGTTACGTTGGCCGCTTCATCAGTGTGTCTGGCGATTGTCAATTAAAGAAATCGCCATTGGAGACCAACGAAGCATACCGAAGCAGTGAATTGCGCATGCGTACCGGAAAAAAGTGGGCGAGCAATGTGCACATGGGCATGCATTTTCTGTTTGCTTATTTGCGTGTGTATGTGACAACATGGCGGTATTGTTCAAGAAGAATTCTTAATAAAATAAAACTGGCCGACAAAAGGCTGGGAAAATCTGCAGATGACAAGTAAAAGGGTACGAGAATTAATAGAGAAAAAAAAAGAAAGGCAGAATGAAAATGGAAATAAAACGAAGATTAGCGTAAGTATATAAGAGAAGATGAAAGAAGTTGATTTTCACGCCTTGCACTCGATTTGCTTGGCCATTTTGAAATCTATTGAGTAACTCTTTTAGAATCCATTGTATGTTCATGTAGAGTGAACTACCCGTGTACAAATTGTGAATCGACTCTATTCTGCCTTATTTAAAAGTAATCTAGAATAACGTGAATAAGGATTAAAAATAGAAAAAAAAAAGTTAGGAAGGAGAATAAATTTGAAACGAAGGATTCTAAAATAGTGAAATTGCTCTTATACCAAACAGGGGAGGCGTGTCTATTGAAAGATTATGCAGACTCTTTGTTCAATTATTACATTATATTTTTTCTAGAACTTTCGATTCTTTCCAGAACCTTTTTTGAAAATCTTTCTTTTTTTACTATTTTTTTCCTGTTTTTTTTTTGTCTTTTGTCGTATTGCTTCGTTTGATCGTATTCATATATTTTCTACTTTTCATTCAGCTTCACTTTCACATTGTATCTATTCTCTCGACTTAACTTGTTTTTTTCTTTCCTTGTCTTCCTTTTCCGATTTTCGCTTCCTTTGTTGATATTATTTTTCCTTCTCTCTTCCCAACGAAAAAAAGAAGCCTAATTCAAATCCCAGTTAGGTTTGTTACATTAACTTACGCGCTAATACCCTGGTAAAGATATGTCTTCATCTCATCCATCAGCTATGGAGTAAATAGTTGAACTTTTCACTGGAAATATATTATTATACTCAAAATATCGTTAATACAATATTTACTCACAAAAAAACAAAACAAAAAAGCAAAAAAAAAAAAAAACAAGAAATATTTCTACAATCTAAAATATGATACGGTTTAAATAATCCACAAATTGTTGATTATCCGTATAAACAAATCGATCTTGCTATCTAAAAGCTATTCAATTATATTTCCTTCTTTACATATTGATTATTTCACTCTGATTTGAATTTGTTTTTTCTTTTTCTGTTCAGTGTTTGTTTATTTCCTTCTCTCATTCATTCATTCTTCCTATCTATTTTCTTTCTTTCTTTCTTTTTTCTTTCTTTCAAATGATTGATTAAATCTTTTTATTTGTTTTCCCGTTATTCCTTCAATTCTTTCTTTCTCTTTCAGTCGTGTTGGTTTCTTTCTTTCTTGCTTCCTTTCTTTTTTCCTTCTTTTTTTCTCCTGTTCGTTCTTTGTTTTTATTGTTTTTGATTTTGTTTCTTTTTCTCATTCGTTCTATGTTAATCAATATTGATTCATTAATCTATTTTCCTTTTTTTTTTTCCACATCATTCGTTGTTTCAGCCATCTATCTTCCTCTCCTTCGCATACTTTCCTTTTTCTTTCTCATTCCTTTTCTTTCTTGTCCTCCACGTGTTTTCCTTTTTAAAATTACATCCACAGAGCTTAGTCAGTACAATGACTAAATGATTTTAAAATATAGAGTTGCGCATGTCTTTATGTTAGGAAATTTTTCTCTCCCTTGCAAATCAGCATTGCTTCTCACCAGATGTCGAACGCCGATCTCCATTTTGTTTTAAATACCATGATCCTTCAGACCATAAGCGATCAATATTCTCCACAGTTTCTTTTTAGTATATGTGAATTGCTCTGACTTCTTGAGAAGGTTAGTGAAATAGTATTATCGTCTACCAGGTTTCGAATTCAGAGATGTTTTTCTTCTAGACTGGCTACCAACCAAGTCTAGAGAGCACAGTTTGCTTTATTATCTAAAACCTAGCCAGAGAGAAGAGAGATAAGCATGTTTCTTCAAACTTCATTAATGCATATTTGACATAAGTGACTAGGCCCGAATTTGAACTCAGTTCGACGAATGTACTTTCCGATAACCGATACCATAAACTCACATCCTGATCTCTGCTGCCGATGGAAGAAAAACTATTTCAAACATAAGAGAAAATAGACTATATTTAATTTAATTAATTTTTTTTTTTAGTTTTTTTTTTTTTTTACTCAGTCTGGTACAAGGCCACCTATTGAGAGAAACATCTAAATTAGGCTTAATCAATACAGACAGCATCTGTCTTTTTGGTTATTGTTGTATTTTTTCTCCATTTAAACTTCCTCCTATGTTTCACTTTATTTGATTTCTTCCACTTGTCTGCATTTCTTCCCCCCCTATCTCTCTCCCTCTCTCTCTCCCTCTCTCTCTCTCCCTCTCTCTCTCCCTCTCTCTCTCTCTCTCTCTATCTATCTATCTATCTATCTATTTCTATTTCATGCCGTTGTTGATTTTCGTGATCTATTTTGTGAATTTCTTCTTTCTCTTTTTTTTCCTTTTTCACTTGTATACCAATTTTTTTTTCATTTCTTTTTCCAAATATATTTTCTCTTTCGTTGATTTTATTTGCATAATAGTTATTTTTTAAAACGTTTTTATTTAATCATTATGCTTAAATTAATATATTATATTTATAAATATTTATAACTCAAATTCCTAATATTTCATTTATCAGGTGTTTCTGACAATTCTTTTAAACGCCATTTTCATTCTTCGGTTTCTTTTACGTCTTGTCTTATAATTTTCCTTTTACAACTTACTACATTCGTCCGATTTTTCTTTCTTTTTGGCTAACGACAGTTTTCATCATTTTTTATTCATTTTATTCCGTTTTTTAGTTTTAATTATAACTTTTTTGTATTATTGAAAGTATTTTCCGGCCAACTGGACGCTCCTACGCAATGGACGCACCCAGATTTTGGCATGGAATATTAAGGAACGAAATGTACATATCATAACCAGAAGAAATCAAAATTATAACCTTACCTTCATATGACATTCTCCCTAACCATGAAGAAAGACTTACACTATTACCATAAATTATACTACTGTTAAATTTTAATAGAAATTAGGTAATGTTTATTTACCAGGACAATTTTTGTAAAAGAAGAATTTCAGTACATTTCATCATGCATTTATTGAAAATTATTTTAGTAGTTTTTTGAGGTAACAGTATTTGCATATACAGTAAATTCATGATAGCTACAAATAAATCTACTGCTATCAGTGAACATTGGTACATATGGTAATAAGCAAAAAAAAAATATATGGTTCTTGTCAGTAAATGAAGTCCCATAACATACATGCAGAAAAGCAAATTGCAGTACCTGTATATCAACAAGAACACACAGAAAGCAAGCAGTAATATACCAGTCAATCAGGCATTTCTACAAAACAAGCAGCAAAATATTTTGCAATCCCATGTATTACTTAATTTCTTTTTTCCTGAGTGAATTTTTCAGGGATATTATTATTGATATCCTGTTTGTTCAATTCTAGGAGTCCTAGATTCAGAGCAAAACTCACTGCGTACACTGATTCCTGGAGAACGCCACTTTTTTCGTGGTCTTTATTTACTTCTCATATATTATACTGGTGTATTGGACGCAGGACGCAGGGTAATTTTTTGGTGCATTTTTATTTTAAAAATCACGTAAAATAGGCTGGCAAATACTGGATTAATTTTTTCGTATCGTTTCGTTTTTCTATTAAATAGACTTTTTTTTTTACTTCATCCTATTTATTTTGTTTCTTTGCTTCGATGTTTCTTTCTTTATTTCTTTTTTCTTTCTTTATTTCTTTTTTCTTTCTTTATTTCTTTTTTCTTTCTTTTTTCTTTTTTCTTTATTTCTTTTTTCTTTATTTCTTTTTTCTTTCTTTTTTCTTTTTTCTTTCTTTTTTTGTTTCTGTATTTTTTTCGTTCTGCAGGTTCTAGTCTTTTTTCTATTTTTCTATTGTTTTTTCTGTCGTTTTACTTTATTTTTCCACGAATCTATTTTTCAGAAATATTTATTGCTTTGATTTGTTTTCTTTTACGGCATAGCAACATCAATGAGTTATTTAATGCCGACAACTTTTTTCCTGGTAATGTTTTGTTTTGTCAAAAATCTATTTCCGGTAATATTTTTTTCCCTCAAAAATGTATAGCGAGTAATATTATTTAAAAAAATGTATTGCTGGTAATTTTTTTTTTTTTCAAAAACGTATTGCTGGTAATAGTTTGTTTTTTTTTTCTCCAAAAAATTTATTTCTGGTAATAAGTTACAAAGTATTTACAAAGTATATACAAAGTATTTCTGGTATTAAGACCTATTTTTACACTTTGATAATGCTTTTTACCTCAGTTTCGGGGTTAACTATTTGCCCATAGCTGGGACACTAACAATTAACAGGTAGTTCCACGCCCCTCAAAACCTCCTGATCAGAGGCTTTGCTGTTGGGTGTAGTTTATCGTCATACCCAGGACGGGAAATATTTATTAATTTCATTTCTATTTCTGTATTTTTCTTTATTTCCGTTATTATTGTTATTCATATAAAGAAAGTCACAAATCATTCTTCTTGCGGGTTTGAGTGCACTTGCCTTGTTAAAACTGCTGATCACGACAAACTGTAACCAATGCCATACTCATCACAGTTGGAGTATAAACCAGCGGCGGTTTCTGTAGGTGTTGAATAAACCCAAGTCTGCCTGAGCAGGGATTGACCAGCAACCGTTGTTGACCGCTATGTTCAGAATTGTTTTAAAGTTATTCTACCACTCGCGGCATGGCCCGGCGTTGCCCGTGCTTGATTCAAAAATCGTACGACTCATACAGCAATCGCTATCACTTGACTTAAAATATTTTTGCCCTTCCTTGCCTTTAACTAAGAGCCCTTTGCTTTGCTGATGTTGCTACATGCCTTACTTCTTGCCTATCTCACACTGCGATTGTTTCTAAGCTCTATACTAAACATTAAATCTGTTACGAAAAAAGAACTAAACAAAATGAACACAAAACGATCACCTTTAAAAAGGACTCGTAACTGGAAAAACCGAATGAAAAAAAAATGTTAACAACAAATACTTTTTCACACTCAACCCAGTTCTGTGGAATCAGAATCGACGTTCAGTTTAAGCAAGGGAATGGGCCAAAGTAAAGTGCCATGCAGATTTAAATTTTTCCCACGTGACGAATGCAGCTATCGATTTTTTTTTTTTTTTGCATGCTAGCATGCTAGTTAACATTCGTGTCAGTCAACTGTTGGCTTTCACGCTGGCCAATAGAATCTTCCTGCCCTATCGTGTCAGCCAGCTATAGGCTCTCACTCTGGCTAGTACAAAATGGCCGCAAAATACATGAAAAGTGCCGTAGAAGCCTGAAAATATCGATTATTTCCACTATCGATGGGAGTTGGGAAATGAAAAGTCGGTTTTGGCCCTCCCGCTAACTTGGAGTATGTGCATGCAAGTTTTGGTGCAAATCCGTCGAGAATTGCGGCCGTGCATTCGTTACACACACATACACACACACACACATCCTGTCTTTTATAGATAGAGATTTCGCTTTTTTTTTCTTTCTTTCTGCCTCACTTTTGCTTTAGTCATTCAATTTTATTGATGAGATTCACTTTTCTTTTTCTTTCTTTATGTACTCTTATAAACTGTCTGGGGTTAGGAAAAAGAATCGATGAACACATAAATAAAAGGAAAATGCATAAGACTAAAATGTGTCTTCAAACCGGATTTATTAAACCTATAAGACGACACAATCCTAAAAGAACTAAAATTCCTACTATGATTTCTTATTGGTCTACGTGAATCTTGAAAATATACGATAAGATACTTAGATGACATTGTGTTGTTGGCACATTCGGAAAGTAGACTGCAAGATTCCTTTAATAAATAGTAAATAAAAACGAAATCATAAGAGTAATATCTGAAAATATTTTCATTTTAGAATCACACATAAATAATTAAAAAATTGCATTTCTGTGTGATCATATTGAGGTGTTAGCTTGAAACACAGTGTAGGGTTGGCATTTTAAAAGATACATTAAGCCATATAAGTTTTAGTTTTTTGTTTTTTTTTAAACCTGATTAAAAGTTAAACAAATGTTAACTTTATGTAAAAATGAGACATTTCTAAAGAGTCAGTAGACATTAAATATAATATAATCTTCCAGAAATTAAGTAACCCTGAGCCTGTTTAGTACCTAGACAAGGATACTGCTTGGGAATACGAGGCTTTATAAATATGGATGTGCGGGTGGTGTATATGTTATGCCACATCACAAATTCTTTATTAAAGGCAAATAAAGGAAAGATAAGGCGCCAGAATGTTCTCTGATCAGAAGGTTTTGATGCGTATGGAACCATCTTTTAATTGCTGTTGGTAACACCTCTTAAGAGTCCTAACTACGGAGAAACAGTGAACTCCCAAACTTGGATCAAAACACTACGAAAATATAAAAATACATTTTTTAGTGAAAATACCAGTAATATATTTTCATAGTAAAAAACATTTCTGGCAGTACATTTTTTTTTTTTAAATAAAAGATTAAAATTCCCCAGAAAATTAAATTTCGCCATTTAATAAAGAAGAAATATACTTATCTTCATTAGAAAATATAAGAAGATAGAAGTATGGTCGTTAGCAAGATGGATAAACCAAGACGTGAGCTACGAGTTGAGGATGATAGAATGGAGCAGTTTAGTCAAACTTATAGGGGTATCTGAGTATTAGACTAACAACCGACATCCTGGGTATGACGATAAACTACATCGGGCAGCAATGCCTGTGATCAGGAGGTTTTCAGGAGTGTGGAACCACCTATAATTTAATGTTGTTCCCAGGTCCACTTTGACCCGGTGTGACAAAATCTGTTTACGGTCCCAGCTATGGGAAAAGTTCAACGCCCGAACTGGGGTCAAAACACTATAAAAGTATAACAATAGATGTTTATAGTAAAGTTAGCAGCAATATATTAAAAAACAAAACAGCAATACATTTTTGGAAATAAATAATATTAATAAGTATTCTATTCATACAAACCTTAAAAAGTATGTCAGCATTAAATAATCCATTGATGCTGATATACTGTAAAACAAAATAAACCAAACCAAACTAAACCAAAGAATACATATTATATTCATACGAACCTATCCTGAAAATCTTGTTGGCATGAGATAATCCATTGATGTTGACATACCCTAAAACAAAATAAAACAAACCAAACTAAACCAAATACATATTCTGTTTATACGAACCATTCCTAAATATCTTGTTGGTATTAAATAATCCATTGATGCTGATATACAGTAAAACAAAATAAACCAAACCAAACTAAATCAAAGTATATATATATTCCGTTTATACGAACTAATCCCATATAGCTTGTCAGCCTTAAATAACTGATTGATGTTGATATACCGTAAAACAATACAAACCAAACCAAACGAAACCAAATAATATATATTTTATATATACCAACCTATCCTAAATACCGAACTAAGATTCGACAGAAAATATTTATAGGAGGCTTTTCACAAACTTAGCAAAGAGATAGAAAAATATCGTTAAAAAGAGTTATGTACATCTAACTTATTTCTGTCCTCCTAAATGTCAGTGAACACTCAACAATTTCCACGCAGATGAAGATTACATGTGAAATGCCAGAGTTATGATTTTAAAAGAAAAAATACCATGGAGAGAACAGCAAGGAATATTTAATGAAATTATAAAGCCCGAAAGACTTATACTTTGCATCAGAAAGACATGGTTCACATTTCTCGGACATATACTGAGGAAGGACAGCTTGGAGAATTTGACATTCACAGAAGGGATTGCAGGCAAACGGAGCAGAGAGCAACAGAGAATTACCTACTTCATGAATGTCTCTAAATGGATATCAAGGCCAGGACTTGGACTGTGATTATGAGGAAAAAATTGCTTAAGGCTAGAAAGGACAGCAAGCTGTGGTGATCCATAATGATACACCCTCTAGGTCTTTTTTTAGATGCCATGTTCAGAGGCAATCATGGCTCACTACCTCCTATCCATTGCAGCTCTCAACAAGTTCTTTCCATCTGCTTCCTCCCACGAGACCACGTTCTGTCATCCGCTGGCTTAAGTCCGCCAGATATGTCAAGCGTTGTTTTCCCTTATCAGTTTTTTTTCCTCTATTCGACTCGTGAGAATCAGATTCTACACGGCCTTCTTTTATGTATCCCAGAAACTTTAGCTGCCTCCACCTGATGTCTGAAATCTCTCTAAGACATAATCTTTGGTCATACGCTCGGTTCATGAAATCCTTAGCATCCTTCTGTAGAACCACATCTCCGTTGCCTCGAGTCTCTTATTTATCTTTGAGGAAATCCTCCAACATTCGCGGTCGTAAAGAAGGACAGATATCAAGTTACAGTTCAGTATGTTTTTCTTTGTTACCAAAGAAAATCTAAAGGTTATAACTGATTTTATTTATCAATCTCTAGATAAGAATGGCAATGATATATGCGGCTTGAGATATTAGTCAATGAGATTCTTTTCAGGCCATAATGTTCATAGTTAATATACAGTGAAACAATTAAAGAGCAATTTAAGAATGTTAAACTACCTCTACGATAAATATTATTTGCTTTTTCTTTTTATATGTCATTTCCTATCAGGACGTAGGCGATCATGGCTCGCCACCTCTCTCTAACCTTTGCAGCTCTCAACAAGTTCCTTCCCGCTGCTTTCTCCCCAAGACCACGTTCTGTCATCCGCTTGCTTAAGTCCGCTAGATTATGTCAAGCGTTGTTTTCCCTTGTCCCTCTTCCCCCTCTATTCGACCCGTGAGTATCAGATTCTCCACGCACTCCTTTCTCATTATGTCTCCCAGAAACTTCAGCTGCCTCTTCCTGATATTAAGTATAAGCCTCCTTCTTGCTTGCAACCTCTCTAAGACTTCATCGTTGCTAACACGCTCGGTCCATGATATCCTTAGCATCCTTCTGTAGAACCACATCTCCGTCGCCTCGAGTCTCTTCTTCATCTTTAAGAAAGTTCGCGGCAAATAAAAAAGGAAAGAACCTATCGTTCTGTAAATTTGTTTTTTCTTCTTTTTAAATTTTTAACTATTCTTTGTTTTGTTTTAGTTTTTTTGCCAGTCTTCTTTTCTTTTTCTGTATCAGATTTTAGCCGGCCAGAGAGCAACCCGGCCTGCGGGCTGGGTTACGACCATGGATACGTCTAGTTTGGACCATATCAGGACCTGCTAAGACAAGCCAAGACCAACTTGGAATAAAACTTGACTAAGCTTTGACCAACTTGGACATGTCATGACCATTCTTTGACCAGTGACCCTATGCGGAAACGCTCGGGTTTCCCACGAAAAACGACCTTGTGTCAGATCTTGACCTCGTGGGAATCAAGTAAATACTTTATTTCTCATTCTTTCTTTTCCTATGTTCCTTTTTTTTCTATGGCATCATTTTTATTTTTTCAGTTGGTGTGTTTTTCTTTTTTCCGATTTTATTCTTCTTTTTCGAATTTTCATTCACCCTTCTCTTTCTCATCTTCCTTTCTTTCTACTGGATTTTGCATAATCTATTCTGTTGAAAATCGATTATAGGTTTCAACATCACTTTCTTTTCTATCCTATAGAAAATATTATACGCGTTAAACCATTTCTATAAAGCAAAGTTTCCAAATTGTTTTCTAGCTGCCACCTCCTTGGCTCTCCAACGCCACCCTTCCACACACATATAAACATCGTTCTTGATATTAACTATTTTCCAATACCGTTTATATATATAAACAGATATGTTAGAGAAATAAGTAGAGCTAGCAAGTATAGAGAAAGAAATAATTTTGATACTAAATTCATTCAATATAAGCTTGATGGAAACTACACTACAATTCTATACTTAGCTAATCTTAGGGACAACATCCAACTAAATCATGCTCAATTGCACTGTTACTGATAGTTCTACACTCTTATACGAATGGAAAATGCGCTCTGCAGGACACTGCCGGCGAGCAAATCAAGAACTTGGGAGTGATCTACTGGTGAAAGACTAGTTGGGCGCTTAGCAACCACCTACATTGACCGAATATATGGCGACACAGAATACCACTCTAATGACCTTCCGACTTTAATAGAAGACCGTGATGAATAGCATAATAGACTCATGAATGTCCAAGCTTGGACGATTAGAGATAAGGAATATATATCAGACAGAACGGAACAGAGATAGATAGATAGATAGATAGATAGATAGATAGATAGATAGATAGATAGATAGGAACAGACTTAGGTTGATGGATAGGAACAGACTGAGATAGAAAAATGGATAAGAAGAGACTTAGATAAATGGATAGGAAGAAACGGAGATAGATAGATAGAGAGAGAGAGAGAGGGGGGAGAGAGAGAACTGAGATAGATTAATGGATAGGAACATAGATAGATAGATAGATAGATAGATAGATAGATAGATAGGAACAGACTTAGGTTGATGGATAGGAACAGACTGAGATAGAAAAATGGATAAGAAACTTAGATAAATGGATAGGAAGAAACTGAGATAGATAGATAGATAGATAGATAGCAGGCGAGTTCTATTTTTTATTAATTATGATTAGGAAATCTCACGCATATATTTACAGAAACGAATAGGTACAGATTGGTTCAGAGAAGGTGGAGAGTTATGTGTGTTATTGGGAATATTTGCATATGTATCGATAAATAATGGCTCAAACCGACAAGATAAATTAGTTTATTGATCGTCAAATCAAAAGACGAAACTTTGGCAATAGAACATCGCATCGTATCAAGTGGAATTTCCTGGGATTCGTTTCTTCAAGACTTTCCAACCCACACGGATTACACAGGTTCTAACGTTTTGTTTCAATCAGTAACCAATGAAAATTAACACCGCTGCCTTTGTGCGCATGTCTGGACAAATACCATTCGGATGTATGGCGAAATAACCATTTATTTTCTCACCCTGGCTCAACTCTCAAGAGCGATAGATCAATCACGCCTAAGTTGAATTATACCCTCTCAGATCAAGCAACATGTGAACTTGGGCACGTAGTCACTAACAACGTTACTTCATATCCTCTTCGCCAACAATCCTCGCTGTGTAAGCAAACATGTACCAACCGAAAGATGAATAAAGGCAAAGTTGTATCGGTCATGTCAGATTCACAGGTCAAGAAACGTCGTACTAACGTTCTTTTGATTCATTTTCCCGGCTACTGAAATTTGGCTCTTTCTGGTTTGAAATGTTTACTTGATGCATAATATCAAACCCCGCCTTTGATGAACGACGAGAAAAGATATGTAACTCTATTTTATCCTTCCGAACGGAATAGCAGGAATAGCTCTCATCGGTTTTATATTAAATAAAGAGAAAAGTTATAGCCATGATAGCAAAAAAAAAAAGTTAGTACCTAACTGACTTCAAAAGGCATGTGTGCAACTATCCAAAGATAAATGAGAAAAGTTCTAAAACACATTTTCTCCAGAGAATATATTCATCTTTTGCAACTGACAAAAGCTGGCTTTCACGATGGGCATGTTTTGCGGAAATTATTGTGCGTATATATATGTATGTGTGTATATATATATATATATTAGCTTTAAAGTATGCCATATTTATGGGTTAAAGTTCTTAATAACAGAGGAAGATTATTTATAAATATATAAGTGGATATTGAGGTTAACACAGCAGAAAAAGTCTGTTTCATGCTCAAGCACAATCTTCAAGTGTGTGCGTACATCTAAATAGCCACAGTAGATATAATGCATAGATACAGGCTATAACATTCGCTAAGAAATGGCCATACATAATTTAAAAAATACCAGCAACTTAGTTTTATCGACAATATATTTATTAATAGGAAAGACCAAATAAATTCACACACACACACACACACACACACACACACACACATATATATATATATATACATAATTATAATAATATTTTTTGTTTAAAAATATGATTCCTTCGCTACATAAGAGTTCTCATGTTTCAAAAACGAGAGCAGAAATCATCCAAATAATTAATAAAATTAAGTTGGATTGTGGTGTTTAGTCCCGTTTCATCTTCAAGCGAAATTTTAGGAATAAGCTATCTCTCGGTTTACGTGTATTTTTAGGCACGGTCCGTTACAGAATTTGTTGTTGTGTGAGTGGCTAGACTATTTTCCTTCTTTAAGTGGTCAGGGAGTTAATTCTTATCAATAGATTCATCATCCTCTGAGAGGTTTTGCTAAGGTTGGGTAGGGTATCTATTTCAAGGCTAATGTTTACGGTCATCCTTTAGTTGGTTCCCAGTGAAGGATATTTTTATGGCGCGCCTACAGTCGTTATGTGTCTGGAGAATTGTCTTTTATTATTGTCTATCTGATTATCTATTTATTTATTTGTTTATTTAAGTGGGTGTTTTATATACAGATCGCTTTGCATTGAATTTCAATTTGTTTTTTTTTTGTTTTTTTTTGACGACGACAAAAAGGGTTTTTCCTATTTAAAGGTTTGGCTAAGCTTTTTAGAATTTTACTTAGCGATGTTTTTTTTGTTTTTTTTTATGCTAATTATCTAATGCGAAAGTCTGTTGATGTCGGCAAAAAACCGTTAACTCCTGCCTATGGTTTAATAATTTTTCATATAAGCTCTACTTCTGTATGGAGCACTGTCTTCTTAAAAATAAAAACAAAAATACTAAGGAACCCCGGATTATGCACCCAACATGTTCTTTTCTATTTTCTGCATACCTGCACAAGGATATATATATATATATATATATATATATATATATATATATATATATATATATATATATATATATATATATATATATATATATGCAAGTAGAGCATTCGTGTAGATGGAATAAATTCCGATAACTAAAAATACTATTCTTAAAAGACTGCTCAATACAGAGTACAGCAAATATTATTTTTTTCAAAACTATAACATAAACATGCTATAACGTCATGGTTATATGTATGAATATATTTTTTTAAAAAACAAGAAAAATATTTGTCTCTGATATCTCGTCAGGTGTAAATCGTTTGCAAAAAATTATAGGAAAGAGCAGTAAAACGAAAATGAAGAGCAAAAAAAAGTGGGGAAACATTATATATATATATATATATATATATATATATATATATATATATATATATATATATATGTATATATATATATATATATATATATATATATATATATATATATGGAAGGGGAAATCTTGTGTAAATAATATAACGAGGGACAATTAAAATATCATCCAATAAATAAAGTGACTTGAAAAAAACTTTACTTCAAAACCTTAGCTACCGGATCATGTTGTTACAAGTCCAGGTTAAAGGATTTGGCTTACCGTTATAGTGACTCCCCTGTTGACTATGGTGATTTTGTTTGGTCTAAAACTCATTTTAAGACTGTGAAGTCCTTAAAATCTAATACTGATATTGACATCTATAAACCAAACAAGGGTGCTGGTGTCGTTTTACTTGATCGATTAGATTATGTTCAAAAAAGATGTTGCTCATTTTGATTGACGCTGAAAAGTTTCTAACAATTGTTCCTGTAAAAACTTATAAAACACGTATACAAAGTAAATCAAAATCCAGGAACGTCAGTTATATTTGTGTGGAAAAGGATATTTTTCTAAAAAAATCTATGATATTATTTGACCTTCTGGTTCTCTTAGACGTAGGCTTTATGGCCTTCCCTAAATCCATCAGAAGGATGTCCCATCGAGACCCAGACTATCAATAATTGGTTCAGCCTATCATTCTTTGACTCAATGGCTTTTGTTGGTCATACAACCGGTTCGAACCTTATATACTAAATATTGTATATCGGATGAGTTCTCGTTTGTTTAGCGTCTACATGCCCTGATACGGATTTTATGTGCTCATTTGATTTTTGCCAGTACTTTTACCAATGTACCGGTAAAGGAAACCATTGATATTTGCGCCCACTCGTTGTATGAGGGTGACCTTGCTCCACCTCTTTTTTCTACGAATGTATTTGTCGAGATTGTGTTACTTCGTACTAGTTTATTATTTATAGCCAGATGGATGGCCCTACGTTGGCTAATACATCTGTGGGCTACTATGAGTCGCTGATATTTGGCAATGTGCCTGAACCTTTTATTTATTTTAGATATGTTGATGACACTTTTGCTACTTTTTCCACTGAAAGTGAGGCTGAGAACTTTTTCAATAAGCTTAACTCTTTACACAATTTTATCATTCACTATGAAAGTTGAGAAGGATAATTGCTTACTTTTTTGAACGTTGTTGTTGAGCGTAGTTAAGAGAGTTTCCTTACGAGAATCTATCGCAAACCCACCTTTACTGG
>OZ010579.1:99046002-99048502 GCA_963932145.1 Acanthosepion lycidas
TCATCCGGGGAGGTAGACAGTCTCTGAACCCGTTTATACGGCTTCTAAGGAAATATTTTTGGCCGAGCCTATGGGCTGTTAAATACTAACAGTGAATAGATTGAGCGCTAGTTCATTCGATACATTCTCACTAGTCGTGTAATACTCTTCTGGTGTACTTACAGCTTAATATACAATATATCTGCAAACCTGGTTTTTGTTATTACTTAACTATTTACTTTGTCACAAACAGTAAGCAACGAGGAAGTCTCTATAAAATGACAATAAGTTTTCTTTTTACCAAGAATCAGGAAAAGACATCTGAAATTCCTTGGTCATGCAATGAGGAAGGAAGATTTGAAAAACTTAACCGTCACGGGCCATATTGATGACAAGAATGATAGAAGGAGGCAGCGAGCCACTTACTTTGAGTGAATGGATGGCGGAACGGTTATTTTAGTAGTAGCAAATAGAGCAAACTTACTAAGAGCCTCGCGAGATAGGCGACCATAGCTCTCCACAACTTCCTGTGTCCTGCGCGAAAGAAGATGAATCTGGTGTGTTCCATTGATAGTAATATATGAAAAAAATACTCTTTTTTGTACATTTTCATAAATCATCTGTTATGAGTATATTCGATTTGCTTTACGTAGGGAGATCAATGTACAAGGAATTTACATATCAAACTGAACCTCCCCCCGTTAACATTTATAAAATTTAGTTAACACAAATATATTCGTGATCTCCAGTGCTTAATCTATAGTGAGAAGAAAAACAGTTTTGAAAAAGTAAATTATTATTTCTCGTCGTATTGCCTATTTCACAACGCCCAACTAGCTGACTTTTCTAAATGTCGATATATGGAAGGTGTGATGTATTTAACATCTTTGCTAATTTTACTAATATTTTCTTTACTAAAATGTACTTTGCTGTGGATTGCTTTCCGCTAATGACATTAGAACTTCATCATGGAAGACAGGTGAACGGCCCTGTCATCGGCATATTAAGGCAAGTCTATGCTCTCTGCTCTTGATCAATAACACATTGCATATAATGCGAATAATTTGACAGAATATGTCATTGCCCCTGCGCTCTCCATATTGAGTCACACAGAGAATAAGTTGCATGTCAGAATGACTTTTGTTGATATCCGCTGTTTTTAACATCGTCGTCACATGCAGAATTGTCACAAGGCTCACACGATTAGGATTATCTCAGCGCATCTGTGAGTTGGTTAAAGATTCTCTAACACATCGTCGTCAAACGGTCAGAATAGGTCTATACATCTCTACCACTCTCATTCTCGGCAGCGGTGTTCCAGAAGATTTTAGTACACCATCTTCACTTATGATTGCTTCTCTATCCATTCCATCAAAATGATCATTAATTTTGCAGACAATACCACATTGGTTGGATTTACTTCGGGGTAATTTGAAGCAGATAAATAGGAGTGAAATATTAGGTTGGTGCAAAAATAATGACGTAATAATGTCGTTTTTTGACTTATTTTTAACGTCAAAAAACGACATTATTACGTCATTATTTTGCACCAACCTAATAGAAACATTGGCTGCATGGATCTCTTAAAGTAAACTTAAACACCTTAAAAAAATAAAGGAGCTGGTAGTTAACTTTCGGAGAAATGACACTGACTTTGACTTTATAGTTATTGATGGGGTTTTCTGTGGAAAGGGTGGTTAAAATTAAGTTTCTTGGCACGCGCATACCGTGGATGCCTTTTGAACAAGCAATACAATCGTGTTAGAAGCAGCGAATCAACACTGTAGATTCTCAGAAAAAAAATAATTTACAAAGGCAGCTGTTGATGACTTGTTACCCTTACTCCATAGAGAACGTGCTGACGTACATCAAAACTCATTGTTATACCCGCTGCTTGATAGTGCACAGGAGGGCCCTGAAAATGCTTGCTGATGTACAGAAAATAATCGGCTGCTTGATGCCCGCTTTGGAGGGCATTTATAGTTCTCAGTGTTGGAGAAGAGCAGAAAATACAACGAAATACATGTCTCCAGGGCATGACTTGTTTGGTTTGTTACCCGCAGAGAAAGGTCCTCTATCTATTAATTTGTAAAAAAATAAGATCAATGGACAGCTTTTATCCTTGAGTTCTACGTAAAATGAACGCTGTGTCAAGATGACAATTTTAAACTTATTTCAAATCTCTGTTTATATTTTTGAGAAGAGGTATTTTAACTAATTACATTGTTCGGACTGTTGTGCTCGTCCTTATTGATACATTCTCAAAATTTCGGCCATTGTAGACTCTAGTCTTCAAGAGGTGATAATTGTTTAAATTTCGAACCGAACTAAATTGTTGGTGATTGAGGATTGATCCAATAACGTTTGTGTGGACGTTAATTCTTCGCAATATCTCTGTCAATTTCGAAAACATCTATGGCATGAACATTGTACACTGACGGACAAAGAAACAATATGATAGTTATGGCTCTTGCATTTGGATTGCAATACTTATCTATGTATGGCAGGCCAAAAACAAACT
>OZ010579.1:99053502-99058502 GCA_963932145.1 Acanthosepion lycidas
GCTACAAATATTAAAGTAAATTCTCTGTTTATGATAAACAGTATTAACAACATTTAGCGGCTTGAATATCCGAGAAATTTCATAGAAAATATTTGTTCTCTGACAGGAATTGAACCATTAACATACATGGAACCGTCATTGAGACTATAGCTATACCATCGGAGGACAGATATCGTTTATGAAATTTCTCGGACATTCAGGACGGTATATGTCGTTAATACTGTTTATTATATTTACTTAAATATTTGAATCTATAAAAATAACGCATAAACAGAAGATATAGTAAAATAATTGTTGGGCTTAGTACATTTCATAATATATATATATATATATATATATATATATATATATATATATATATATATATATATATATATATATATATATATATATATATAATTCTCAAAATGTGTGTGTCTGTATGTGTGCGATCGGAAGTTGTTCGTGCATTTCCAGTTTTCGATGAAATTTTTTTGTTTGATAGAAAATTCTTCAGTGCCGGTTTTGAGTCTAAATTGTTGGCCACAATGGCTTTCCACTACTTCCCCTTCATTATTACACTCAGCAACGTTTTACTTTTTACTATCTATACTTGGATATATATCTTTCAGAAAACCTTTAATAAAAATAAATAGTTTAAATTATTACAATAATTTTATTTTTATTATACAGTGAAATTAATATATATATATATATATATATATATATATATATATATATATATATATATATATATATATATATATATATATATATATATATACTAGCAGCATGACCCGACTTTGCCCGTGTTTGATTCAAAAATCGTACGACTCATATACCAATCGCTATTACTTGACTTAAAATATTTTTGCCCTTCCTTGCCTTTAAAGGAGTGCCCTTCGCCGTGCTGATGTTGCTACATGCCTTAATTCTTGCCTATCAACACTGCGAATTTTTTCTAAGCTCTATACTAAACATTAAATCTGTTACGAAAAAAGAACTAAACAAAATGAACACAAAACGATCAGCTTTAAAAAAAAGGACTCGTAAGTGGAAAAACCGAATGAAAAAACAATATTAACAACAAATACTTTTTCACACCCAAACCAGTTTCCTGAAATATTGAGATTGGTCATACTACTTGGGCGGGGTTTTTGTTGCCCTTGTTTTGTTAACCCGGTATTTTGGAAACCATACATTGATCCGAATTTAAGTTCAAATAAAAGATCTCAAAAGTGTTTAACAAAACGAAGTCAACTGCACATAGTCCAAAATGAGGTGAAAAGCTTAGATGTACTGGGCCGCGTAGTGCAGGCGAGACATTCAACTTAAAAAAACCCAAAGCCGGATCACCTGTGAGTTAATTTTTTTTTTTTTTTTTTTTTTACAAAGATTGAATCGCAAATAAAATGACGTAATTGAAAAATCGGATCTGGGATGCGGCCTGGGAGAAAGAACAAAGTTTAAAGAAGTGGGAAATGGACTGTTGAGAGCATGGTCAATACTGAGGTTTGTATCGATTTTTGAGTCACGACGGGGTCACGCAGCATTCTATGCAGGGCATCTCCAACTGGGCCGCGTAGGAATTTCTGGTTGAATTGTAAAGAACGCCCGAAATTTTAGAATGTGATCCGCCCAAATACCGGAGTAAGACAAATACAGCAATCAATATGTTTGATTTGGCAGGGACCTCAATTTTCTTGCATAGAAAGGAACAATGGAATGAAGTTTGCGTTTCACTGGCTGAGGACTTCAGTGTAGACCATATTTTTAGCTTTTTACGAGGGTGAATAAAGGAACACATCATTGCGCCTTCCGACTCGAGAGCAGGCTACGTAAATTTGGCCGTATGAGAAGTACTGCTCTTCTAAGTGTACAACAGTGACAGACAGCGTTTGTCCTTGGGCCTTATTAATTGTCATAGCAAAACAGGGTGCGACTGGGAATTGGGATCTTCTGAAAGTGAAGGGTACCTCGGCATCTGATGGATACAAATTTTCCGTCACTGTTGTGACAGCTGGTGTAATTGTAATGCGACCCGCAGGAACCATGAATCATGTTGGTTGTCGCTATTTCATACAATTCAGGGTCAGTCGACGGATCAGGAATTTCAGCAGAAATAAGATGATCGATTCCTGTGGCCTCAATCTTGTCGCACAGCCAAATTAGTATATGTGCGTGAGGCAGGCCGCGTTTCTGCCACTCAATAGTGTGCATGCGACAGCAAACAGCCCCTTAAACCAGGCCCTATATTGCGTGGATCAGGGTCATTTCGTAAAGCATGACGGAGGTGAATGTAAGAGTCGCAGCGCAACTTGGTCTGATTCAATCTGATGTAACAGTGTCTTTCGGATTCCATCTTAGCAGCCATGTCTACTATGAATAGATGGAAAAGTTGCCGGCTTCGATAAAGATGATTAATGTACCCTCATGTACCATCGATAGGTAAGCGTAGAAATACATGCAAGGCACAGTTTTTAAGTTGGACCCATTTTGCAGAATGCCAAAGTGGTACCCATCTTCTCCGTAAGGGAAGAGAAGTGGGTATTTCACTGATTCTTCGGAGTCCACTGCCGCGCGATTCGATTACAATGCCATGTCTGTTGTGCTGATCACCACTGACAATGACGGCAACTTCGTTACTTGCGGGAGCATTGTAACGACGTTCGTGCTCTCCCTAAGGTCGTTTGTCAGCATCAATTACAATAATGAAATCAGAAGAAGTGACATTTTCGAGAGCATACTTAAAACTGCGGACATAATTGTTTGTCTCGTGGAGCATTTGTTGGAGACTCGTTATGATATCCCTACGAGGATGATTGTCCTGGCCTGTATCGTTCTAGGGAATAATGAAAATGCGGGCATCTGCCTGTTGATTGTAGTCAGCTATGAATATATTTGTAGAAAAGCCGAATCAGTGGCAGTTTCCGGCAAAAGACACACAATCCGGTGGTAAACTGACCTTGAACCTTGAAGGTGTGATTCCGACCGACTTCGCGGAAGGCATTACCACCGAAAGAGGTCATCTGGAAGGCAAAATTGTTCTCTCTGATTTTTGCGAGGAAATGTTTGGAGTCTGGACTGGAACCCTCCAACAGAGCTTTCAACGGAGCAGGTAGCTCTTGAAAAGGTGGCAACTGTACCTTACCGTCCAGGCCATTTTTTGGCATTGTAATGCCCACAGACAACTGACATGGATCCTATTTGGAGGTCTTTGCGACCGGAAAGCCTCAAAACTGTCTCATAGTTGAACGCCAGCTTAAACCAAAACTACTTTGGTGGGCTACAGAGCCCTTGATTTGTATGGCGGCGCTGGTTAACAGTCTGCAACCTTCCAAGCCTTTCAGTAGGTCCTTCTACAGCTCTAGCTGTTGAAGTTGAAGTTGCATCGCGTTAACGGTAGTTACGCTCACCAAGCCTTTCATATGACAAAACATACTGCCTCCGTTGAGATTGACTGGAAAGCCTCAAAGAGGCATTTACCTCGGTTTCTTCCTCCCGCTTTCTCTTTGCCCCAGAGGTTCTTTTAGAACGCCAGCTAACGCTGCATCGCCATGGTATTTTGGCACGCTTAGCAAAGCTGCCAGGTCGGTCATCGCCACGGCACTCAGAAGGCCTCCCGTTTCACTTAGCCAGTGAGGCTTTTTAGAACGCCTGCTAATGTTGCCTCGCCTGGGTGTTTTTGCAGCCTTTGCAGAGCTGCCGGGTTGCTCATCGCCACGGGACGCAGAAGAGTGAAAAGTTGACGCTATATTATCATCTGTAACCGGAGTTATTATGTTCTCCTCCGCAGTCGCCTGTTCTGCATGTGTAACGTTAAAGGTATTAGTGGTCTTTAGTTGCTGACGAGCGGATGTTCGTCGTGTAGGAGCCATTTGAAGGTTGTAGAAATGCTGCGTTAGAATGCGAATAGAAGTTGATACCGAAGCTGAAGCGGTGCAACCTTGTTGTATACGAAAAACTAAAAATGCAGTGGAGCGGTATGGAAAAACTTCTTCTAGCTATGGGCAGTGCTTTCTGGCAGCACCAAATCATCGCTGTAGGAAGAGGTTACGCAAACAAAACGTTGAAGCATTGAAGGTTAAAAAGTAGTGAAACACTAAGGTGTACTGGGCCGCGTAGTAAATGCAGAAGTGAAGTAACTTGCGACAGCAGTTAACTGTCTAATAGCAAAACTGAACTACGAAAAGGTAGAAATAGGTATGAAACGCTAAGATGGACTCGGCTCCGCAATAGAGCCAGCACGCGGAGATAAAATGGGTAATTCAAACGTTTAAGCAAATAGATAACTTGCGGTAGCAGGAATCTGTCAATTAATCCAAGGACAGATGCGTTAATGGCGATCAAATCAAGAAGTTGGTGCGCGGATCCAGCCGCGCTGAAGGTATTTAAATGGAGCGTGACTTGTCATTGATTGTTGTGGCCTGGACAATGGCCATGACTTACACCAATGAATGAGCTCACGCAAAATGGATGATCCTAGCGCGCATTCACGCACGGGCGGATGTTTTGGCAAGCGCAAGGCTTTGCCATAAACGGGGTCAAGCTGCCTGATGCATATGCAGCTTGGCTCTAACGCACATGATGCCGGCGATGAGAATGCAAGGAGCTGCAATAAAGCGTTTACTCGTTTGGTTTGTGCGACAACGTAAAGCCGCTAACCCTTTGCTGGCAATAGCTTTGAAATGGATTGGGAGGAAGCCCTGATGTTTTAGCATAAAAACTCCTCGTCAAGTCTGGGATGCGGCCTAGTCTAGGGGAAAACGTTTAAAGAATAGGAAAATGGACTGCTGAGGCCGGAACCATTTTCACTCAGCACGTATACGGTTTTTTTTTTTTTTTTTTTTTTGTAAAAATGCGAATAAAGGAAGTGCTTATTTTGGTAAGATGCGACGATTAAAGCAAAAGTGTTGACGAAGTCGAATATGTCATTTGTGGCTCAAAGTCAGACCTGGTAGCAGGGATAAAAAAAAAAGCCGAATTTCAATGGACCTGCATCCATTCCACAATTTGAGGTC
>OZ010579.1:99061002-99111002 GCA_963932145.1 Acanthosepion lycidas
CCAACATATAT
Organism: Acanthosepion lycidas; assembly: GCA_963932145.1. NCBI lineage: Eukaryota > Metazoa > Mollusca > Cephalopoda > Sepiida > Sepiidae > Acanthosepion > Acanthosepion lycidas. The sequence goes on from OZ010579.1 coordinate 99,061,014, forward strand.
ATAGAACGTGCTAGCAAACAAAAAATAGATATATATAATCACATAGAAATTACATGGCAATTTATGCTTTCATGAAGAAACGTACGCACGTTTATTGCTAGATTGGGGAGAGAGACGGATATGAAAATAATGTATGAAAATGACATATTTTCATTGACTTTAAGCATTGAACCTTTCAAAAAATCCAGCTATGAAACGATAAGGATTTCTTCTCAGTATTTTGGCTGAAGCACCTTAACTTCCAGTGTTAAAAATATTTAACATGTTTTTACACAATGAAAATAATTAGGAAAATCAGAAGACATCAATGCAACTGCATTTAATCAATATTGTCAATTTCACTCCGTATGAACGGTCCATGTTAGATAGATGTTGGTAGATATTTAGATATTTACTTTTGTTTTATTGCTATTTTTTTCTTTTTTTGCTAAAATCTTCATACAAGCAATTTGAACATTAATCGACTACTTTGAAAACTAAAACTAACAGAAGCAATATCCGAAAAATTAATACAAATTACTAAATGCTGCTTAGTCCAAACAGTTAGCGAAAATAAAGAATAAAACGCCATTTTAACATTTCTATTTCCCTGGAAATATTTAACCAAAGAATTAAAATATAGCACCGAAATATTAAAAAAAAAACGATCAACAAATGGCATTCATTTCTTGACGAGAAACTTATGTGGTTACGAAGCAAAAACACAATAAAAGAAACAGAAGAAATGAAAAAAATAAAATAAAAAAGGGAAAAGAAAATGTTTTGCTTTTGTACTTGAAGAGCTTATGAATAAAAGTGGGAATCAAAAAACAGAAACGATAGAATGTCTAATTATTTTTTTTTCTTTTTCATCTTTTTTCTATTGCTGTTCAAATGAGAACCTTGTCTTGCGAAAAAGTGCTCACAGAGAAAAACAAAACAACTTAAAGTAAACTAATGACATGCAAACTTCCGCTATTTCATGACAACCATATGCAATGTCATTATTGAGTCAGGCGGTTATCGGCTGGTTTCTTCAATTACTCATAATAAAAACGGAAACAATAACAACAAATTCTGGTGTTATTCAATGAACAGTTGTATTAGATTTTATAGCAAGTACTAGCTTACAGATTGGTTTAACTATTTCTCACTAACCTTATCAACCAACGAGGCGTGCCAATGACAAAACCTCTCTGTCATGATATCTACTGACGCGACGGCATAGGATATGCTTTTTCTAAGCTTATTAATGGGAAGTGAACAATCATAGCCTCAATTCGAACTGCTTTGCTTATTCAGTTTCCTGTCATGATATCTCACACATCGGCGTAGTCTTAGAAGTACTGTTATTACTGGCAGTATTATTAGTAGCAGCAGAAATAGTAGTAGTAGTAGTAGCAGTAATAGAAGTAGTATATCGGTAGTAATAGGAGAAAAGGGTTAATATTTCTAATAATAATGAAAACAACAGGGTTTCGCTTGTAAACACAAGTAACTGGGGAACGTTATATTTTAAGATGTACACACGATAGGAACTAGGTCTCCATTTAGTGATATAAATATAACCCCTTCTATGTTTTCTGCTATCATCTCTAGATCATCACAAAGCATGTGTACCTGATGGTATCCATGTAGTAGTCTTTATGAACTGTGCTCCCGAACTGGTTCCTGTTCTCTCGAAACTGTATAATAATCTTCTCGTCGTCTCTTGCTTTCCCAACTGATGGAAGTCCTCATCTGTTGTTCCAGTTTTTAAGAAGTCTAGTGAACGGTCCGACCCTTCCTAATATAGGCCTGTTAGCCCTCTACCCGTTTGTGGAAAACTTCTCGATGTCCTAATCAGTGCCGAATCTGTAAATCATCTCTCATCGCAGGGTCTTTTTTTTCAGAGAAGCAATACGGCTTTCGTTTCTACAGGTCAATTGCTGATGTACTAACGATAAATGAGAAAAGATTTTATCAAGCACGAGATAAGAATGGACTGTAGCATTAGATATCTCGAAAGCTTTTGACAGGATTTGATATAGAGGTCTACACCACGAACGGAAAATTGCTCTATTGCCAAGATGCGGTACTGAACAAATTTTAAAGAGAATTAAAGGGAATTATACAGACAACGATATTGTCGACGTCGGTAAAAGTACTGGTGATTCGTTAATATATAAAATTATTTGAATCCAGCTGATTATTACCTTTGTTCTCTCACTGTAAAACTGTTTGATGGTGAAAGCATTCTCTAATAAAAACGAGATTCAAGAGTTCGTTGAAGACTTATCCACATATGCGAAATTGATTTCATCGATATATATAACCTGGTGACAAGTAATTGCAAATAATGTATGGAATGAAAATGAATAATTGACTAAAATCTAATTGCATTTATTTCTTGAATTTTCAGTTTTCAGATCTGTCAGAATATTCCTAGCCAAATTTAAAACTTTCCAACAACTCCGATTAATGTCTTCAATAAACGGGTGTTGGGACATTGTAAATGAGAGCAACTTAAAGATGTAGTTAGTCTATAAGAATAGCCTGTTATATTATGCAATATGACTGTATGACTTATAAAGAGATTTGCAACTACAACGTTTTGATTATATACCTTTCTGAGGTATGCAATCCCAATATATATATATATATATATATATATATATATATATATATATATATATATATATATGTAAAACTGAACATAGAAGTCAACACTTAGAGACGACAGTATGTTTCATGGTAGATGCAATCGTCAGGCAACGTGGCCTGACGATTGCATCTAACATGAAACAGACTGTCGGCTCTAAGTGTTGACTTCTATGTTCATTTTATATTTACACACGCTCTATCTCCGATATTGAGCAATTTATCCCATAAATATAGCACATCTTAAGACTATATTTCTTCATATATATATATATATATATATATATATATATATATATATATATATATGTTGGTCAGGACTGACTCAGACCAGGGACAGTTATATTAATAAGTGTTCGATAGACAATAAAAAATAAAACGAACTTGAAGAGCTTTGAAATGTTGTTATCAACAAGTAGGCCCCTGATGTCATGACGGGGTGTAGACAGACTAAAAAGTATATTTTGGGTTTGGGATGGGGTTTTTCATTTCCCATCTCATCCTCTTTCTCCAATCTTGCCTCACCCCTCCCCTTTTGTCACACTTCCTGTTGTGCGCACATAAAATATGCAAATAAAGCTTTAAGAAATTAATTAGCCTATACCGCCTGACAAGATCCCAATAATCGGAACCATGGTAGACTAAGTGGTTGATCTTCCTATTTTCTTTTTACATATATATATATATATATATATATATATATATATATATATATATATATATTTATATATATAGCGAGAGAGAGATAGAGAGAAAGAGAGATATGTTTGATTAAAAAGAATCGACGAGGTCTGTCCGTTTCATTTTTAAATATATTTTTCCGATATTCCAATAAGGTGTTGAACATTGTCCTGGAAGCTGTGGATAAACTGTTATAAACTGCATGTTTTGTTCCAGTACCTTCGACCATCGCAATCATTATCAAGAGCCAATGTGATACCTATGTGGTAGTTAAAATTCTTTTCTCTACATACTGGTATTATTTGGGAAGCTAGAATTGATTATACTTATTTATTTGTATTTTTCTTATACCAACAGGATATAGGCATACATTATGTATGTCATATGCACTTCAAGATACCGTCTCCCGTGGTGAATGATATTTCATTTAATATGAATTGTTTATTTTGTATAATAATAGCTTCTAGTCTTTCTTTGGTTTCGGTGTTGTACAGTGTTTTTTATCCACTAATATGAGTCTTATGATGGCAGTTATATTTTGGGCGTTCATAATTTGCTGGTCGATGTGTGCACGGATAGTACTGAGTTAAGACAGGTGACATGTCAATCTGCGTTCGAGTGAGCTGCATGAATGTGCGATGTAAGTATTTAATGCTGTTTTTATTATTATTATTATTATTATTATTATTATTATTATTATTATTATTATTGGATATGCAATGTCCCAGGTGTATTGAAAATTCATAGACTAAATTAGTTTTGCATAGGGGGATTTTTGAGATCCGGTGTTGTTGGCAATTATTAAATTAGACGTTTTAAACTTTTTAGAGTTGATGATAAATATTAGGTGTTTGTTAGGTTTGTTGAGTGATACGTATAGCTGAATATTTTTTTAATGTCTTTTTCTTCCTGTTTATATTTGGGGTGCATCTGTTTACGATAGAACAAGTCACTGGTGTGTTTATTTGTGTTTGAATCAGGTCAGGGTCTTGCGTTATTTTTCTAGGTTATTTTTAGGCTAATTTTATCTGTTCGTTAACAACGTTGCTAGGGAAGCTATCGTTGATAAGAATTATAGAATAATGTCCGAAGAAGAGATTATTTTGGCCCGAAAAATCATGATTATGTCATGATAAAAATCGCTAAAATTTAACAGAATTGCGCTGAATTTTTCTCAAGTGTTCAATAAACAAGAGAGATATTCATTAAATCAAATTCCGTATACACCCTGAGGAGTATTGGCTCCAGAGATGTCAGCACGATAAGCATTGCTGTCGTAGATTCCATAACAAGTAGTAGTTTTTTTTTTTTAGTTTTGAGCGCAATGCCAAAGATTTCTTTTCCCCAGGCTGGTTGCCAACTATGGCTATAAAGAGCATTGTCTGTTGTAGAATTTAAATAATAGGTGTGAGGAGAAGACATGATGCATATATTTCATGCATATTTGAATGCAAGGAATTTGCCTTGTATTCGAACACTGAACTCGAATCCCGAGTCGCTATCCATTACACCGCCTGCACATCCTCCCAAAATAGAAAATTAATCAATGAATATTAAAGCTGAATTTTGAAATCAAAAGAAATAAAATTTATTGAACATTTATTAAATAACTATATATATATATATATATATATATATATATATATATATATATATATATATATATATATATATATATATATATATATATATATATATATATATATATATATATATTGATAATATTAGTGGTAAATATACACATACATATGCAATTATATATCTAAAATATATATACATACATACATACATACATACGTATATATTTGTATAAAAAATAATTCCAAGAGGATAGAATCCAGGTAGAACTCAATGTCCAGGACAGAGTAAGGATATAATAAAAAGGCTTAAACACTAATATTCCATGGTCATAATTTATTCCATTGGAATCGTAAATACGTTCCAATTCATCAGACCTACAGATTCAAAATATTATTTTTATTATATTTTGTTATATCATATCATATTATATATATATATATATATATATATATATATATATATATATATATATATATATATATATATATATATATTAATTCTAACTTAATTTTTAGTGGATATCGGTATATAAAATAGACGCTCTGTTATATTAATCACTATGTTAATAAGTAAAATTTACTATTCCCTCGAAAGCGCAGTTCTTTATGCGTAACACACACTGTTTAAAATAATGGAACATCTATTTCAAACATGATTAGCTACAAAAAAAGTTTGAAATAACAAAAATGTCGAATTAAACATAACTACATTAACAGTTTATATAAAAGTTTACCATTCGTCAATGTCTAGAATATTGCTATCACACATGGTCCGATACTTTTGCTAGTATTCTAGAGCCCCTTGATGAAATCCAATGAAGAATCAGCAATATTATTTGCTCTGTTCTGTCGTCTCGGCTTCAGTCACTTTCTCATGACGGTAAAGTCGCATATCTGTGCCTTTTTCTATAAATATATTCATGTAGTATGAGTGCAGTAATTGATTGGCGCTGAAGTCTCCATCAGTTAAGTTTATCAGTTGAGTTAGCTAGATGTAACCGTAAATTCTATGCTAACATTTCTTTTCACACATATCTCATTTGTAGAACTCCTTCCCGGATCTATGCTATTAAGCGAACTTTAATCTGCAAAAATTTAAATGCAACATCAATCGCTATCTACTGTCCTCTTGATTACTCTTACTTTGTTTTCTTTCCTTAGTAATGTTTCTCTTTCGAACTCTACCCCACCAAGTAACACCTTGTGACTCAGTGGCTTTACAGCCTTCCGTGGGGTTAACTCTATTACTATATATATATATATATATATATATATATATATATATATATATATATATATATATATATATATATATATTATTATTATTACATATGGGCAAAAACAGTTTAGTCATTACATAGATGCAACTTCATTTCACTGCATTTCAATTACAATTTGACTGGTGAGAACCAAAATGTTTATGGTAGATAACCATTTGGTTCTCACAAGTCGAAGTGCAACTGAAATGCACTGAAACAAAGTTGCATCTTTGTAATGAGTAAAGAGTTTTTGTCGATATGAAAAAATATATAATAAATAATTATTGCTCTACTATCCGTATCGAACCCTCTTTTGAATTAATGATGTGTACATTAGAATTAATATATTATTTTCGTTTTCATTGCATCAAATATATATATATATATATATATATATATATATATATATATATATATATACATTTCGAACAAAAGAACAATTGGTCATTTTATAAAAAAAATATTAGATCACATGAGAAATTGCAATAGATTTGTTTTTGTTTTTTACTTCTCGGTAATAAAAGAACAGGACAACGAAAATATAGATGTAATATGAAAAATGTTTTTAGAAATGTGTTATTACCGAGGAGTAAAAAGCAAAAACAAATCTATTTCCATATCTGATGATGTCTGTAAATACAAAAGAAAGCTTGTAAAAAATTTAAAAAAGATGTTATGCAACTGGGATTTATAAACAGGGATCATAACATTCATCTACAGGTTCCGGGTTAATGTACTTTATTAAATTTGTTTGCGAAGATGTATTCTCGCCATTTAAATCATTAACTTCTATATCTGTTTCTTGTATGAATAATTCATGTAATATATATATATATATATATATATATATATATATATATATATATATATATATATATATTAACAATAAAAAATATCACAAAATTAAAATCATATTGGGTTGTATATTATTATTCATTCGTTTTTATTATTATTTCATTTAGATTCCATCATCAGGAGAAAAAGCAGTACACCAAGAATGTGATACTGAAATAAAATTCTACTTAGTCCGATATATCTATCGAGGTTCCCAGTCAGACAAGAATATGCCAGGTACATGCGCCATAGCCAACATTGCATAACAATATTACAAGTTTTAATAAAAGCAAGTCATAACTTTGCAGGTGAATCCAGCTAGATATACCGACAAGTCGGGTACCCAGTTCGCTCATACTGTATTCGATTAAGAGTATTCATGTATATGTGTTTCCTAAGCTGGTTAACCTTTCAACCTAAGGAAAAAAAAAACTCTCGACACTTGTTTATAGAGATGCACAGTACCCTCAGCCCCGCGGAGCTATACACAACTTGTTAGGATCTGGTATATGACAAGCGTGGCTTCAGGTCATGTGCGAGCAAGGTTCTCCACAATTTCCCGTCCTATGTAGCTCTAAATAATTCTTATATTTTTTTACTTCTAAAACTTTGTTTCCCTATCTGTTTATTCAAGATCACTAGCAAGTCATCCGTCCTGCTTGCCTTCAATGTTTCCTGTGACTATCAATTTCCCAAGTCCTTCTTCGTCATTATATAACCTAGGCAGTGTTACTGTATCTTTCTAATGTTAAGTGGACTTTTTCTTTTCTTTTTTTCTTCTATTTTCTTTCCATTTTCTCTGAGACTTCCTCATTGCTCACATGTTTGGTCTATGATATTCTCATCATCCTTCTGTGGAATCACATTTCTCTTGCTTCAAGTCTCTTGATAATACGTAGAAATTCAGTACTTTTTTCTTCGTTTCTAACGAAATGTTTCTGTTTCTTAATGATTAGCTTTTTGGAAGGCATCATTCGTTATCGCAAAGCGCTTTCGAATTTCAGCGCTGCGATTTCGGTCCCCTATTAAAACATTTTCCAGAACATATCAATTGCCATTATTTGACTTTGGTATCTCAAATTTGTAATTTGCATGTTGGACTCTACTTTTTGCTATCAAAATGGCACTTCTTTTTGCAATTCAATTTCAGTCCCTTTTTTTTTTCGCTTTCTGTAAGGCTTCTTGTACTTTCCTTTCCGTGTCTGCTATTTAAATTGTGTCATTTGCATAGCTTTTGTTTTTTAGATTGTGGCCCTTAGATCCTGGTCCGTTCGGGGTATGACGATAAACTATATCCGCTTACGGGATAAGACGATAAACTAAGTCCAACAGCAAGACCCCTGATCAGGAGGTTTTGACGAGCGTGGAGCCACCACTTAATTGCTGGTGTTCCCAGGTCCATCCTGACCCCGGGGGGTAGCACCTGTTTGGGTCCCAGCTATGGGGAAAATAGTTATCCCACAAACTGAGGTAAAAAGCATTGTGAAAATGCAAAACTAGGTTTTAATACCAGAAATACTTTGTAAGAAAATGATTACCAGTAATAAATTTTTGAAGAATAAAACTATTGGCAGCAATACGTTTTGAAAAAAAAATATTACCAGCAATATTTTTTTTTTTTTTGAAATTCCATTACTAGCTATATATTTTGTGGAAAAAATATTACCAGAAATAGATTTTTGACAAAACAAAAATATTACCAGGAAAAAAGTTGTCGACATTAAATGACCCATTGAGGTTGATATGCCGTAAAACAAACCAAACGAAACCAAACCTGGAGGACTTCTAATTCTCTCAGAATAGCCTCAAAGCATAGTTTGAATAATTCTGGTGAAACGACCCATCCTCGTCTTACCCCCCTTTCTATTTTTGTGTATCTATTGAACTCATTTTCTATCCGTATGCAGGCGGCTTGTTGCAGTATACATTCTGGATTATTTGAATATCCTTTCAATATATGTCATGATTACGTAACAGTCTCCATTGCTATCAGGTCATCCCATGAGTTCTGTCCGAATTTTAACTTTTTGTTAAAATGAACGAAATTTAAAGAATATTTTATAATGTCTAATAGAGCTGAACATTAGTTTAGATACATTTAAACTGATCAAATTTTATTTCAGAGAACAATAAAATTAAATTTTGTTTGATTAAAACCCTGCTAACATGGAAGTACCCAAGAATCATTTGAGGGACACAGAATTCTTTATGAGTTCAAGAAAAAAAAACTCAGCAGCCGAAGCGGCTAGAAACATTCACTCAGTTTATGGAGAGGAATGTGCGAATGAAAGAACTTGCAGAAGATGTTTTGCAAAATTCAGAGGTGGAGATTTCACCCTTGAAGATGAAGATCGAACCGGACGTCCAGTTGAGTTTGATGAAAAGCTTCTTGAAGCAGACTTTGCAGAAAATCCTGCTTTATCAGTTGAGGAATTGGCAGTTGTTCTCAGTACAAACCATACAACTGTTCATCGTCATCTTCAACAATCTGGAAAAGTTCCTAAACTTGGAAAATGAGTGCCTCATGAATTGTCTGAAAACAACCTCAAATCCCGAGTTGACATCTGCTCTTCTCTCAATTCTCGTCAACTTGTTTCACCTTTTTTGGATAGACTTGTGACTGGCGACGAAAAATGGATCTTTTATCGAAATGTTAAGCGTCGTAGACAGTGGCTTGGTAATGGGGAAGGACTCCAGCCACAGCCAAGAAGGGAACTTCATGGGCAAAAGGTTATTCTTTCAATGCTTACCACCTAATGCAACAATTAATGCTCAAATATACTGTCAGCAATTAGAGCGTTTGAACAAAGCTTTGAAGAAAAATGACCTGCTCTAGTGAATCGAAATCAGGTGATGTTTCATCAGGACAATGCGCGACCCCACACAGCAAGTATCACATCACAAAAGATCGAAGAACTTGGTTGGGAGAAAATTCCTCATCCACCTTATTCGCCTGATCTTGCTCTTTCAGACTACCATTTGTTTTTTCTCTTATAGAATCATTTGGAAAAAACAGCTTTTGTAACACAGGAAGAGGTTAAATCTGACATTTGTGAGTATTCGAATCAAAGCCAAAATAATTTTACAGTAATCGAAATAGGAAGCTTGTTAATAGATGAAAGGAAGTCATAAATAATGAGGGAGAATACATTGTTGATTGAATCTGTAATTAAATGTAACATTTGGTCTCTTGTTTTCTTTATTCAAAATTCTGACAGAACTTATGGGATGACCTGATATTTATGACGTATTCTATCAAACGATTTTGATTAATCCATAAAACATGTGTACACATTCTCCTGCATTTATATTGCTCTTTCTGACATGTTACTGTGCATTTAAATATGTACAGGTTAACATCTGCAATCAAATAAGTTCTGAAACCATGAGAACCATGGCTGATGTAATTATCATTATTACAATTATTATCTTTATTTTATTTCCTTTGATTTCTGGGCTGAACACATTTCTTTCCGGATCCCGCCCAGTGGCCTATGGCTAGAAATGGTATAATGACATTTTTCACTCACCAATTAAAAATAAAAACACATATTTTATATAGATAAAAACTTTCATAAGGTGTGAGCTGTACTCGTGACACGAGAACAATTTTTTTTCTATTTCTTTAAGGCATGGGATTCCAGAAATCTTTCAATGAGTTTCCTGGAATCTTTTTCAAAAAATCCAAAGGCTCCAATTACAACAGGGATTGTTGATGTTCCCATGTGCCACATTTTTGAGATTTCGATTCCAAGGTTCTTGCTTTTTTATATATAGATTTTTGAAGATATGCAAAGATATTAGGTTGGTGCAAAAATAATGACGGTATTTGACGTTAAAAATACGTCAAAAACCGTCATTATTTTTGCACCAACCTAATACATTGCACTCTGCAGGGACTGCCATATCAATAAGGAGGGATTTTTTTTTATTTGCATTCTCTAATAACAATGTCTTGGCGGTTAGCTTTGATTATTCTGTCTGTGTGTATTGTGTAGTCCCATAAAATTGTAATAGGCCTTATCTCCGTAACCGGGTCTGGGTGGTGTTCATACCTATTATTATTATTATTATTATTATTATTATTATTATTATTATTATTATTATTATTATTATTATTTGTGTATGTTATGATTTCTGCTTTGTATCCTGTAGAGCCAGGCATAAAATATGGTTCTTACGATTTATAGGCGAATTGTCATTAAATTGATAGCACTTTTCTTAGTATATAAGATGTTACTAATAGAGCGATCTTCTAGGTAACCTGTATGCTGATATTACCTGGGGCACTGTTAGTAAAATTGTCTATTCTTTTTCTCGCAAGGCCCAAAGCTCCGATTACTATTGTAACAGTTTCACTCTTCATTCTCCACATTCTGTTAATATCGATCTCCAGATCCTTGTATTTGAACAATTTCTCGATCATTTTTTATAGAAATGTATCTCTTAGACGGTACAGTTACGTCAATAAGTATACATTTCCTCAATTTCTTTTCTTTTGTGATAATATCAAGTCTGTTAGTTTGTATTGGAATGTCCCAGAAGATAGTTACATCGTTATTTGGATAACTATTTCCCAGTGGTTTCGATTTTGTGATTCTTGTATGTATTCCAGTGCACAGATGTCGCTACCTTGTTATGTCTTTGGGTATATTATTATTATTATTATTATTATTATTATTATTATTATTATTATTATTATTATTATTATTTCTTTCGATTTCTGTTGTAGACACATTTTCTTCCGGGCGCCAACAAGACATTTAAGGTCAGAAATGGCTTCATGGCATTTTCCGCAGAATCAAACCTAAGATCACACATATTTTATAAATGTTTTCGTAATGTGTGAGCTATACTTGTTTGTACAATGTTTTTTATTTCTTAATTGCAAGAGCTACCAGGAATCCCTTCAATGAATCTAGTGGAAAATTTCCCCATTTATCCTAGGCTTTCAACTACAACTAGAATTATTGATATCCTCATGATCCTTGATGATATTATTATTTTAGTAGTAGTTGTTTTTTCCAGTCTGAATTTCTGTGTGGAGTGGAGTGAGCATTATTTACCTTATTAATATGCTCACTATTGTCCTTGTCTTTGTTGTTGTTGTCTTAAGGTTTCGGTCGTTTTGCCTTCCGGCCTTCATCAGGCTTATGTCGATCCTGGAAACCAAAAGGGATTTTCAAACTGAACATTTATTTAATCTACCGGTGTAGATTGTGCTTATTCAACAACCAATGTCTATAGATATCTCGTCAAATTCTTATTTATTAGTACCATTTTGTTATTGCTCGCCATATTGCCACTCATTGCAAGTATTCGTGGCTCGTTATGTGGATTGAACTCGAACTTATTCAACTGTTAGGCTATCGTCACGTTGAACATTTCTGTTTGGAGAACTTGGATGAACGCTTTTTACTTACTTTGTCAAACGTTTTCAAATGTGAGTCTGCCTATATTTCTGAGATGAGGTATTATGTACATTATTTACATTAGTCGGACATTGTCCTCATCTTTGTCGCTATATTTATTACGCCTTTTCGGCCGTTGTACGCCCCGGCCTTCTTCAGGTGGTTGGAATGTCGAACAGAACCCTTTATTTCGTTCACTGGGTAGACTGTTCTAGTTCCAAATTGCCATGAATGATGGATGTCAGTTATCAGTTATCTCCTGTTAATTTCCCTCTGAAAGTTCACCACTAACCGGGTATTGAACTCACACTCTTCGGGTCCTGTCACTGGATCTAACCAACGCCTTTATCTACTGTGCCATGTGTACTTGGGGACACATGGCACATTTTCAAATCTGTTTTGTCGACTGGGCCATATTATTATTATTATTATTATTATTATTATTATTATTATTATTATTATTTCTTTGATTTCTGTTGTATGCGCATTTCCAACCAGAGACAGGAAGTCAGAAATAGCTTCGTCACAGTTTCCACTGATCATTTTTGTAAAAAAAAACAAAAAACAAAAAACAAACAAAGAGTATGCACATTTTACATAGATAAATCTCTTCGTAAGATTTCAACTGTACTTGTGAATATATATTTTGTTTGAATTATTTCTTTAAGTCATGGGTTACCAGGAATCACTTCAATGAGTTTATCGGAACCCTACCCTATCGATCCGAGTGCGTCAACGACAACTGAAATTATTGATATCCTCATGTACACTTTTGTTTAGGTTTCCAATCCAAGATCCTTTTATTTTGATAGTTTTTTTGCTGATCTTCAAAGATACATGACAATCTGCAGGGACGATTATGACAAAAAGAAAACACATTGATTATTCTGTCTGGGTATATTGTAAATCTCATAAAATTATTACAGGTCCTATCTATGTAACCAGTTCAAGGTGGTGTTCATACCAGCCTCATCTTCTTCTTCTTCTTCTTCTTCTTCTTCTTCTTCTTCTTCTTCTTCTTATTATTATTATTATTATTATTATTATTATTATTATTATTATTATCTGTACAACAAAAGAACAGTAGCTAATCTTTATTTTTCTCGTGAATAATGCAGCTCAAATTTCATCACTCAAGATCAATAAATTTAACCACGATGAACGATGAAAAAAAGAAAAAAAAAACATCTCGTAGAAATGTTCGATTGCATGGGAAAATTTGAAATCATCATTTCTAACTTATTACTTTCTCTGGCAAGTTTCAGGTGTCCGTTTAGCCTTCTTAACCTTTTCTTCTATTTGTAACTTTTCAAGAAGTACGTTGTACTTATATAACAAATTATCATTACTTTACAAGTACTAGATCCGGTCTCTTGGCTTGAATATTTGCAAAACGTTTTTTTTTCAACGCTAAGGGTGGGGGACTCTGGATTGTATTTATAACATTCGTCTGGCGGGTGTCTAGCTATGAGTAATCGCCAGCAAGCGAGTTTAGCTCGGCCATTCTTTATTTTAGAAACTTGATCTCACACAGAGTGTTCTACTGTTGTAGCACTTAGAAAAGCTAAGCTGACGTTAGTAAATATAGTCGACAGATAGCAAAAATACCGAAATTCATATGTGGCATGCGAACTCGATATAGTCGCACATTGCAACGTTAGGTGTCAAAGGTTGACTCTATTCTGAGTTAGTTCTTTCTTTTTTTTCCAAACTTAACATTCTGCATTGAATGATTTTCTGTCCTTTTCCTCTTTGATTTGTTCAAGCACGTTCGGCGATTTTCACAATGGCTGATAAAAAATATGACGAGAGATTTTTCGTGAAGTTCCTTTATGGAAAGTTTCTTATAATAACCTTTAAATCGAACACAGGTCAGGGGTAGTATTTGCGATTCAAACATATTGAAATGTTAAATGAGGACTAACTTCGATTTGATCGGCGTTCAACAAGTGAATATGACAAAATCCTAAAGACATTACATCAATTAACCAATGAAGACTGTAAAAGCGTTTCTGACGTTATGACGTCTTTAACTTCACGTTTGTTAACAAATGATTTTGAAGTAAAACATGTTTCCGCTAAATTCGAGTCATATTTTATCACAGCAGAACCATAACAAAATCATTTGAATGCGCATCAGGATTTGGAGGAGGCACGGTGGAGTGATGGATAGCGGCTCGGATTGAGGGATCGGAGAGCCGATTTCGAATTGCGGTCGAAACCATTACATTCCCTTACGTGTTAATACCCTTGGGAAGAGTATGGATCCTTTTCTTCCCTCCCCCAGCTATGGATAAATAGCAGAAAAGCAATGGATGGCAACTTCTTTACCGCATAAAGAAATGACAACTTACTCCGGGAAAAATTGCTTCGTCAGTCCTGTATCGAAAGATATATGATCGACTAAGCGTGTATCACGCATGGCATAAAACTGACTGATCAGGATTTGTTTCAAAAGAACGATTTCGAAATGACCCACAATTTCCAGAGATGTGACTAAAATTCCAAATACTTTTCCAGTGACACTTTGTGTAAGAATTTTTATTGAAGAACTCTACCGTGAGAACAATGAAGAGTAACTGACATAATACAGAGTGCGATGGATGAATTGTCGCCTAAATTACGCAAAAAAAGAAAAATAACACGTCTCATTTTAACAGATGCATTTACAAAAATTACACACAAATATCTTGAAATACGATAGAGTAAATTTATTCAATAAAATCGCCATTGGCTTCAAACACGGACTCAAGACGACTTCGGAATCTCTTGCATCTCTTCTGGAGGATCGCCTTGTTTAATTTGGTGAATGCCGCCATAATCCTTACCTTCAGTTCATCTTTGTTGTTACAAGAAAGTATGTATGCTCAACTGCGTCCTACACATAATAATCAAGGAGGGTTGCAATCTGGGGAGTTAGATGGCCATATGTAAGGGGCGATGTGGTAGCAGAATTGCTTGACAGCCATGACTGAGTTCTCCTGCTTGTGTGGCATGGTGCAGGTTCCTGTTGCCAGAAATGAAGTTTTCCGAAAGCCAC
This sequence comes from Acanthosepion lycidas, assembly GCA_963932145.1. Classification (NCBI taxonomy): domain Eukaryota; kingdom Metazoa; phylum Mollusca; class Cephalopoda; order Sepiida; family Sepiidae; genus Acanthosepion; species Acanthosepion lycidas. The sequence continues at coordinate 99,076,438 of OZ010579.1, forward strand.
CCTCTACCTCCTAAAGGCAGTTGATGCAGGTCTCCATATTGAGTCTGAGACATTGTGGTAAGATGAGTGGAGACATAATGTCGTCTTCACAAGTGATCACTACAAACACCCTGAAGTTGACTGGATATTTACCTTCGTAATCATCATTAGTCTCATCCAACTCTTTCTGAATCCTCTGAGCTATTCTCCGATTGACACCCAAACACTGAAATGTTCGTATTCGAGCTTCCGACCAGAATACCAAGTAGTACAGCATGTCATTTCCAAAATTCTGACAGAGTGAATTGCGTCATGGTGCTTTTTATTTCTCACAGACGGTGCCCAACTGACCCTACTATAATGTGCATCGATAAAACCAAAACAAAGAATGCGCATGCGCGAAATTATAAATATAAAATGGTGACAATTGCCCCATCTCACCCTGTATAAATTTGATAAACATAAACGGAACTAATTTGTAACGCAGCCATTCATTTAAGCCTATTTCATTAAACAGAATGGACAGCGAATATCTGTGAAACATTTTGATCAGTTTCTCTTAGTATTAATTAAATTTTTGATTTTAGCTTGAAACATTTAAAGGAACTTCGATAAATCATGTCATATTCAGAATAGTTTTGATCAATGTTGATATTTTACCAATCGTACCCTGTTTTAAAAATCAAGGTTGAAATATAAAAGTAAATTTGTACACATCTCGGAAGTACAGTGACTTACAATTTGTACTATTTCAAGTGAGTCACTGTATATAGCCTATGTGCTACAAGCTGAAGCTTAACATATAACTTAATTTTGTAAATTACGCAAAAATGAAATACAGTGTGTCCATAAAGTTTGTGTGCACTTTAAAAATGTCTAACTTTATTTGTATTTGCGATAGAAATAATTTGTAAAAAGGATTAGAAAAAAGTAAATCTATATTTTTTAAGGTTTTATTGAAATTTTATTTAAGTTTCGATATGTCCTCCATCATTAGCAATACAAAGGGTAATACGATTTTGCAGTTTACGGAAAAAAAATTTGCCAACTGATTAACAGCAATGCCTGAAATCACATTAGTTATTTTAGCTACACTTAAAACTAGGAATATTAAACTTTATAACATTTTTTTCAGATTATTTCTATCGCAAATACAAATAAAGTTATAAATGTTTTTAAAGTGCACACGAATTTTATGGACACCCTGTATAATAATAATAAAATAAGTGCGTAATTACTTTTTATTTATGTGACCTGAAGCTTCAGATATGAGCAATCATGGCTTTTGAATATCTTTTCAAACTTTTGTATAAGTTTGTATGAGTTTCATATCCATCCACACAGTGGTGATTTTCTAAGCTTAACTTAGATGCGACACAAGGCTGAAAGTATGAGGTACCCAATAAGGAAAGAACTCACTGGTCAGTTGTATTGGTTCTAGCGAGACAAACTTGCTGAATATTGCACCACGTAGAGGTACCTTTAAATGACTCTCTAAGAGTAGCATAGATGTGGCACAAGGCCGAAAGTGTGGAACACCCAGTGACGATCGAACTCACTACTCAGTCGTAAATGATTTAGCCAGACAAGCTTGTTTGCCATTAGGCAACGTCGAAGTTCCCAAACAAATTCGTTATATACGTCACTCCCTCTTTCCGTTTTCTTCTCTTGCCTTAAATATATCCCATGAATTTTTAAACATCTACGCCATTTTTTTACTCATTAAGTGTCGCAGAAATGTCAACTGCCTCTTTCTGATTATATAACGTTATCTGCTTTTAACTCCTATTTTCTATAAAATAATTTGTATCTTAACTCACAATCGTATTCTAAGCATTTGTCGATAGAAAATCGTTTCTATTGCTACAAGTCTCTTTTTCGTCCCTCAGCATTGCCCAGCAGTCAATGCAAAATAAGAGTCATTTTAGCACTCTTTTTTAACAGTATTTGTCTGCAAAAGTTGGTTACTTTTTGAATAATAGGTTTCACTATCACGTCTCCAATGCATAACTTACACGTAGGGTAGTATCATTTGTTGGAAATCATGTATTCTTTTTCTTCCACTAAATTGTCTTTTGTTTTAGCTTCTCCTTTATACTTTATCTAAGTGTTATTTCAGTTTTCATTTACTGAGTGTGTCAGCAACATAGAATCATCTGCATACCTTATGTTGTTAAGATTATTCTGCCGATAATAAATTCTGGTATGTTTTCTCATTCTTACAGGTTCATCTCGCTGTATAGGTGAAATTAATCTGTTGAGAAAAAAACTTTTGACTTACACCTCTTTCTATATTTATGTATTTATTGAATTGGTCCCGCACCGGTATACGGGTTGTTTTCATATATAAGGATTTACTAAATTATAATTCCCATGTAAATCCAATTTTCCTAGTATTTCAAGCAGGTCTTTCGGCCATACCTTATACATTGATTGATATATGTTTTACGGTTTATCAGTCTTTTGCAGTTTATTTGAAGCCAGAATATATGTCATTGGAGATGATAATTATTTACCGATACAAATATTTCAGGTGTTTCTTTCTGATTGTGTGTGCGGGTGTGTGTCTATGTGTGTGTGTGTCTGTGTCTGTGTGTGTGTGCAAGCATCTCTTTTGTTTTCATATTCCTCAAAATTTCTTTGTAGCCCACGCACTCTACCAATGGTGTTCTCATCATCCTTCTGTAGAACCACTTTTCTGTTGCCTCCATTTTCCACTTAATCTGTGATGAATATTGCGTACATATTCATCTATTTTTATTATTTTGCGCTGTCCGTTGAATCATATTTTGTTTTGTGTATTGATTGATCGATTTATTTTTACGGTTTATCAACCTTTTAGAGACTATTTAAATCTAGAAAATATGTTTAGATTGTAAGCATGTTTTGCTGATAATAATGATTTTCTTATACAAGTTCTAATAATTAATCCATACTTAGGGAAAAGATGATGGGCTCATACCATTACCAATTGTATTTACGGATCTCTATCTATAAAAGGCAGGACGCGTGTGTGTGTGTGTGTGTGTGTGTGTGTGTAACAAATGCCCAGCCGCAATTTTCGACGGATTTGCACCAAAATTTACATGCACGTGCTCCAAGTTAGCGGGAAGGCCAAGAACGACTTTGCATTTCCTAACTCCAATCGATAGTGGAAATAATCGATTTTTTCATGGTTCTACGGCAGTTTTCAGGTAGTTCGCGGCCATTTTCTACTGTCCAGAGTGAGAGTCAATAGCTGGCTGCCACGAATAGACAGGAAGATTCTATTGGACAGCATAAGAGCCAACAATTGACTGACACAAATGGTAACTATTAGGTTGGTGCAAAGATCATTTCGTTTTCTCACATAGTAACATATGTTAGAAAACGGAATTATTTTTGCACCAACATAATAGCATGCTAGCATGCAAAACAATCGATAGCTGCATTCGTCACAAGTGGGAAAGATTTAAATCTGCATGGCACTTTACTCCAATTGGCTCATTCGCTTGCTTAAACTCAACGGTGATTCTGATTCCGCAGAACTGGGTTGGGTGTGAAAAAGTATATGTTGTTAACATTCTTTTTTCATTGGGTTTTTCCAGTTACGAGTCCTTTTTTAAAACTGATCGTTTTGTGTTCATTTTGTTTAGTTCTTTTTTTTTCGTAACAGATTTAATGTTTAATATAGAGCTTAGAAAAATTCGCAGTAGCAACATCAGCACGGCAAAGGGCACTCCTTTTAAGGCAAGGAAGGACAAAATATTTTAAGTCTAGTGATAGCGATTGCTGTATGAGTTGTACGATTTTTGACTCAAGCCCAGGCAACGCCGGGCCACGCTGCTAGTAAGTGAATATAACGAACCTGAGTGCAATTAGAACGCAGCTCTCCAATTTCCAGTACCACGCTGTTATACATTACACCCCCTCCACATCTACTCTTACATCATCTGATATTCCCGAGCTTTCACCTATCTATATACGAACCACACTTAACGTTGCTTAACTTTGGAATCGGTTTTCAATGATGATTTATATTTTATTAAACATATTTATATACTCTGCGAAATTTAGGTGCAGTTTTTCTTCCTTTTTGTTAATCGCTCGGATAATATTCTGATCATAAATATAGTATACATCCATTCCATATCTATTTGAAAAATATGTTAGAATAATGCAATAATTATACTGGGAGGAAACCGACCGCGCCGGGACAGTTCATATATCTGGGAACATTTTAACAGGCGATAGAAAAATGCGATATCGAAATTTGAATACTCATTGGACTAGTGAAATTAACATTGCAAAAACTAACCAATATTCTTAGAAGATAAAAGATTTCGTTGAAACTCGGAAAATTGTGCTGAATTGCTGGCTGATATCTATCCTGTTATCTGCCAGTGATTTTGGAACAATACTTCTACATAAGAGGAAAATATCTAAAGGCATCAGGATACTGAAAATTCCAAGGACGGAGTGAGTAACCAAGGGAATATTATAGACGTATACCCCAAATAAGAAAAAGACAGCTGAAATTCCTTGGAAAAATAATGAGAAAGAAAGGCTTGGAAAGCTTAACCCTCAGAAGGCATATTAAGGGCAAGAATGATAGGGGCTTAAATGACAGGCTTGTGTGAGTGACATGGTCGTCCTGAAGGGACGCAGGACATAGAAGAAGAGAAGAAGAAGAAGAAGAAGAAGAAGAAGAAGAAGAAGAAGAAGAAGAAGAAGAAGAAGAAGAAGACTCGTCTCTTTGTCGTTCCAATGAAGGCAGAAATACTGAGGTCGTCTAATATTTTCTCTGTTATTTCACTCAGTTTATCGATCCTAATATCATCTAATACGGGTGGCTTCTCTATTGCGAACTTTTCTGATCCTTTTGTTTTCTGTTCACCTTGGCTCATGCTGATATTATTGTACGTCCAATGTTAAATCTATCGGTTCTTCCATGGAATCTGTGGCATTTCAGCATTAATGGATTATAAACAGGAATCGATATTTAATAACCGATTTTATAAAACTATAATTAATTCCGAATGTTTATAAACTTTTAATTTATTGCTAAATTATTATTATAAGTTTTTATTATAATTTTATTATGTTTTATTACATTTTTTTTTGATAATACAACCACCCATCATGATACGTTTAAGTTGAGAGTCTTCTCGGTGAGGGTAGAACGTCTTTATTTTGGTCTTGCATGCATTGGATATTATTACAGGTCAGTCCTTGCACCATTGCGTCACCAGCGCCAGCTCAAAGGAGAGATCAGTCGGCAGGTCCTGGTCATCCCAATTTTGTGAGGTGCTCTTAGAAACGGTTGTCTCGTCTCCATGGATATTCACTAAAGATCCGAATATGTTCATAGATTATTAATAAAAAGCCGTCATTCATCTCATAGGTTTCAGGTGACCGGATAAGAACGACATTAATGGACGTACATGATAATTGAGAAAACCTTTCCATAAATTCCATACCTTGAGAATTTGTGTGGTTAGACTCGATGGCACACCTGGACAAAGCCTTTGATTATTCGATTTTTTCAGCCCACGCCATGCTTACAAATAATAATGGGTTCAACTATTCCTTGAATTATTCTCTCTTATTGTCTCGCAATTTGTCCTTTTCTCAATCCTTCCTATTCTCAGTCTTCTCTTTCAATTTCATTCCCTTTGTGTACTAGTGGCATTCCCGCTTTGCTTGGACTGAAATGATTTTAAAAAAAGCAAAAAGAAGGCTATTATTTAAGTTCACTTTTAATTTGTCATCCATTAGATGGATTGATTGAATTTTTTTTTATTACGACTTAACAACCTTCTGTGTGTTATTTCAAGCCAGAAAATACTTTTAGATCCAGTGAAGACTTTTCGTCTCCAATGTGGTCTTCTAGATGCGATTCTTCGAATTATTTCAATTTCAAAGTTGCCTGACGAAACCATCTCGACAGAAACCCCAGTTGCAAAAAGTTCAGTGTTTCTGATATTTAACATATTAATTTGTCCTACAATTTAGTTCTATGAAATAGGATTCAGCACTCATTTAATTTGCCCGTTCTTTTGAGGAATATCTTTTTAACCCCCAAAAATAAATAAATTCATAATTCATTATATATATATATATATATATATATATATATATATATATATATATATATATATAATTATTTATTTAAAAATATGATTCCAACTCGCTATATAAGAGGTCTCATGTTTCAAAACAAGAGCCGAAAACTTCAAAATAATATTTGAATTAACTTGAGTTAAAGTAGGCTCTGTTCCATCTTCAAGCGAAATTTTTTGGGAATAAATTATTTCTGAAATTTACGAGTTTTAATAGTATATTCAGAATTGAAGTCAAAATTTCCATGGTAACATCAAGGAGCACTATTTTTAAAAAATAATAACAAAAATACTAAGGAACTTTGGATTATTTACCAAACCAGTTTCTTTCCTATTTTCTATATTTTTACACACATGTATATATATATATATATATATATATATATATATATATATATATATAAAAAAAAAATATCTGGTGCAGTTTAATTTATATTACAATGAATCATGTATGCAAAAAGTAAATTGGTAAAGTTAATGATATAAAATGGCGAATTCACTTCGGTAACTAAATTTTCAAAAAGCATTAACACACTAAGCACTCAATGAATGTAATGATGCTCGTCTTTTTTTTTTTTTTAATTATAAGCTGTAATATGTCTTCCTTAAATATGCCAGTACTTTCGACGCGTTCTGCGGTCATCATCAGGCATGGAAACTATTTTCTTTTTGACAAAATTCAGGTAGAATCCGAGACGAAAAAATATAATACAAATCGTAATATGATTTTTTTTTCAGGTTCAGAATTCATATATATATATATATATATATATATATATATATATATATATATATATATAATATTTGAAGAAATATAGTCTTAAGGTGTGCTATATTTATTGAATAAAGTGCTCAATATCAGAAATAGAGCGTGTGTAAATATAAAAGTGAACATAGAAGTCAACACTTAGAGGCGACAGTCTGTTTAGATTAGATTGCTGAATTATTGATTCCCTTATATACAGAGTGTATCAAATATACTTTTAGTTTAAAGAAACTTTACGGTAATTTCCTCTGTGTCGCTATTAGGACTAGGTTATATTTGTCATTCGTGTACATTATTGGCTGTCTCCAACTTTTAACGTGTGTAGTAGTGAGTTAACTGATAAGCTTTCCGTTTAACAATGGCAGGATATTCATTTCGTGGGGAGGGAGGTATGCTTTTTAAATACGCTCGCGAATGATAATGGACCCAACGCTGCAAAGTTATATCACATTACGTTTCTAGATCGAAGACAGAAGAGTCATCCAATTTGCTGCTGTTTATCGTCGCGCTCCTTAGACAGGATCCACGGAATAGTTTGTAAAAGTATTTTTAGATTGTACCTTGGATTGTACATTTAACAGCGTCTACCGAACACTTTAAAATTAATAACTCAACAATCGAATGATTTGAGGACATATGTTTATATATATTTTAAGTGGGAATTAATCGATTTTTTTGATAATCCGAGATTTTTTTCTTACTAATTTAAACGTTGTATTTAATAGATAGATAATTTTGAATAAACATACCTGATTTTAAACAATTTAATTGAATGTCCACCGGCCTGTGCATTTGAGATTCTTAATAAAGAAAATGTGCCTTCCAACATAGCACGAAACATGAATTCACTTATAATGTTTTTAAAGTAATAAGAAAAAAAAGAAAGATTATATATATATATATATATATATATATATATATATATATATATGTGGACGCGAAGCGCGTACACGTTTACTGCTCACTGGCTGTACATGAGCGGCTATCATGGAGACCGCGAAGGATGTGGTAATTCACCCACCAATGTAAAACAAAAACAAATGGTACCCGCGAAATTTCTGTTTAAAGGACACTTTAATTCGAAAACAACAATTTTTTGAAATTGTATTTTTATAATTGATAAATATTGGATATCTATTACTATCATAATGTGATATGTACCGATGAATTGTATTTTAATAACACTTTCATTTTGTTTATACCCAAGCGGCATGGCATTCATGATAATTTTTAAGTGATGTAATGAAGTCATTCTTATGATCGTTTCAATGTATACGTAAAATTCACCAATACCTCATGGTGTCAGTCTAAACAAGCCCCCCTTCCCCCCCCCATATGCAGCGACTATCTATTCCGGATTTTCTTGATTGCAGATGAAATATTAGAAATTATCCAACGTATTTCACTTAATCTTAGTGTACAATTATAGTTTAGCTATTTGAACAAAAGGAAGGCGTTAGTTTAAGTTTGCCCCGAGGAAGACATGCATTGATGTCAACAAGACGAACAAGCAAATAGAAATTAAAATGTATAGATGCAGGCCAACTAAAAATGTAAGATGGGGTTACAAGATGAAAGACACGGACAAGCATAGATACAATCATTAAGATATTATAGATCAACAATAATTTGGTTTGTTTTTTTATGGCTTATCAGCACTTCATGACTTATTTAAATCCAAACATATTTCGGGTTGTAAGGGGTTTTTTTTTTGGTTTTTTTTTTTGTCAGTATAAATTGCATTAACATTATTTTTTGACGAATAACATTGATTATTGCATATAAAACTGCTACAATTGAACCCACAAGTGAGGTGGGGAGATGGATTCATCCATTTTTCACAGTTTATTTTCGGGTAGATAAAAAAGGAGAAAAATGAAAAGAAGAGAAAGAGAACGGGGTAAAAGAAAAATAATTAAATAAAAATTAGGTGATGGCGAAAGGAAAAAAAATCAGAGAAAATCGAAAGAAAAAGAAGAGCAATAAAACTGAAAGGAAGAAGAAGAACAAGAAAATATTCCTGAAGACTTAATGGCAAGATATTCAATTATTATTTTCGTGCGTTGAAAAATTAAAACTTCCCGCCTACACAGATAAACAGGCGTTTCATTGACAATATCTTTGGAAAACAAAAAGTTACAATTCAAAACACGGCTTTGGCGTTAGTTCCCGTTGTTTTTTGTTTTTTTTATTCTGTGCGTAAATATTTCAGCAAACAAAATTTCAGGCAATTCATCTTTGCACGCATATTGAAAAGGATAAAGTAAACAGATGCAAAAAAAGAAGTTGAAACAATCCGAATAAAAAGAGGGATATTTTATTTTGAATATGACATGTTTATTATCATAAGCTTTCTTTAAAACTGTTTCATTTGCCATTTATTCCTACAGCAAGATCTCTGATCAGGAGATCGGAGATTTTTGAGGAGCCTGAAACAACTTCTCCATTGCTCTTGTTCCCAGGTTTAATCTGATCCGGGGTAGTAGCGCCTGTTAGGGTTCCAGCCATTGACAAATAGTGAAACGCAAACAAAAACAAAAGGCTATGAAATTATAAGAATACATTCTTATAGTAAAATGTCTGAAATACATTTTTATAGTTTAAAAAATGACCGAAAGCACATTCTGTCTGTAGTTGAAGGCATAAAATTGCGTTCAAAATATTTGGATTCTGACGTTAAATAGACCGTAGAGGTTGACATTCCGTTAAACAAAATAAACCAGCAAACCAACCAATCATTTTTCATTAGTTTAACTCATAAAATTTAATCACTTATGGAAAAATATTTATATTAGGACGAGTGTATTCAATTCCTTATTTATTTTATTTTATTTCATTTATTTATTTTTGCTTTATCACAATGTTTCAACCGTTATGCCTTCTCGACTTCTTCATGTGTATGTAGATCCAGGTAACCTTCAGATGATTTCGAGCTGACCATTTTATATAATCTACATGGGCAGATTGTTATTTGCTTTGGTTTTATATATTACTGGTCAGTTATTGATCGACGTCTTTCCACAGTAGCAGAGTTTCCTACAATGCTGAATGATTGATCTCCAAATTAGTATATCCCGAAAATCACGAACCAAGACTTTAATCCACTAAACCGTGGGAACAAGTTGGGTAACTTTTAATCAGTAATAAATAAGAACAATACGAGATCTACCCTTATATTGGCAGCATATTTTGAATAAAGGATTTTGTCCCAAAATATTTAAGATCAATCGGATCGACAAGCAGCTGATTAAGGCCAGAGGGTTCAATTGTCGAATCCTTGTGATAATAACAATACAAATGAGGAGAATAATTTGAACGTGAATAAAACAATATTCATTGGAAAAAGGTATGAATCAAACTCTTCTCCCGCAGATAGGGGTAAATAGCAGGATAAACCGGATTCTAGAGCCTTGGACGGCAACTAGTCTACCGCCGAAAGAAACGGCAACCTACTGATGGAAAAAAATCTGCCAAGTCAGTTATGTATTGAAAGGTATATGATCACCCACCTGTGTATCCCGCATGGCACATAACTGACTGTCTATGGGTAAATAGCAGGAGAGACCGGGTTCTATAGCCTTGGATGGCAACTGGTCTACCGCAGAAAGAAATGACGACATACTGCGGGAAAAAAATCTGCCTCGTCAGTCATGTATCGAAAGATACATGATCGCCTACGTGTGTATCCCGCATGACACATAATTGATTGCCTATGGGTAAATAGCAGGAGAGAACGGGTTCTGTAGCCTTGGATGGCAACTGATCTACAGCAGAAAGAAATGACAACCTAATGCGGGAAAAAATCTGCCTCGTCAGTCATATATCGAAAGATACATGATCGCCTACGTGTGTATCCCGCATGGCACATAACTGACTGACTGTTCTACATACTTGCTAAAGGACAGTGTTCGATACATTCTTCAGCCTCAACCTGTTGTCTATTGCATCAGGTGGATTTTAGACGCGCTTACGTATTAGTTGTAGGCGGAAGTAGAAAATATTAAATCGCGACATTGTATCTTGTATTATCTTCTACTTCCTTTTACTTCCTTGGGTCTGAGATTTTATAACTTGCGTATTATTCTTTTCTTTATATTCGATACCTGTGTTCGAATTTCAGTCGTCTAGTCCTTCTAGAGGAGACGCGGTGCAGTAATGGATAGCGGCTTGGATTGAGGAATCGGAGAGCCGAGTTCGAATTCCAGTCGAATCCATTACATTCACTTACGTGCTAATACCCTGGGAAAAGGTGTGAATCCTCTTCTTCTCTCTCCAGCTATGGGTAAATAGCAGGACAGACTGGGTTCTATAGCCTTGGATGGCAACTGGTCTAGGAGAAGGAAAAACTCTGAATTCAAAACCTGCGCAGGGTCGTTTGGAGACCTTGTGGCACATAGTACACCAAGTCTCTGTAATCGGCCCTTCAAAAAGTGTGGATGATCCTGCACGAAACTTTCACCACTATAATCAAATCTCATGTGATATACAAGCGGTTGGGGACCGCTTGTGAATTCAAAATTCCCATGAAACTCTAATATTGGAGCCGGCTCAACCCACCTCGGGTGAATGCCGTTATAGGTACAGGTCTAGAGGAAATTTCTTCATCTATGGACCGCGTCTTTTCAGGACGTGAATGTTCACGGTTCGCCATAATTTTCTGTACTTTTAACTTCTTAGTAAAGAAGAAGAATTATATATTTATTTCAGTTAAACTGTTCTGCCTCTCTTTTTCTCTTCATCTCTGGATAAGTGAATCCTTGTGCAATGGATGGCGGCCCGGAATGAGAAATCGGAGAACCGAGTTCGAGTCGAATTTGTTACATTAACTTTCGTGCAAATAACTTTGGGGAATGGTATGTGTTGTGGATTCCGCGTGAAAAATCGGTCTCCAATAAATGACAAACGCAAGTATTTAAGCTAAGAAATTAAATGTATTTACACAAAATACAAAAGGTAATCCTGTTAGTAAAATCCAGAAACGCCGGTTAGTATTAATCAAAGATCCCTATATACAGTCTCGAAGTAAACTTCCTTAGAGTCGGGCGTCCTTGTAACTGACTTCTAACGTCAACTCAATCACAGTGTCTATGTACTTTCCACTCTGTTTCTCCACCCTGTTCCTCTACTCTGTTTCTCTCCTATCAGACTCTTACCTTCAGTCTCGCTGACTGACTGTGGCTATTTTATGGCAGCAGGACGATTCCATTTATATCAGAAAAGGGTGGACCCCATAATAGTATAGAGCCATCTTCTCTCCTCAGATATGGTTTAAATAGTGAGTTTCTATCTAGAAACACTGTCATTCTAAAAGATATTATTAATGAAATAATCTCTCTCTCACGAACCAAATAGGTTTAGGCTTTAGATAACTTAAGACAAGTTGATAAGCCATAGAACAAATCAATGAATTATGTCTTTCATATTTTTCCTCCTTGTTTACAATTCTCAAATTATTTTCGATTTCCTTTCAAATACTTGATATCTTGTTTCAAATACATGATATCACATTTCAAATACTTGATATTTCTTTTCAAATATTTTATATCTGCTTTCAAATACTTGATATCTCGTTTCTAATACTTGATATCTGTTTTCAAATAATGGATATAGGGTTTTAATTACTTGATATTTCCTTTCAAATACTTGGTATCTTATTTCAAATAATTGATATTTCTTTTCAAATACTTCATATCCTGTCTCAGGTATTTGATATTTCGATTCAACTATTTCATATATAATTTCAAATAGTTTATATCTCGTTTCAAATACTTGATATTTCGTTTCAAATACTTGATATCTCGATTCAAATACTTGATATCTCGATTCAAATACTTGATATTTCGTTTCAAATAACTGACACTTCGTTTTCAAAATTGTTAAGATTCAAACATTTTCGCACTTTCTCATTATTGTTCATCAGTTAACAAACCTTAGAGATCAATATTCCATGTCCTCAGAAAACAACATCGAGAAAAAATGTATTTAAGACAGAAAATAAAAGCGCTTACTAGCCTCTTAAAGAAGCTTAAATAAAAACAGAAATCAATATAATCGATCTTGATAAACATTAACCATTCATTTCACTGAATCTTGAACATTTTATGCTTTCTCATTTCCAATGTTTTCTTTTCTTCTTCTTCTTCTTCTTCTTCTTCTTCTTCTTCTTCTTCTCATTATTATTATTATTTCATTTCCCTCCATTTCTGCTGTATTCTCATTTCTTTGCTGGCCCTAACCAGATACCTAAGGCCAGAAATGTCATCATAACATTTGCCACTGAACAATTTGAAAAAACAGACACACATTTTAAATAGGTAAAGCACTTCATAAGGTTTGGGCTGTACTTGCGAGAACAATGTTTGTATTTCTTTAAGGCATGGGCTACCAAGAATCCTGTCAATGAGTCTACTAGAATGTTTTCCAATCAACCCGATGGCTCCAACTATGACTGGAATTGTTGATGTCCCCATATGCCAGATTTTTGAGATTTCGATTTCAAGGTACTTATATTTTGATAGATCTGCACATATACTTTACTGTCTACAGGAAATGCCATGTCCGTAAGACACATTTTGTCTTTGCGGTCTCTAATCACGATGTCTTGGCGTAAAGCTTTGATTGTTATCATTAACATTATTATTATTATTATTATTATTATTATTATTATTATTATTATTATTATTATTATTATTTAATTTACAAGTTGCAAAACACGCTATCATTGTCTCCTGTTCAATGTTTTGATTATTTAAAAAATAGCATGCAAATATTGAAAAAAACCCATAAATTATCATGATCTGAATTTTTGCAATCGTACCACGCAGTCTAACCGTGTCATCTTTTCAGTTACATCCATTTGTTTATTTTATATTTTTAAAAAGATCTCACTTTCTATGAAAAGTTTTAATGTTGTATTTTTTACCAGATATTCAAATTATTTTTTCTAATTTACAATTAAATCTTTAATCAGCAGTTGGTATTCAATTATAAGATTTTTTCATAAGATTTAACGTAATCGATGAGATTTTATTATTATCATTATTATTATTATTATTATTATTATTATTATTATTATTATTATTATTATTATTATAAGCGCACAGGTCTCCTTTCTGACAAACATTCCCATCTTAACCTTCCGACTATCTTCCCCCCCTCTCTCTCTCTATTTTTCTTCATCTATTTTCGTTAATGTCCTCCTTTAATATAGACGGTTCGATTTTTCTACGAATCAGTTCCCATATTATGCATTCCACCAAGTGTAATATTATCCTGCGTTTAACAAATATTTAAAACGATTGAAATTATTTTCAGCAGATAGAATTTTTTTTGACTACCTTCTGGCTAAGTTAGTTGCTTTTTTCTACTAGTGGAAAGATAGAGTTTTTCTTTTTTCAGTTAAACTCTACAATTTTGAATTCAAGACAGGCCATCTTCTATAACCATCTGTCTAACTTGTATAGATCAGGCAGCATTTACTTAATAAGTCAACAAATATACTTGAAATCGTAAGAAAGAAAGGAATATTGTATTGGACCAAATAAAGAATGAAAGAAATTCGAAAGGCCCACAAATCTCGATAGTTGGACTTCCTTAATACAGCAAGCATAAGACCATGCCACTGCTTAATTACATAAAAAGCAGAAATCATCCCTAAAAATACCTCTGTAAATATAGTCTTATATACTCAGTCCAGATATAGCGGCTGCTACAGCAAAATTGTTCAAGTAGTGTTACAACATAATTCTCCATCCGACAAAATGTTTAATATCTTTAAAAACCACTTAACTAATTGAGTTTCTTTTTTTCCAGATTTTTAGATAATATGTTTAGACATCTAGACACCATGTATCATTAGAATCACTGAAAAAACCTTTTGAATTATTCATCTAGAAAGAGAAAAGTTTAAATAGTTTTGTGTCAACCCCACAATGTCTTCTCAACTGGTCAATGGTGATGGCAAAAATTCATTCAGTCTTTCGATAATGCTACCAACATTCAAATTCTGGCTTCGATCTTCAAAATCTATTCAAGAACCATCAAAAGAACGGTGAATAAGTTTTAAAAAAAGAGGGAAGAGTAGAAAATAAAACTGGATCTGGAGATCCCAACAGGAAGAGGGATCATCTTTTCAACTTAGAGCTAAAGAGATCAATTAGAAAAAAATCCAACTCAATGGTGAGAGAAAAGGTTCACCTATGACAGTACAAAGAGCAATTGACACGAAAATATTTGTAGAAAAGAGAGAGGGAAGCCACGCCAAGTCAGTGAGAAAGTGACTGGAGTCGAGATGCCAAATCAAGATCCATATCATTACAGATCCTTGTTTGGTTTTTGCCATAAACCTCGAGATAAATAACAGGAGAACCAGACCAGATATGATAGGTGTATTCAATACACGGGCGAATGGTAGATTTGTACATGTTTAAGATGGTCTTTGACGAGAAAAACATCTGGAACGGCACAGTGACCAGACTTTCCTTGCGTTAGATGCAGCTTTAACTTGCCCATCAGACCCGGATGCTTTTGTGATCAATTTTGAAATATAGTGGCACCGTGGAGTAATGGATAACGTCCAGATTTCGCTCCAGTTCTTTACATTCACTTACCTACTATACCCTTGGGAAAGGCATGAATCCATAAAATGGTAGATATGCAAATGTGCAATATGGACTCGGATGAGGAAAATGTTTCTGGAACAATACAATAAACCAAATTTCCTTCAGTAGATAAAGTTATTGATTCGATGTCGCCGCTTCGCTTCAAGTCAGTTCAAAACGCGAGGCCAAAATGTCGCAGTGCGTTGCTCTCCGGGAGTCTAGAGTAAGATATGCTGATGGCAGGCAGAAAGTTTCTCTATGGTGGTGAAATGAGAGCTGTTTTGTTAGATGTAATAGTTATTACACATGTGTCCCATAGTAGTTACAGTTAAAGAAATAAAAATGCAAATACAACAACAATTTCCAGACAGCGGTATCATTCCATGCATTATTTGTCCTGTCAGATTAGCTTAATGTTGTAGCAATTCCTCTTCTGTATTTATTGGCTGAGTATAAAATTCCTTCATATCCAATCATTTGTTGTCTTGTTCATTTATAAAATATTAAAAATAAATATATTATTCCGAAGAACCAGCAGAGTCATGCTAAATCGTCACCGTACAATTTCTAAGAGTTTTAAACAGACTGGAGAATGCGTAAATATAATGATACCCACATTAATAATTCATCGAATAATATCTCTTCTTCATTGTTCATGCGTCTCGTTATGCAACCACACTGTGAGCAAAACTAAGATCTTGAGGTAAAAGAGAGGCAATCTCACTTTGTGGCGACAATATTTTATACATTTATTTATTAGCAGAATTCCTTCAGCTCGATTGTCAACATGGCTTTCCACGACTTTCTATCCATTAAAACTTTAAGCATTAAAGCATCCTTTTGATACCCCTCCCATTTCTTGTTCGGAAAATATCGTTAGGTAGGTTTCTCGAGGTTTCCCACCTCTTCTTCTTGTCCTATGAGTGTCAAATTCTCCAAGTCATTTTTCCTCATTATGTCCCCGAGAGTTTTCACACATTTCTTCCTGATCTTATGTATAATTTTAGTTTTTCGTTCCCGTCTTCCTTACCCCTAGAACACTAACCAAAATTAAAGTTACACAATTACTAAGCATGAGTATATCATACCCGATTTTAAAAATATCAAAAAAATATTAAATATAAATCTTAATATGAAATATTTTACATGCAGGTACTTCAAACATTGTACTTTGAGGTAGCATTAATAGGAACTGAAAAACATATTATTTAGGTAAGAAAATCAGGTACTGAAAATTGTAATTAAAAATAGGAAAAATTGTGCTGGGTACTATATACCCATGGTTAGTGTTCTATGGTTAATTCTAGGTGCACAAGTGATTTCTCAGAATCTTTCTGTAGATCTGCATTCACGGTACCTCAAGTCTTCTTCATCTTTGAAATCTTTCAGGATTTAATGCTATTTAGGAAGACTGATATTACATAGCAGTTCGGAACTCTTTTCCCGTTTGCTTCCTGTTTTTTTTAATGCATTGCTTAACTTTTGGGATGAAATTTGACTATTCAAATCCACCTTAGATTTTCGTCATATTTTCTCTCCTTTAACACATACCATAGAATATCAATTCTTCTGTGATGTCTTGATTTTCGAAACTATTATTAATGAAATGATTTTGATCATTATTGGGAGCCATACACTGGTCACCTTTTACAAAGCAAAGTATCTGTTTTCTTGCTGGAGAATTATGATTAACCAGCACTTAAATGATCACGAGGGGAAATATACTGTCAAAAAAATTGAAAAGTGAAAAATTGAGATCTCATCAATTTACAGTTAATTTTAATTCTATGCTAACAGTTGTCACGCCCTTCCTGATGGTTGAACTTCCTTCCGGTTTCATGTTTTCCAGCCAAAGGTTAATCTCCAATGTCAATCGCTGTATACTGTCCTCCTGATTACTATTTTTCTCTTCCCGCTCATTATTAATCTGTCTGTTACTAATTCATTCACACCCAGTAACCCCTTGTGTCTTAGTGGCTTTAATGCTTTACATTCGGTGAAACAGATTAATAAAAATAAAGTGTTCTTTTCCTTCCAAGATATGCTCACATATTAACTTAGTTTTTATAATGCTTCTGTTGTGAATACAGCTTTTTTGATTATTCATTATACAGTAACCATCTTCTATATACAGCATACTTTCCGGAAGTGGGAGATCATAGCTCTTCACAATTATCCAGTCTTTTGTAGCTCTTAGCACAAGTTATCTTTTTCCTATATCTACTCTTTCCTTTTCTGCCAACCATTTATGTAACATTTTTAAGTTGCTTTCTCTTTTTAAGTGGCCTTCTACTTTCCTCTTTCCCGCTTGCCTCAATATGTCATGTGAATGTCAAATTCTTCAAACATTTCTTCCTCATGTGCCATAAGAACTTAAAACCATCTCTTTCGGATGCTATTTTTAAATGTCGATTTTGTTGCCATTTTTTCTAAAACTTTATCATCGGTCACATGGTCAGTCCATGGTATTCTCAGCATCCTACCTGTTGCCTCTAGTCTGTTTTAATCTGTGATTAAATTATCCAGCTTTCACTGACATATAAGAGTACTGTTGATTTCATTTCAGTACTCATTTCTTTGTTTCTAAGCAAATTCTTTTTCCGCTTCTTAATATTTGCTTAGTGTTACGAATGTTTCTTTTGCTACGAGTTTCTCTAGTTTCCATTCTGTGTCTAATATCGACTTTGTGTTATATATATATATATATATATATATATATATAGATAGATAATATTAGTGGTAAATATACATATATATGCAAAATCCACAGGTGCATATATACACATGTATATTTTAGAATAAAAAATTTCCGAGAGGATAAAATCCAGGTAGAACTCAATGTCCAGGACAGAGTAAGGATATAATAAAAAGGCTTAAACACTAATATTCCATGGTCATAATTTATTCCATTGGAATCGTAAATACGATCCAATTCATCAGACCTACAAATTCAAAAAGAAAACAGAAAAAAACCCACTCCGGAAATAAAAATAGAATTTAGAGAGAGTGTAATTATGAGAGTGTGGGACGAATGTTAGTTTATAAGAGAGGGGTTTAACAGAGAGAGTTTTATTTAAAATCAGGTGTGAGTGGAAGGGGGAAAAAGACTGTTGTCGGATGTCTAAAACAGTATAAGGATACACATCGAGGTGACAATACACACACCATGGCCGATCAAATCTTAAAGAAGGAGGGAGAGGTAAGGAAAGAAGTGGTGGGGAAGAAAGATGGGGCGGGTGAAATTAAAATTGCAAGGGACGCTGTGTAATTGAGAAAATTTGACAAAAATAATATCGACTGCAGGTTACAAATAAAATATTATAAACAATAAATATGACGATTATCTAATCTGGCGAGGACCTATATTTTTATGTTCAAATCGCATGCAAAACCACACATACACAATAACTTATACACGTATATACATACACATCGCCGTGTACCTACATACACACTTACATATATCCATGTACACATACGCGTATATCCACATATTCACACATACATACACACATACATATACATACACAGACACACATATATACATATATCTGATTCAATATCTCAGATACTAAGCGCTTTCTAATAATTACCGCGCATATGATAAAGAAATAATTACACCTACATATATACACACATACACATACACATACACACACACCTCCATATATATATATATATATACATACATACATATATACATATATATACATACACATACACACACATATATATATATATACATACATATATATATATATATACATACACACACACACACATACATACATATACATGTACACACACACACATACATCCATATATATACATATATACATAGACACACACACACATGTATATACACACACACACATACATATACACAAACATCTTCTCGTATACATACATGTATATACTACACACACCCACACATATATACATATATATACACATACACACATACATATACATGTACACACACATACACATATAAATACATACACACATACACATACATATACATACATATACATACGCACACATATATACACGTATATCCACCTATACCCTATACACACATTTTCCACATACATATACATAAATACACATGCACCCACATACACATATATACATACACACACATACAAAAACCAGATATATATACGCACACACACACACATATATATATATATATATATGTATATATATATATACATATATATACATACAAAAATGTACACACATATACCTACATATACACACATACATCCATAGGCATCCACTCCTTACCCATTTACACACACTTGTACATATGAACATACGCATACATGCGCATAAACATATATACCTAAAACCTTACATTTCTATACAATTAAACAAAAAAAAAAACAAAAAAAAAACAATGTATCCCTATATCTATCCGTTTAGCTATACATACATACACATATACACGCACATCTATACCCACATACACACATATATATACACATACATATATATGGGTACATATATACACCAACACATACGCACACCCACACACATACATATACATACATATATATACATATATATATATATACATATACACACATCCCTGCATATATATTCTTCCATATATACCTACACCCACATACGTATACATGAATATATACACATACACACACATATCCATACATATACATACATATATATACAAATACACACACCCCTAAATATATACCTACATATACCCGTAGCCAAGTACATACATACATACATACACATACATACACACACACACACACACACACATATATATATATATATATATATATATATATATATATATATATATATATATATATATATATATATATATACCCACATACATACAAATACATACATATAAATTAGAATTTAAAAACTAAATAAGTAAAATTTCAACAATTTATATAGACACATATACCCACATTCATACAAATACGTACAAATACATACATATAAATTAGAATTTAAGAACTAAGTAAGTAAAATTTCAACAATTTGGGCGTAAAAAAAAAAAAAAACAAAAAAAAAAAAAAAACATAGCGCATCACAAAAACACACACAATGATCTATATAGAGATAAACAAAATAAACATAATAGTCATTCCGTTAAAATGTCATGCCCGATGTTTTGAACCAAGATGGAACTGACATAAGTGACAGAAAGTTACAAAACGGTGTTTATGTTTTGAATCTCTTCAATATATATATATATATATATATATATATATATATATATATATATATATATATATATATATTGATGTTGTTAAGATTGTTTCCGGTGAGAATGAATCCTGCCAACCCAACACCTCTTATTCACTCAGGATTGCTTCACTTTAAAATTTAAAACAATCTGATGAGTAGATATATACTTATCTTAGGTCATTTTCTATTCTTGCGTATTTACTGAATTGATTTTTCTATACGTATACAGACAATTTGCTTCCAGTGTGTGTTTTGGATAATACTTTATAAATAAATCAATAGTAACTTTGGACCTTGAAATTTCGGAATTAATAGTGAGAGCCGTCTAAGTGTTCTACTAGGTTGACATCAAGGCCCCACTCGTTCACTGTTGAAATATCTAAATATAGCCGCCACTTCTACTTAGGAGTTTCTTGGTCGCACCTCTTGCTTGTGGAACTCACATTAGTTTAATTGCTTCCCTGATAAATGCAATCTTCAAAAATTTAAATGCAATCTGAATCACCATCTTCTATCTTCTTGAATCTTGTTTATCTTTTCTCTTTTCTTCAATCCTCCCTATACTCAGTCTTCTCTTTCTTTTTCGCTCCCTGTGGGTACAAGTGGGATTCCCGCTTTTCTTGGAGTGAATTGATTAAAAAAAATGAGTTTCTACAACAGATAGATTTCATGGTGCAAGGATCTATCGCGTATGACGGGCTTTTTGCGAGGATAGAAAAGGAAATGAAATTAAGATTTATTTCTTAAGATATTTTTAATTATCCCAGTTTACCTTCTTCATCTTCTTGTGTGAGGCTTTACGAAGGATTAATAAAAGGAGCCAGAAGCATATGGTGTTATTCAGAATCGCAAGTAAAATATTCAAGCGGAAATTATTAGGTCGGTGCAAAAATAATGACGTTATAATGTCGTTTTATGGCGTAATTTTAACGTCAAAAAACGACATTACTACGTCATTATTTTTGCACCAACCTAATAGTTCATATAGCGAGAGAAATATATCTTAGAAGTGCGATGAATCGTATTCAGAAAGCAGATTTTAAAACCGGATATACATTTTAAAAGCCGCGTATGAAGTTATTAATATGTTACATGGAATAATTAACAGTCCTCATTAATTACTGAAAGGAAATAGGCTTTCATAACGAGACAGCATTTTAAAATTAACAGAAGAATTTTGCGTTTCTGGCGTTGACACAAACAGATAATTATAAAATTAAGCAATCAATAATATTTTTCATTAAATTTCAGTCGTGCCCACTTTGTAAAGCCATCTGAGATCTCATTGTTTTCTACTAAATGAATTACGTTCAGACACGGGAAAAAATAATGATGTAATTATGTTTTAGTTCTCATAATTTCTTATCCTCTTAGCGTGTGTTTAAACAGATGCCTTTTTGCATATATATAAACAATAATTATAAAGAGTAATGTTTCGAAAATTAAATTAAATTGAAATATGGTGGAAAACTTTTCAAAGAAAATCTAGAAAATAGGAACTGTTGTTGCAATACATGAAAAAAAAATAACGGCGTCTGTTTAAACAAACAAGAGGAGGAAATATGCTAAAGTTAGGCAAATGAACTTTATAAATAAATAGTGCATACGGCAATATAACGATGGAATACCAGTTCCCGTTCGCTCACCGAAGTAAAGAAACGCTAATGTCTAGATTGATTGATTTGCTTGTTTAACGGCATAACAACTACTTGTGGATCATTAAATGCCTGAAATTTAATTTTGTTGTAAACTTGGAAGTAATAAATATATATGTTATTCTGCTTTCACAACTGAATGCATGGTAGATGATACTCAGCTTTTTTACATATATATATATATATATATATATATATATATATATATATATATATATATATTTCTGTGTGTGTAATTTTTAGAAGGCGGTGATATATGTGATTTATATTGTAGTTTTACTGAAGTTAGATTTTGGAATACAGTTTGATTTCTTTAAGAAATTGTAGGATATTATATGGATACATTCATGAAAACTTTATTTCATATTGATTGGTTGATTTTGTATTATGGCATATAAACCGCTGTGGGTTCTTTGATACCGAAATATAAATGTTTTGAACAAAAATATGCTTTCAGCTACAGATAAAATTATTGTTGGTCATTTTGCTATCAAATTTTTTGTTAGTAATTTTACTATGAATAGATTTTGTTGCTATTTATTATATAAAATATATTGTTGGTATTTTACTGTAAATATTCTAAAATGGATTTTTATATTTTCATAGGCTTTTCTTTTTGCTAGCGGTTTCACTATTTGCCCATATCTGGAATCCTAACAGGCGCTACCACTCCATTTCAGGGTGGAACTAGAAACAACATGAATAAAGAGGTGAATCCCCGCTACTGAAAACCTCCCAACTCCCGATCAGAGGCCTTGCTCCTGGATATTAGTTTATCATCTCATCTCTAAATGGGTGACCGCTTGAGAATGCTAAGTGTTGTAATCTTGGATGTGCGGGTGAGGTAATAGATAATGACTATGAAAAGAGAGGGGAGTTCCAATTTCGGTTAAGTTCGTTATATTTATTAACGAATAGTATGAATCTATTTCTTCTCTCCCTAGCTATGGGTTAATTAGTAAGATTTGTATAATTAAAGCATTATTATCTCCAACAAAGAAAATTCTTCCGATCTAAAAATAGTATCTGGTTTCAAATAACCTGCAAATTTTTAATAAGCCTTATACATATATATATATATATATATATATATATATATATGTGTGTGTGTGTGTGTGTGTGTGTGTGTGTGTGTGTGTGTGTTACAAGTGTGTGTATCTAAATATATATATATATATATATATAATTATTTTTATATTATATGCGCGGTACTTATTAGAAAGCGCTCAATATCAGAGATAGAGCTAACATCAATCCAACCATATATATATATATATATATATATATATATATATATATGTGTTACCATGATGTTACCATGGAAATTTTTACCATGGAATTTTTGATGTTACTATGGAAATTTTTGATTTCAATTCTGACCATACTATTAAAACTCGTAAACTTCAGAAATAAGTCATTCCCAAAAAATTTCGCTTGAAGATGGAACAGAGCCTACTTTAACTCAAGTTAATTCAAATATTATTTT
Organism: Acanthosepion lycidas; assembly: GCA_963932145.1. Classification (NCBI taxonomy): domain Eukaryota; kingdom Metazoa; phylum Mollusca; class Cephalopoda; order Sepiida; family Sepiidae; genus Acanthosepion; species Acanthosepion lycidas. The sequence goes on from OZ010579.1 coordinate 99,100,257, forward strand.
GAAGTTTTCGGCTCTTGTTTTGAAACATGAGACTTCTTATGTAGCGTGTTGGAATCATATTTTTAAATAAATAATTATATATATATATATATATATATATATATATATATATATATATATATATATATATATATATATATAAAATAGTCATTACGTACGTACATAGAATTATAATTTGTTGTATATATTATTCGGGTTGTCACTGATTTTATGTCGTTCGTCAGCTAAGCTACGTATTACATAATAAAATGTTCAAGATTTGATTCAAATAATTTGGTGCCGAAAGTTTCGGTATTTTTAAGAGTATAGACTACAACGAAAAAATGTCAAACTCTCAAGGGAAAAACAAAATTCTTAATTACAATTGTTTCTTACTTCAAATTTTAAATCGGTGCATTTGCATTTTCAGTGATTGTTATCTTGGCTCAGACATTTCTTCTGGCCAAAGAAGACTATTAACTGCTTCAATTTTCTTCAAGTTCCCATTTGTTTGCATTTTTCTATTTTCTTTCCGTTCTGTATTATCCGCCTGATATTATCTACTCTATATTCTCGCCTCTTGTCTACTCCGATTTATGCATTGCTATGATGTTTAGTGCTTCACTTACTGTCTGAGGTTTGATTTGTAAAGAGGAAAATGGGAAGACTAAGCGAATGTGAATTGTATATCCAGCCTTCATCTTCGTAACAGAATTGATATTTTTCGGATAATATTTCTCAAACAACTTTAAACGAAAATCAATAAAAATTAAGTAAATTTCAAAGATCATTCTGAGATCTGCTGCGAATTTTCAAATCTAGATTATTCAGTGTGTGTGTGTGTGTGTGTGTGTGTGGAGTCCCTGCAGTTCGTCTTAAGGTCATCGGCGAAATCCAGAGACGGGTTTGCGATGTGACCTGCCCTCGTCGGTCATCTCGTTTACAGTCGCTCTCTGGCAGACATGCTGTTGTTTCCCTCTGTCTTTCCTACAAATACTTTCACGGTAACATCTCTGTTGAGCTACATTCGCTGGTCCACAGAGGCATGAAATTAAACGTGCTACTAGTTTGGCAGCTCAGTCCCTCCCTTTCACTGTCGAAACGGTTAAATGTAACCGTCTCTTCTGCTCCAATAGCTTCATGTCACGCACTTCCTTTTACTTGCTTCCCTGATAGCTATAATCTCCAAATATTCAAATGCGGTGTCAATCGACATCTCCAGATACCTTGATCTATTCACAGTCCTTCACTTCATTCTTTCCTCTATCAGGCCTCTTTATTCTTGCTCCCACTCTCTGTACCCCCTTGCATGCTAGTGACACTCCCGTCTTGGGGTGAAATGCTTAATATATATATATATATATATATATATATATATATATATATATACTAGCAGCAACATATATTAACTTCTTGAAATATTTGAAACAAAAATATTAAATGAACATTTCATTCCATTCATAAACTGGCTTGTTATATTTAAGGAAAGTTTTACAAATAGTTGCCAACTTGTTGAAATCCATGTAAAATGCAAATTTCAAACACTTTTCTATACTATATAAGACGATATTCCTGAACAGAACTATTTTTTATATGAAAATCAAAACAATCCTTGAATGAATGACCAGTAATGAAGGACAGTTAATTAATACAGATATTGAGCTTTTAGTGTGTAAATTGCTACGAAGTAGCGTTATTTACCATCTCTCAGTTGCGTCTCCGTCTTTGGGCGGAATGCGCTCAGGGGCGGCTCCTTCGAATGACAGTGTTGCAACTGAGGAAAATTAAACTGAGAGGTGCCTAGTTAGCTTAGAATTTTAATCTAGATGCAATTTTGGATACAAAAGGAAAATATGCGTTACTACCCTTAAACCATGAAAGCAAAGTTTATGGGTAGTATATTTTAATATATATTTTTAATCTCGCATAATCTGGCAGACTTAAATCAGAGCTCAACGAAAATCGTTCCCTGTGCCTAACTTTTCTACGTGTTTGAAGGAGCTATGAATCATTGAAATTAGACAAGTGGGAGTGGAGGAGTTCCTTGGACACATAAACGCACAAGCAGACATACACTGTACTTTATATATAAGATATACTGAATATTCATTATGCATTTCACCAACATATTCGAAACACTAAAATTATAAACATAACATTAAAATAATTGTGAAAAAAAAATATCCGTAGAGCAGAATATTATTGTAACTACGAAATTTAAAATCTGTATATATATATATATATATATATACATATCGTGATGCAATAACCAGTGCAAAGTTTCTGGAATCGTCAGTAAATCTAAAATGTCTTTAAAGTTACAAAAAAAAAACCAGATATATAATATATAAAAAAAAAGATATATATATTTGTGGATTCTGGGGATGGAATTCGGCACAAATAAATAACAACGCCAGTAATAGAAAATAGGAAAATATGTGTATTAACGTAAGTATACAAAGTGAAATGAAGATTAGTAGTCCAGGAATGCGGGTTAGTAGAAAAGTATATTTACAAGTCTCTGTAACTTAAGCCGTAATTATCTCTCTTTCTGGACTCTCGTAACTCTGTGTGAACACCCAGTGTCGACCGTTTCGTCGCGGAATCTCTCCGTAGTATAAGTATACTGGACGAGTCCATTTCGTGTGGCGAGCAACACAATATATATAATATAAAAGATGCCTAAATTTATTCTTTGCTTGATTCGTTTTCTATTCCTTATCATCCTTTACCGGGATATTTAAAGCCAGGAATTTTTTTTGGAGTGGGGGGGGTGTAATAAAAATTTCAATGACACAAGTCTTACTATTTAACCCATAGGTGGAGGGAGAAGTGGTGGATTCATAACTTTCTCAAGATTATTTGTAAGTGAATATAATGATCTCTGTGGGGTTTGATATTCGGCTCTCCGATTAACAATTCCGAAGCATTATCTATTACATCTCCCGCACACTCAAGCTTACAGCACCTGGCATTTCCAGCGGTAACTCATCTAGTTACTGACCAGGCTCGACGCTACTTAAGTTTGGTGATCGTATTGACGTTTCAACTTAAAGTGACCGTAAACCTTCCCTAGAATTTTGCTGAAAATTTGCCAAATAATTGAGTAAATATCTCACATTGTAACGCAAGCGGGATGCTCAAAAATATGTTCCCTATTTCTTCTCATATGCGCCGTGTATCTTCAGGACGTGGGGGATCATAGCTCTCCACAATCTCCACATCCCTTGTGGCCCGACATCAATGTAGAGATCGATGCGTTCCCCTATATCTTGCCATCGATATACCCCGTAAGTTTTCGAAGACCTTCTTTAAATGAGTTCAAGAAATTTCAGCTGTCCTTTCCTGGTTCTGCTTCTTTTTTGTTACTCTTATTTATTTCAATTTCAATGCTTAGTAGCTCCATCCATGGAATTCTCAGTATCCTTCTGTAGAACCAAATATTTTTGCCTCCAGTTTTCTATTCATCTATCAGGAAATAGTACAAGATGCTTCACCATGCAAGAGGTTCGATAGCTATTCGTCACCTTTTATTTTTGTTGCTAACGAAATTCTTCTTTTTCTTAATATATTAATTATCCTCTCTTAAAAACTTCCCAGATGTTAAAATTTCTTTACTTGATTGATATTGATATCTAAGTTCATATTTCACATTTTAGGCTATTTTTATCTTGATGACAACAATTCTTTTTGTATTTTAGCTGGACATTTCTCTTGCTTTCCCTTATTACTTTCTTTAGGAGGCTCTGTAGTTGTATTTCTGTGTCTGTCATCAACGCAGTGTCTGCGTGTCTTACATTCCGCCCAACCATCATAAATCCTGGTAGCGTCCCCAGGTTTCTACGGATAGTCTTGCTGTAGAGGCTGAATAAATCTGGAGGGAAGACACATCCTTTTATTGTCGACGTATTCAATTCACGTTCTACCGTTATGCAAGCGAGTTGCTCCAAGTATAAGTTCCGGATTATTCTAACACCGTCTCCACCTATATTTTCTGAACAGATTAAATACACACTTGCCAAATGTTTTACGTAATCTATAAAACATGAATGTTCATTCTTCTGTATTTTATTGCTCTCTCTCTTTCTCTGTCGCTCTCTGTCTGTCTGTCTCTTTCTCTCTCTCTCTCTTTCTCTCTCTCTCTCTCTCTCTCTGGTATAACTCTAATTATGTCACATTTGTTTTTCGAGTTCCTTGACAAAGTTGCATTAATTATTTTCTAGTCATGCTCCGCGTTGTAATTATCAAGATTCAGATCATTATGTTTGGTTATGTGGCTCATTAAGTTTATTCTCCGTTTAAGCTTGCATTCATTTTAATCTAATTTCTTAAGTAATACTAATAAAATGAATCTATTATCATCTCAAGACTTAACAGAATTCGCATGAGCCTAAAATGAGTTTTTATTGGTCTCCATTTTCTGTAATGATGAGACTAAAATTCAATTGATCGAAATCTGGTAAGTGAAGTATGGAGAAATAAAGGAAAGGTAATAGCTAGGACCCAAACGGGTGCTGCCACACCGAGTAGAAATGAAATGTGTTTTTGCTTAAAAATTTTTTCACGTTTTCATACAAGTAATATTTATTGATTTTATATGCATAGTGTTTATGAAAGGTCGTTCTTTATAATTTGTGTATCTAATACTTATTATGTTTTGCGTTTAGTTAATAAATTGTATTTTGTTTTCAACAATGTATTCTAAATGTATATATATATATATATATATATATATATATATATATATATATATATGTGTGTGTGTGTGTGTGTGTGTGTGTGTGTGTGTGTGTTTGTGTGTGTGTGTGTGTGTGCATGTAAAAAATATATAGAAAATAGGCAAGCCATTAAAACACGTAAATTTCAGAAATAAGTTATTCCAAAAAAAAAATTTCGCTCGAAGATGGAACAGAGCTTACTTTAATTCAATTTAATTCAAATAATTATATTAAAGTTTTCGGCTCTTGTTTTGAAACATTGGAATTCTTATGTAGCGTGTTGGAATCATATTTTTAAATAAATAATTATATATATATATATATATATATATATATATATATATATATATATATATATATATAATTACTTATTTAAAAATCTGATTATATATATATATATATATATATATATATATATATATATATATATATATATATATATATATATATATATATATACATTAATGTAATCCATATTACACGAGCTCAAGTCTAGCCTTAATAAACGCAATATGATATATACCTTTTCATTAGGAAGATGTTTAGCAAATAATACTAGTATTAATGAAAGTACATATCTGTATATTGGTCATTCAACCACAGATATATCACGCGGATTAACATGCCCACTAATTTTTGTAGGTCCAGTAAATAACAACACGTTACTAAAGAAAAACAGAAATAAGAACTATTCACCAGTCTCCACGAGATATTTGAAAAATCTTGAAGCATCAACAAAAATAATTGTCCGACAAATAAAATAACGGAAGATTTTTTTCCATTACGTACATATTATGACAAAATATGTCATAACCCAACGAGACGGAGGAACACTTATGTTTTATGATCTTTGATGTCGCATTAAATACAACATAACTTATACCTAAAATACTCTTAACAGATTACACACACACACATATATATATATATATATAATTTCAAAAGTAGAGATTATGCTAAATATATAATCTTGACAAATGTAATACGTTCGGAGACATGTACTGGTTTATATGTAATATAGATGTTATTGTATTTTACAGTAAAATGACAGCAGGGTGCCTCTGATCTACCGGATAAAGATATTTTAAATGTCTATCTTTGACACGCAAGAATAAGTCTATCTGAAATTATTTCTAGCACTAATTCCATTTATACGTTGAAGTAGAATGTTTATATTGTTTCGCCAAAGGAGAAAACTAGGTTTCATAACTTACAGCTAAACGAATTAATTCGCGTCTTTGAAATGACAAATTCATGATTTAAATTACCTCTTTCAAAATCAGGAAATATTTGGCATTCTTTGACTGAGCTTAATTAGAAAGCACGATGGATAGCGGGTTGAATTAAGGAATCAAATAGCAGAGTTCGAATTCCAGTCGAGTTAATTGGATTCTCTTACGTGGGGAAGGTATCGACCCATCTCTTCGCCCTCCCAGTTATTGGTACATAGTAGGACAGAGAGGGTTATATAGCCTTTGTTGGCAACCAGTATAGGAGAAAGAAATACTCTTGACTTCCAACCACCTGCTTCCTTGTAGGTCTTGCCTCTTTAACTTCTGAGAGAAAGGATCTGCTAACCTCAACATTCCCGGTGCAAAAGAAACCAGAATGGCATTGCACTGTTCTTCCTTGAATGTCAACCCGAACCAGAGATGGACAGGAGTGGTGACCACAGGGCCGCAAAAATGCTGTAACTTAATAAATAATGATTAATAAGCATCAAGTACTAACGTCAGGTGAAATTTTATAAAATATTTCTCTTAAAACAACTCTTCAGTAGAATAGGTTTCTCAAGACCAGTAGCTGTTATCGCTCTTTATACTATTGATAAGGCTTGCCTTCCTAACGTTTTTGGAATGGGAACATCTTGATTATGTCAATACTTTCTCTTCAAGTTACAAGTGCTATCCATTTTAGTTGTTTCCGTTGCTGGTAGTCATCAAGTGATGACGATTCTCTGATTTGGTACAGTTCGTTGCGATTGTGATTCACAATTTTCAAAGAAGAGTGATATTTGACAAGAACTTCAGGTTTCCCTCGCTCAAAACACCTTAACAATAGATATTAGAATGCGTTCGTATGCCGGTGACAGTTTAGATATTTCTGAGCGGATTTGGCGACATGCATGATATCCATATCAAAGTCTTGATCCAAAGATGCTGTTCAACTAAATGACATGTAACGATTATACGTATAATTGTATATATTGTCTTTCCGAACTTGGAACCTCAATCTTCGTGCTTCATTTTTGTCCCCTGGTTAATAAATGTTTTTTTTATGAGTGATTTCATCGGTACCCTTTCGTTTGACATTTACTCTGCACTATATATATATATATATATATATATATATATATATATATATATATATATATATATATATATATATATATATCCTTTGTATAACAGCAAAATTATCCAAGACGTGTAACAGCATGCGATAATTGTCCGTTCCACAAAATGGTTATCTAAAAGACATTAAAACTAATTGGGTACCTTTTTTTTGAGATAAGAAACTTAGTCACCTTGACAGCATTTGTCGTAAGAATCACTAAAATATCCTTTGAATTATTCAGCTAGAAAAAAAAAACAGTTTACAATCGTTGTGTCAGTCCCATTTTGCATTTCCAACTGAATAATGGTGAGATGAAAAATAACAATAAGGACTTAAATAATGGTACCAACATTCATACTCTGGCTTTCATCTTCATAGTCCATACAAGAAGCATCAACAGTGAATATCTCCCAAAAAAAAGTGCGAATTGCAGAAAGAAAAACTGGATCAGGATGTCGCAACAGCAAGGGGGTGGGGGTCATCATTTCGATTTTAAGCTAAATACATTTTTATTGTTCAAAGTAAAGTCAAATAATGTTATCAAAACTTCAGAGCAACCTAGTAAAATGTCTTTAGTCATTTCTAAGTTACAAGGGTTTAAAACTTAATCAAGCAATTGAACAATGTTACTGCGACACACGATATATATATATATATATATATATATATATATATACCATACATTAACTCAAACACACACACACACACACACACATATATATACACCATACATTCACTCAAACACACACACACACACACATATATATATATATATATATATATATATATATATATATATATATATATATACCACACATTCAGACACACACAGATATATGTATGTATGTATATATATATATATATATATATATATATATATATATATATATATATATATATATATATATTGGCACATCAATATCCTAATTGACCAACGGCACGAACTTTGTCTCTGTTCGCTGTCAAGCATATTTGTTCTGTCCTAATAAGCTACGATGTTAGTCACTCTTTACTACGTGCGTGTTTTTTCGTTTGTTATAATTGTTTTCTTAGTTCCTTTTATTGTTTTCCTATTTGTTCTTTTTAATGTTTTTTGATATATATATATATATATATATATATATATATATATATATATCACATAGATATACTTATAAAATATTAATGTTTTATGCATACATACATATATACATATATGTATACATGTATTTGTATTTGCTTTTCCTTGCAGATGTACATAATTGTAATTATATTGAAAGCATATTTCTATACAAATAACCATATATATATATATATATATATATATATATATATATATAATCATTTATTGAAAAATATGATTGCAACGCTACCTAAAAATTCTCATGTTTCAAAACAAGACCCAAAAACTTATATTGAAGTTTTCGGCTCTTGTTGTGAAACATGAGAACTCTTATGTAGCGTTAGAATCATATTTTTAAATAAATAATTATATTTATGCTCTACTTTTGTATCGAGCACTATTTTTTTAAAATAATAACAAAAATACTAAAGAAACTTGGATTATTTACCTAACGTGTTCTTTCCTATTTTCTATATATTTTTACACACGCACGCACGCACACAGACACACACACACACACACATACACATATATATATATAGATATATATATATATAGAGAGAGAGAGAGAGAAAGAGAGAGAGAGTTGAGTCTCTGCTTGTATATATGTGTGTGTATATATTCGTGGCTATATTTGTAAATTCTCTGGATGTGTATAAAAAATTAAATTCGATCATCTTAGGAAAAATACCGCTTTGATTTTTTCGTTCGTCCTCTCTCATCTACTATTTGTCTCTATATATTTCTCTCTCTTCTGCTTCTTCCCTATCTCTCACTACCTCTCTTTCTCTTCTCTGCTCAATCTCTTTCTCATTTTCTGTTTATGTAGCTGTATATTTGTGTTTCTTTTATATAAATTTAGTTTCCCCGGATGTTCGTTTTACTTCGTATTTATATAAATATAAAGGAGTGTGCATGTTACTAACATTTTACCAGAAATAACTACGTTAATTGTATATTAAAAAAAAGTTGAGTGTGGATGCCAAGCCATTTCCGAGCGGTAGGAAAATATCTCGCCAATGAAATAAAACACTGAATTATAAATAGAGGCCGGATTTTTATTATATACCAAAAGCGCTTTGAAAACTAACAAAAAAAGGGGGAGAGAGAGGGGGGAAAGAGAGAGAGGGTGGAGAAAGATAGGGGGAGACAGAAGGCAAGAGTGAGTGGGGAGAGAGAGCCTCTTGTGAGCAGCCATGCGAATCATATGTCTAGAATTTTCAATAGGAAATGGTACGTAAATACAAAATTCATATATTAAGTTTCTGTCAGATGCCACTCATCAGCTAGAAAGCATGTACATTTTTCGACACACAACTGTTTCTGTAAAACACACACACACACACATGAACATTCATCAAGTTAGCGGAGAAGTCAAGAAAGATTATGGATGTGAAGCGATACAGTTCAATGTTTTAGAAACGAAAGTGAGTAGGGGAGTTTTATATGTTTTTTGCTCTTCGGTCCTTTTAAAGATATACACTATATGAAATTACTTACATACATACGCACACACACACACACGCGCGCGCGCGTACACACACAGACATCTTCCCTTTAAAACAATTTTTCAGAAAAAAAAGTTCCGTAGTTGTTATAGATCATTCCATTATTTATGGGGTTTTAGTCCCTAAGCTTTTATTCGAAGTAGTGTCTTGTCAGCATCTTTATTATGTATTATATAATAATGATCCCATGTATTGCTATCCCATGTAACTCTTCTTCCAATTTAGATGTTACTGCTTTTGGACCTTCTCAAGTAATGTCTTTTTAGTTATTTGTTTGTGATTCTGTCGCGCCAGTCTACAATGTTCGAAGAAGTGAGATCTTCGCCAAGATCCACAGGCTTAACCAACTCACGCCATTCTAAAACCTTGAGCTTAGAAAACGGTTGAATACAGCTGACATTTTAGATATTTCTGACAGGGTTTGGCGTCATTAATATTAGAGTCTGGATCTGAATTTTCAGGTTAACGTTTTGCCAGGTAAAATGTAGCCAAAATCTTTTAAGTAGTTGTATTTGGGTTTTTTTTTGGGGGGGGGGTTCTTTTTTTTTTTTTTTGTTTTTTTAGTATTTTGTTTTTTGTTTCAGGCTATTTTTCTTGCTTTCCAATGCATAACTAAATATAAATTGTCCAATGTACATTCGGTCTTCCTAAGCCATTATCAAAAAGGTTTTGTTTTCTGTGCTATGTCGGTTTTATTATTTTCAAATTTTGCTTCTTTGCGTAACGTGTTAGTATATCTTCGTTTTCTTTTTTAATTACTCATTTGTGTTGGGCGTAACTTCACCTAAGGCAGCCTATTTTACGTTCATTTTAATTTTCTCCTATACAACTGATCAATACTTCGAAGAATTATAAGTGTTTAATATGTACTAGACACACATCCTGAATATTTAGGTATGGATTTGGAGTAGCTGCCATTTCTTCTTTCATTCCAATTTCAGTTCACAGTTTCTGTCTTTGGGAAAGTTTAACCTAAATGCTATTTCTACGAATACTTGGTAGGAGCTGTTGATTTTCTGTTTAAGATTATTCCAATGCAAACTAAATATAACTATGTCATCAGTATAACCCCTGTTTCCTCACTATATTAAGCAGGGGGAAGGAA
>OZ010579.1:99113502-99161002 GCA_963932145.1 Acanthosepion lycidas
AGGTTGTATATTACTTCAAATAAAAACTTCAGAAGGAAACCCCACATCAATACTGAAAAGTGCTACTGAACTTGAAAATGCAATATTTTTCAGAAAAATATTTTTTAAATTTCAACAGACAACATCACTGGCTGCTCGGTTAATGAATGTCGAGTTTTTTTTTTCTTTTAAGGTGACATATATTACCATTGTTATTATCTATCTATCTATCTATCTATCTATCTATCTATCTATCTATCTATCTATCTATCTATGTGTTTGTATATAGATATATATATTTATATATTTACATATCATCTCTTACTTTATTACACGTGACATGTATTTAACCAATAAGAAATAACCAAAAACAACATACCATTAATCTACGTCTCTTTGTTTGTGTCTATCATTTCTATCTTGATCTCTGACGATGCTCTAATAAAATGAAACATGCTTCCTAAATTGTTTTTTTTTTATTTATCAAACACACACATGTTTTGAAAATGAAAAATATTTAAAAAAATAAAATTTCCAGACTCACTAGGTTGTATATTAATATTTTTTCTCTTATTATTTCAATTAGGTTCCTCGACTATTTGCGGACAACATGGCCATCATCAGGAGAAAAGAATCTCTGCTTGTTAGTAGCAGTGAACTACAGGAGTGAATTACCGTTTCTGAAGAACGTGAATTTATCTGCAGTTTTTATTTGTTTTTTTATCGTTAATTTTGTGTTGGTCAAGCGGTCTGTTTTAAGTTGTTTTTAAGATAGAGGGTGGCAGATTCCTGACTAAGAACCCCCTGCCTGGTCATTTTGACAGTTTTGTTGGTTGCTGGGAATTAAATTTGTGTGTTAAGTTGCATATTAATTTTAATTCTTTGCGAGTGTGTATGATGTGTATATATTTGTGTGAGTTTGTGTATAATTGTGAGACATCAACACCACCGCAAGCATGCCTTTTTGTGTGGGTGAGAAATGGCGTTATATATTAATTCTGTCTATGTTGTTAAATTTGTGGTTAAGCCCGTCTGGATGAAATCTTGTGAGGCGCAAAATCCATTTGTCTTCACGTTCCTCTAATATAAGGTTAAATTTTCTGTCTATTTCTATTTTTTTCAATTATAGTGAATTTGGCATGACTTTTAAAATCATGTTTTTTTCTAGGTGCAAATGTTGTTCTACAGGCAATAATCTTTTGTGGGGTGCCGACTTGATCCAATTCCAATAATTATTATTTCTGGAGTGAGAGGGCTATTCAGATTTTGTCACATATTTCTCTGGCATATTGTGCATTCTGATAAGTAAATTATGTTATGATTTCTATAGTTAGAGTTATGGTAGATTTTGAAAGTAGATTTAGTTTCTGTGCTACTGAACTAATTGGTATGTCTAATGTGGTTACAACATAAGCTCTTTTGATATATATTTGAATGATAATTCTAACATTTTTAGGCATTTAATGCAACATGCCTGGCCGAATACACAATTCCGGAAAATCTTCTTTTAAAACACAACTATACTTAAACATGAAAACAATAAACAAAAACTAAAAATTATTGAAGCTATATATATAAAACACTTGAAATCTAACCTGAACAAAATAAATTATGAAATCTCCACAAATATTCTTAAATGCTTATAATAGAAGCCATTAGTTTATACCAACGGCTTCCCATACTAAATACATATCGTTTTTACTCTCGCGTGGTCATATCTGACGCCATGATCTGCGGTGCGATTTTCACTTCCAGTGGCTCGTATGCACAAGTTTCTCCTTGCTTGGAAATCTTCCTTGTAAACATAGACAGAATATACTTATTGTTTTGTCCCTGTATTGTTTAATATATTGTAATGTAATTGTCATATTTCATAATGGCTTATGTAAGCCGAAAGCTTAGATAGAATTAAAAAATATGTATTAATATTGTGATTTTCATTCGTCTTACAATGATAATGGTATTAGACAATATGAAAGGAATTTACCTAAAATAAATCGACAAAACTTGCCTATATTATTTAATGAAACATGCATTAATGAAAAAATCCTGCCTTAATACAATATATATATATATATATATATATATATATATATATATATATATATATATAATTTGTCCCAGAAGTTGTCCCATGCAGGTTTTTACAAAAAGATGTAAAAAACGCCTTTATTGATCATAACAGATGCTCAAATTGTGCATCACTTGCAATAAAACTAGCATAAATTCTCTTCATCAAATTGTCTTTCACAATCCCGAGGGTTTCAGTTGTGATCTTTTGCCACTCAGTGGTATCTGCATCTTTCAAATCATCAAGAGTGCGTAGATGGTACACACCAGATTTGAGACTCCCCCAAAGGAAATAGTCAAGGGGGATAGATCTGGTAAATTGTGAGTCATGAAAATACGATGCACTGATGATTTGCTAATCGTTATCTCTTGGCTTATTCTCATTACTGATTTCAAAGTGTTTTTAGCAACATTCACCATAACCATGGCGGATGTTTCTTGATCAGTTGCGCTCTTTCGTCGGCCACAATTCTCACGGTCAACAACTGAGCCATTTTCTTGGAAGCGTTTGATCAAACGGCTGACAGTGGATAAGCTCAATGCTTGTTACAGCTCAGAGTGATTGAAATTGAATTCTTGAGCTACAGAGCGGTGTGTGGCCCATCTCTTCCAAACATAAAAAAAACAATTCAACTCTTTCTTGTATTGTTAGTTTCTCAGCCATAATTAGATCAAATCTGAAATAGAAAAAAATGACGATGTGCACAAATTAAAACAATATTTTTTATGTTCTTTTTTAAATCATTACACATCTCCCAGTAAGGAAGAGGCTTCACACCTTTGTTTACTCTTCCACTTCAACGATGTTTGTGTGCGGCTTCTGGGGTACCCTGTATATTGTTTTTAAGTAATTTGCCCCAAGCAAAGCAGGCGTGCCAGTAGCCCGCAAAGTGTTACAGAGAGTGAGTGTAAGAGTAAAAAGAAGTGTTTGGAAAAAGGATAAAGAGAAAGACATGGGATCAAGGTAATGGCATTAGAAGATGTCGACTAACATTACATTTGAAGATTTAAAGATTTAGGCTATCAGGGAAGCAAGTGATATGAAGGGATTTCCGCTGACAGGAGGTGCGAGATAAGCTGTTAGACTAGAAGTGATGGAGACATTTAGTCAGTGAATGGGTGGTACTGAGATGCCAAGCTAATAGCGCGCATAAATTCATGAGATTTGGGAACCACTGAAAATACCTTGACGGAGCAGTTGCTTGTAGAAAATACAGCGGGAAACCACAGCACGTCTGTGAATTAGCGACTGCAGACGGGGTGCCAGATCAGGACCAAACATGTTGCATATCCGTTTCTGGATTTTGTCTAAGATCTCGAGATGAAAAACGGGAGTACCAGACCATATATGGATGCAGCATTCCACGCAAGGGAGAATGGCTGATTTGTAGATTTGAAGGATGGTGAGAAGAACCTTTTGGTGCGATTCAGAGAACCAGTTTTTCTTGCAGCTGATGATACATATATATATATATATATATATATATATATATATTAAATAAAGACAGACCACTTTCAGGTTCCATGTAATAAATTATTTCACCACAGCCATTTTAAAGGACTGCGGATCATCAGTTGAAACAAAGTTGAAACAAAAAATGAAAAGAAATTTACACTTTTACGCTTAATACGGCCCATCAAAAATGTGTAAATTTCTTTTCATTTTTTGTTTCAACATATGGAAGTAATGCCTGATGATCCGCAGTCATTTAAAAGGGCTGTGTTGAAATAATTTATTACATGGAACCCCTAAAGTGCTCTGTTTTTATTTACATTATTTGCTCTGGATTTACATTGAGCTCTCTGGATTTTATCCTCCTTGGGTTTACCCATACGGATTAGCTAGTTTTTCATAGGCTCATAGGTTAATTTCTTTACTGTGTCGATAATTGTTCAATATAAAATAAAATTTGTAAGATTCTTTTCCTAAAAATGGTTTTATTTTCATAAACTCTATCTCTGACCTTATAATTATTTAATTAATTTCCTCTTGCATTAGCCAAAAATTCTACTCATCGGAACATATTCAGCTTGCCACAAAATGCTTTACAGCGATTGTAAGTTTTATTTTCTTGGGTGGGGTATGCTGCACAATATTGAGAAATACATCCGTATCTAACAAAAGATTCTCGCAAACACTTCAAGAATAATTACTCAAATAATTTATGTAGGTACTTTCATGAGATTGCTAAAAAAATAGCATAGCATGATGAAAAAGTCGCCAAAGTTGATGAAAACAAAATTTTAGCGTCTAAATGCTTATGTTATTATTGAGAGGAAAGATCAAAGTATTTTTTTACTTATTTTTTTTTAATTTTTCCTTCTTTTTTAGAACATTGTAAATTTTGATTAAAAAAAAACTTTTTTCTCTTTTTATGAACTGTGCCGATAAAATAACATATAAAATTTTAGCGCCGTTTTTTCCTGTTTGACATTAATTTGGAAAATCTTGCAAAAATAAAAATAATTGTCGGATTTTAGCGAAACTTTCAGAATAATGGAACTTATTATAAATATCTTTTATTTTTAGTAAAGTCCTGGCAGAATTTTTTTTTTCATATGTATTACCCCCTCTAACTAATTGTAAGAAAACTTTATAATTTCAATTTTGAGGAGATTAGTGATTATATTAGTTAAAAGCACAATGCTTTGAGGAAACCAAATCATTTTTTTGTTTTTTTTTTAGTTGGAACCCCTCTACCTGAAAATTGTCTCTGAAGTGTAACATACAAAACTCAATAAAACAAAAATATTATTTAATTTCAAAAGCTTTTAATTGCTTTTATTTATTCCAATAAACATGGACAATATTGTCTGAAAGCAAAAAGATATTTTGATGAAAAATGAATTTTTAAAACAATTACCTACAATTATTTGTTATTTCTGTAATATTTATTTTTATTTTTACATGATGTTGTTAATTCTTCTAAAATTATGGAAAAGCTTGTAGAACTTAACGAATGCTGTTTTTAAGTAGATATATATTTACAGATTATAACTTCCAAAGCTTATTACAAACTAACGACCCCTCATATTTAAAAAAAAAATAATTTGTCAATAATTTTTACCAAATGAAATCTACGGAAGCCGGAAGTATCGTGCGTGCAATAAATAAAAAACGTCAGCAGTGGAGCACTTGTATCTTATTTTTTTTTTTTTTTTACAGTATTTATAATTTCTCCAGATAGTATCAACAAACTTACAGTACAGTCACTGTGTGTTTATCTAAAAATAAATATGCTTAAATTCACCTTCATCCCTGCCGTGCGCCAATGGCTTAGTGGTAGAATTCCCCAGACGGACGCCAATTCAGCCGGGTTTCAATCCTAGCTAAAGGCAACCGGTCGTCTAGCCACACTTATAAACTGTGATACAGCGAAACAGTCTGACTGTGGATGACTATATATATATATATATATATATATATATATATAAATATAATCAGACAATATTAACAACACTATTCAATATATATAATCAAACAATATTTAGCAACACAATTCAAGGCACAGACAAAGGGTATCACATCTCAAGGTCAAAATTCTAGGCCCTTCAGATGTTCGACCACCAAAGGTAGAATCGGGTTGCAAATCTGTTGGTAGCTACGCCAACATAAACAGGAAGTCAGTTCAGCCAGACATAGGGTATATACCCAGACAAGACAGGAAGATATATAATCACGCCTAAGGGGGAGAACCCCCAAACCTCATTGCAAGCTAAAAATCGAACGTTAAACAAAATTTGTCTAAACCCCCATACCCTTCATAGCTGATATTAATTTAACGTAATCCAGAAATAAATTATTTTATGCATGAAACAATAATTCCCTTCCTTTTATCGGACATTACCAAGATCACATTAAATCTCTCTTCTTGATGCATCGATTTTATTTTTGTGCATTTATAAGTTCACACGAGATCGTGGGGAACAGGTGACAGCAAGTCTTCGCAGTTCTTTTCACTTTCTTTAGAAGACATTCCAACTGTTTCATTTTTATAATGAATTCCTGATCACTCTGGTTTCGCCTGAAATGTTTTGGGATTGACACAAGTGTGCCAATTATCCATCAAACACTTGGACTCATATAACATCAGCTTTTCAGGTCCTTCCCGAAATATAATGTTTTCATTTTTATTTTCAGTTTAATCTTCTTAGTCGAAATCAAGCGAAACTAGCACTCTTTAGCGTTCCAGCACTCTCCTCAATATTATTGATGATTTTAGTCATAAATATGTCTAAATGATATCGATTCTTAACCTCTGGTCCAATTCTTCCATCCTGTTTACAAAAATCTTTGTAATCTTTTCCAAGTCTACCTATAATGATGCTTACTTACCTAAAATACATTCTTGACTTTGTTTTTCTTCTATTTCTCTAGCAAAGTTCAACTACTTTTTCCCAATGTTTAGTTTTACTTTGTAATCTACTTAAAAATGTTTTCAATCACATAACTAAATTTAGTCTCCAAACCTGAATTGTGCAAACTGAATTTCAAAGACTATTTAATGTTACGCTACCACGTCCACTGGAGAGGTAATATCTGGTAATCAAGTACCCAGTCACCGCGCATCAAAGATGATTCTAATCTTATCTATTACGAAGAATGGAGCGAGCCTGATATCCAATGAGAAGCAGCAGGTTTGATCCTCATAGACAATTCTATTTATGAGATAATTTTTCAACATTACGTTTGTTTATTAACGTGAAATCCCATCTGATAACACTAAAATAAGTCTATACATAACATTGTTCTCCGTGTAGAACTTCAAAACAATTGTTCTAGAGACGATATTGATTTTGTAGTGACCAAATTAGTCAATCGTGCTTTCCTAAGTCACTAATGAACATTTGATTAGAGCTTTCTTTCTGCTCTTTTTCTGTCTTAACGCTACAATTACCTCCCTTTGTTTTTAAAAGATCATTTTTCCCTTTGTTCCCACAGAACAAAAGAAAAATGTCGAACTCTTCGTTGTTATCTTACTGGGGATTCTGATGTTTTGAAAGGCGATATTTGATGTTCATTGTAACGAAAATACTGCAGACATTACGAGTTTTGCTAGAATTATCCGTCATAATGTAAAATAAATTGCGCTCAAGAAGAAAATGATAAGTACGTTTTACAGCAAGTCTCTTTCACAAAAAAAAAGCTAAAATTGTTTTGGTTGGCAAAAGCTGCGATTTAATGAGTCGCTATATGCTATATAGATGAATTAGTTTTAATTTTTTATTATTATTTCACCCCAAGAAAGGCAATGACACCACTAAGATGCAAGAGATTACTAAGCGTTAGTGAATATGAGAAAAAAGGTCTATAAATAAAGAAAAATTAAGAAGCCAGAAGATAACGATTGACATTGCATTTCAATTTTTGAAGATCAAAATCCCCTGGGAATCAAAAAGCCGAATGAGAGTTCCACAACAAAGAAGTGTGAGAGAAGAAACTGTTAGCATAGAACTCACGGTTACATCCCTGGCCATTTCACTTGTAAAAGGATGAGACCTTTTTTCCAAACTTATACTGCCCTTAAATACATAAAGTCTAGGCAAGAATAATGAAAGTAATATTTATTTTCGTTGAATCCAATAATGTGGAAGAAGGTCAATAGGTGAAGATCGGTCTTTATTTGACTTATAATAAAACTTAGCTATCCACAATCACTGAGGCTAACATACCACATAATTGTTTTACACGAAAACAACACATCCTTACTTACTATTCTTACTACAGCCACCACAATACCTTAGAATCATTATGAAGTCGTAACTAGTCCCCATATATACAATTTGACTGTGTGGGGGATAAATAATAATTTAAAATTTAATTCCAATTTGTATTTACAATTGATAAATTACTATTTACAACAAACTAAAGAAAATAATGTTAGTAATAACCCTCCAGCAATTCTTAAACGTGGCAGAAACACCGGTTAACTGGACGAAATTTATGCGGGACTAAGTAATTTAAAAACACTCATTTGACCAACTATTCACTCAAACATTCAGACCCCCCCCAAAAAAAAAACAAGAAAAAAAAAAAAAGAAGTACACACTCGCAAAACGAACAGCGTCCCGCATCCATTAGTCAACTGTCATCTCTTCCATCTAACTGTGGAAGTGAGACCGATACAAGAGATGAAAGTTCATCCGAATAATTACCATGAAAGTATTTATAGAAAAAGGCTAAAGGAATCTACATTAAAAGGGTGAATATGTGACTGAAGCAGAGATACTGGATCAGTACCACTAACATTACAGATTCTTCTTTTGGATTTTATATAGAATCTCTAAATATATAGAAACAGCATCAGACCAGATGTAGCAACAATATTCAAAGCAAGGACGAACCATAGACTTATAGGTAATATTATTTCTGAAGTAAGGTCTGTTGTTTGGCATTGACCATCCTTTCTCTAAGTTAAGTGGAAAAAGAATCAGTGTTTTTCGTTGCGCTAGAAGTTGGCAGGGATTTCTTCATCTGGAGACATTTTGTCAACAGTTAATTCCGCAATACCCATGACATATTTTGGGAAAGTTATTCTTCAAAGAGTATACTGTGCTGTTCAGTATGAATTTCTTTCAATTGCCAAATATGTATTAATGCAAATTAAACAATTATTTTCTCCTGTCTTACTAGCAAGTACGATAGTTTTGCTTTGGTTTTGCTGGTTTGTTTTACGGTATATCAACCTCAATGGGTTATTGAATACTGACAAGTTTTTTATTGCTCGTAATACACACACACACACACATACATATATATATATATATATATATATATATAGTCTTCAGATGTGCTATATTTATGGGATAAAGTGCTCAATATCAGAGATAGAGCGTGTGTAAATATAAAAGTGAACATAGAAGTCAACACTCTGTCTGTTTCATGCTAGATGCAATCGTCAAGCCTGACGATTGCATCTAGCATGAAACAGACTGTCGCCTCTAAGTTATTCTGGTAATAATTTTTTTTCCCAAAAAATGCTGCTGGTACTATTTTTTTTCTTCAAAAATATATTGCTAATATTTATTTTTTCAAAAATCTATTGCTGGTGATATTTTTTTCCAAACATGTATTATTGGTATTACAACCTATTTTTACACTTTCAAAGTGTTTTGAAACCCAGTTTGGGGAGTTAACTATTTATCCATAGCTAGTACTCTCAGAGATGCTAAAACCACGGGTCAGGGTGAACCTGGGAACACCAGATATTAAGAGATAGTTGAACGGTCCTCAAAACGTCCTGATCAAAGGCCTTGCTTTTAGATGTAGTTCATCGTCTTACCCAGGACGTAAGGTCAAATAGATACGACAAACTAAAACTGGCAGCTTCTTTCAAAAACGAACTCAGTGGTTAACTGTAACAAGGAATTACTTGTAAGTTTTAAAGTCTCCAAAACAAAACTGTTTCATTTAATCCCCATACGGAACCTTTTCCTGACTTTCATGATGCACCACTACCATACCTAGATTTAACGTCTTTTTCGAATGTAATTTATAATTGATACAACAATAGTTAATAAAAATGAACACGCTACCTCCCCTGTCTAAATGACTAGATTTCTCTGTATCCTTGAAAACAGAAAATTATGAATTTATGTGTGTTTAAATCTGAGTAAATTTAAAAATAAGTTATTCCAAAATTCGCTTGAAGATGAAACAGAACTAATGCTTTTAATTTAATTATATAATTAAATTTGAAGATCTTAGCTTCGGTTTTTGAAACATGGTAATTACTGTGTAGCGAAGAAAGCATATTTTAAATCAGTTATTTTATAATATTTATACTCTCTAAATTTACAATGAGTACTGTTTTGTAAAAATAAAAATATCTATGAGAGCACCGGATTATATATCTTGCTGTTCTTTCTTTGTTACAATACATATATATATATATATATATATATATATATATATATATATATATATATATATATGTGTGTGTGTGTGTGTGTGTGTGTGTGTGTGTGTATGTATGTATATTAAGACAACTTAGCTGTAACAGGCTTATTTTCATTTTTTGCATAACATTTATCATATAAGATTACATGAGGCAATAACGTTTTCTTATTGCATTAGACATTATGCATACATGGTTTATAGTAAAAAAAGTTTTCTCATTGCGAATTTAGCAACCATATTATGTTAATATTAGTGTAGTGAATCAGGCTTAGACAATAGGCAAGAAATCTCTACTTTCACGCGACGAAGCCTATTCCAAACTTGAAATTAGTGTAATAGAAGGTTGTAGGGAAAGACCTATGCATACTACTATTGTGAATTTCCAAATTTCCTGGACATTTTCCGACAGCAGAAGAAGTTGGTGGGCAAGAAAAGCAAGTGGTGGGGATGAACATTTGATAATGTGCATGGCTAAATGATTCTCAAGAATAATTTCACCCTAAGAAAGGCAGTACCACTAAGACGCTTGGTTTACTGAGTACGAGAGAATATGACAAAGAAAACTTTATTGAGCAGAGAGAACAATAAAAGAACAGGAATTAAGAAGACAGAAGATAACGATTGACATTGCATTTAAATTCTTGAAGACCAGACTTGACTGGAAAGAAAGAATCCGGACGAAAGTTCCACAATCGATAAGTGCGAGAAATGTAAAAATGATTTGAACTATCAATCTATTGCTGCGCATAAATTTACAAATTCTAAGTATTGTGTTAGCAAGTTCCTCAGAACAACTACCATTAAAATATTTATCGAAAAGGCACAGGGACGCTACATTACGGCGGTGGCAAATTGACAGAAGCCGAGATGCCAGGTTAGGACCATTAATATTGCAGAATCTTCTTTGGATATTATCAAGGCTCTCTACATATATAGCGGAAGCAGTAGTATGTGGTATCAATTTTTTAAGCATGGACCAATGGTAGACTTGCAAATATATAGACTAGATTCGCGCTAGAAAAATACACTAGCACGACACAGTGAACTAGCTTTCCAAGCAGAAGAAATAGTAATTGATTCAATATAATGTTCCGACTTCATGTCAGCGGAAAACCTTAGCCTGAGAAGGCACGATTATTCACTCCCTTGGAGGTTAGCATCAGCCATATTGATGGAAAGCAGAAAACGTTCTCGCGAACAATTAATAAAGAGAAGTTTCATTTTGGAGGTGTAAAAGTGAAATAAATAATAATATTCTGTAAAACCACTGGGACGTCAAACTGAACAATATTTATATCCGCTTTTGAAATGTCTCGAAACCAAACACTTCAATTTCCCTGTCAGTACCACACTCCGATGTTCTGTTTCCTTCTTTTTTTTTTGTCTTTTTACTTTTCTTTCGAGTTAGAAATCCATTCCTTCCACTGAATAAAATCGTCCTGTTCCTCAAGACTCCCGTTTATCCGAGAGGATAGGAAATAACGCACCTTTTCCTTTGAAAGATTGCTGGCGACTTCCTCTATCATTAATTTTAACACCTGCCGTCACACTAATCGTCCTTTCCTGTCTCGACTTCTCTCACCTGTCGTCTGCTTCTTCAGCAGATAATTGAATGACGAAGTGTCACCAGGAACCAGGACGGCATCTCGTGTCTCGTATGAGTCACCAAAGATTGACTCATTCTTTTCGTATAGCGTGACTATTGATTGAATATGTCAATAACTATTAATTTACATAAATGGTCTTCCTACCAACGCGAAACGTAATTTTATGATACTTTTAAAATAAGATATTGCATTTCTAGATGTGTGGGTTCCAGCTTTAAAAGTGAAATCTAATACACGTGTTCAATTTCCGTCCTGGTCTGCTGTGTTCAATTTCGAACTAATATCGTTATAATATACATGATTCTATCTCTATTACTTCAAGCTGTAGGTTAAATATCACAGTAGACCTCGTGATCGAGCTTTGGTTGTCAGTCAGTCTAAGAGAAGTGCAATTCTTATTTTAAAACCAATAATAAAGGGGCGTGAGCAACTATCTTTCCAAAGAAGTCATAACACTTCATAGATAACAAAGAAAGAAAGCTGTGGGTAATAATGCCCTGCGTTATTAAGGGAAGGAATATTCTTTTAACAAAAGCTTTCTTTTTACAGTTGTTTTTTTTTTCATTTTTTATTTTTTTATTTTGCTATTTCTCCTTTCAAGTAAATTTCAGTTACTTTTTTTCATCTCATATCATGGAGAGCAATGAAATGATTTAGGATTATTTGAGACTTTTTTTTTTTTCGTTACGCTGCACAATAAAGTTCTTAGAATAAACATCGAGTATATTTTTGTTATTAAATAGCAAATGAAATTAATCTGAAATAACTATTTATCAAAAATACTTGACATTGTCTCATGCAAAAAATTCGAAAAACGTTTCTTTTCTTTTTATACATTTACTTCTTCGAATTATTACCACTGTTTTGCTTCCTAATGGCGTAATATTAACACCACTATACAGAAGAATTTTTATTACGAGTCTGTCGTATACAATAAGCGTCACTGAGTTCTTCTCTGGATTTCATCCAGAATCTCTAAATGCATAACAGAAATACCAGACTATATGTGTCAGCAATATTCAAAGTAAGATAAATGGTAGATTTATATTCAAGATAGATTTTGATGAGAAAAAAACCTGTCTAGCTCGACAGAGCGAACCAAATTTCTTAACTGCAGACTTCGGAATTGATTCAGTATACTCCTTCTATTTCATCTCAGCTGACAACGCTAGTCCGAACGTCGCAATATGGCACGTTCTTGGATGTTAGCGCCAGCCAGGCTGATAGAAGGAAAAAGTAGTTCTATCACACAATTGAAAGTGAGTAGTTTCGTTTTGGAAGTGGTAAAATTAACAAAGCCACACTTTCCCCGTTTAGCAAGAGATTGTCGGTCATTTTTAGATCAGCCGCCATTTTACCTTTATCGAAGCACTCAAACTTACTATTAAAACAAGAGTGAGTATTTGTGTCATCAGCATATTTTTTAAGCAAATCGCCTCAAGCAAGGCAGGATTGCCACTAGTACGCAAGCGTTTACAGAGAGTGAGAGTAAAGAGGAGCGTTTGGGAAAAGAATAAAGAAAAAGACAGGGATCAAGATCAAGGCATCAGAATTGACATTACATTCAAATATTTGAAGATTATAGCTATTAAGGAAGTAAGTGATAGGAAGGGAGTTCCACTGACGGGAGTTGCAAGATAAGAAGCTCTTGGAGTAAAAGAGATGGCTACGTTTAGTCGTTTCGACAGTGAAATGGTGGGGACGTGATGCCAACCTAGTAGCACGCTTAAATTCATGCAGTTTGTGAACCAGTGAAAATAGCTCGTCGGAGCACGTGTCATGAAAGTACTTGTAGAAAAGACAGAGGGAAGCCACAGAACGTCTGTGAGATAGCAACTGCAGACGGGATGCCAGAACAGGGCCAACCACGTTGCATATCCGTCTCTGGATTTTGTCTAGGACCACGAGATGAACAGTGGCAGCAGTATTTTCCATGTAAGGACGAATGGCTGATTTGTAGATTTGAAGGACAGACTCCGGCTAGAAGAAACTTTTGGCACAACACAGAACCAACTTTCCTTGCGGTAGATGAAGCTATTGATTCAATGTAGTTCCTCCACTTCAGACCAGTGGTCAGCGTGAGGCCATATAACGAGCTGAGGAAACTCATTTAAGGAAGCTCCTTTAAGAAAATTAGAAACAACGTGAGTCCAAGGATAGGGCCCCGGGGAACAGCTGAATGCAAACAGATCTTGAAAAGTGGGAACTAATGGATTAATCCCGACGATTATTCAATATATTTTCTGATTATACGTTATTTTGATAGATACATATTTTTTTTAAGTAAATGCTCGGTTTTTAATTAAACAGTATTAATTACATACACCGCCCTGGATGTTGCAGGTAAATTTAATCAATGCTGTTTAATTAAAAACAGAGCATTTATGCAAGTTAATTGTATCTATAAAAAAATAACTTATAAACAGAAAATATATTAAAGGTTTGTTGGACTTAAACCATTTTATGTTATCATTGTTTCCGATAAGTTTCGTGAGAAAAATCGTTGAAGATTTTGTGTTTATAAACAGTAATTCGGACTTTTCTAATCAGCTGTAGCTAAATGGTATAACACGTCAGATCAAATGATGGTTTCCGTATAGGAATTCAGGTTCGATTACTGTCGGAGAAAGCGTATTTTCTACGAAATTTCTTCAACATTCAGGCCCGTTAATGAAACGTTTACTATTCTTGGACATCCTCTTTCATAAAGAGAAACATCAGATAGAGAGAGGGAGAGAGAGAGAGATTTGAGGTCCTTTTTTTATAAAAAGCTTTTGTCGACGTCATCCAGCGGCTATTAGTAGTAATTCTTTGGCAGACAAGTGGAGTAATCCCATAGTTTATTTGTTTCTTCGAATGTCTCATCTATCATAGGGAAGAAAGGTTTGTATACTATTAATGCATATACACATCAAATCACCTTTCCCATTGATTATAAAGCATAACTTTGAAAGAAGTTTTCACTAAAATATATTGGAAAATTTCCAAGTGTTAACCTGAAATGGAGTAAATACGCACTTTAAACAAAAATCTATACGAGAAAATTATGAATTTATAGTGCGACTTACTCTCATGAAACCTAGCTCACAGATTTGAACAACATTATTTTACCCGATACAATAGCTGTGTGATAGATGAAGAATAGGAAAGGGACCAAGATGGATTTAACGAAAGAGACAGAATTGTATGCGAATTGAAAAGATTTATAGAAAAGTTTGTTGGACATAAAAAGATGACATACAATAATAATTAATATTTGGTTCTTATATCTGTAGCGCGTAATTAAGGAATTTAATGATTTTCTCCTTCCTATTATGAATTGCACCAGTGAGGTTTCTTTTTCGTAAAGTCGACATCGTAGCTTTGTGTCTTCTGAGAAATATCACGTGAAACCAGAAACTTCACCTTGAAGCAGAAGGTTTCTCGCGCAAATCCTCATCCAATTTTATTCTTGAATCATGTGGATTATATTTGACTGCATTTGTACTTAGAACTTTATCTCCACTGTTTAATATTTGTGTATTTAGCCAGCAATCTTCTTTCATGCACGTTTCATTGAATACAAAATAATTATAATAATTTAAATTCGTAAATAATTATATAGGCCTCACTACAACATGTTTAACACGCAGACTCACTCTACACCTTTCTGATCATAGCTCAATTTGATCTCATTTAAATATTCATGGAGACCTACCGGACCATACTCGTAACATACTTGTTGACAACACTAATATAATAGCATCATCTATATGTAAAACAAAGGCTAAAAATAATATAAGCCTTATTAATAAAATAAAAAAAACAACACTTAATAATATTAACTTTGAGCATGGACACAATATCTTGACCCTGTTTTGAAAAATGAAAACATTTTTTAAAACATACATACAGCAAACTATTTCTTATTTAACAGTTAGAATATTTAATCCTTGAAAATGTTTGAATGTATAGCCGAAAGCAGTCGGATAAAAAGAATATTCGGACAGGTTTTTATAAAATTTACCATCCGAAAAGAAAAATTAATTATTAGATGACATGAGACATTGTATAAAAAACTAAGTAAAAACACCTTGTCTTTCGTATTCAATTAAAACTGTGTAATATGCATATAACTCCATTCATAATTTCTGCTGTCATATCTTAACTGGATCGCCACAAAGGATGTGGAGTTGATGGTATCCTTGTAACAGTCCTTAAGAAATATGCTCTTGAATTATGTGTTGTTCTTTCTAAAGTACAAAAAAATGGTTTCCTGCTTCTGGCTTTCCTTCATGTTGGAAATCATTTTTGTAGTTCCAGTCTTTAAGAAGATAGGCCTACCACCTGAAACTTCTATCGGCCTATTAGACTTCTACCTGTTTCTAGCAAAGGACTAAAGAATTTAATCAACTCTGAATTGGTTAAGCATCTCGCGTCGCAGTGTCTTCTTTCAGGCAAACAAGATGGCTTCCGCTTCTCTAAGTCAACAGCTAATGTGTTAACTATTATTGCTTATACAGTCTATCAAGCTTTATATTATAGTGGTGAACCTCAGGTTGTTGTTTTGGATATCTCGAAGGAATTTTTACACGGTTTGGCATCCTTATCAGATACATATTTTTAAAGGTTATCTTATTTCATGGCGAATTTTTGATATGATGCACTCATTTTTTTTTTAATCAAAAAATGAAAATTGACAAGAAACGGCCAATTAACAATTGTTGCGTTAATGAGGGTTTTCTCCAATGCTCTAACCTTGGATCAAGATTGACCACAATTTGCTATGATCTCCCCACATCTCACTCCGATATCCTCAGTTCTCAAATCGGTATTCATGCTGAGGAGACAAATATTTGTTTATGTCTTAAATGTAAGCCCGATCGTTTGATAATGTTTATCGAAAAAATGGCCTACATTATGTGGTTAAATGGAACGAGAAACGATATTGTTCTCTTTTAATCATCTGAGATAAAATTTTTTTGCATTCCTTCAGGATGGCTGATGTTAAACTCCAGGAGAGATAATTGCGGCATCTTCTCCTGCTAATAATTCCTGCTGATATGAAATAAAAATATGACATTGAATCAATTGTTAGTTTTGGTGCGAAGAAAGTTGGTTCACTGTGACTTGTAGACATTTTTTGACACCAGAATCCATGTTAAAGATTTATAACTCCATTTATTGAATATTTCGGACATATCTGATCTCATGCTTCAAGTACGTATTTAGATATTCTTGACTAAATCCAAATAAGAATTTGCAATGTTATCCGTCCAGATATTACATCTCGGTTTCATATAATTTCCCTCCGCCATAACGTAGTTTCTCTGTGCGTTTTATCCAAAATATTTTCATTGTAAATATTCTAATTTGCTTTCCTGTTTGTTCTTTCGTGTTATGAATGTAAGCCCAGAACTTGACCGGCCATTATGTTTCCCCATTTTACGCTTGAGGTTTCTTCGCTCGCTCTCCTAACTCTTGGAACGCTCTTGATAATTCTTGCTTTCTTTCTTCAAAAATTAAAATGCAATGTCAATTGTTATCTCCGGTTTTCGATTTTTTTTTTTTTTTTGCTTTTATGGTTTTGTCTCTGTAATATTGATTTTCAATTAATCTTCTTGTTTCTTACTCATTAATTCCATGCGTCTTTCTGGCTTTATTTCTTTGCTTGGATGAAATGGTTTTTTATTTAAAAAAAAAAGAGGATATTTTCAATTGGCACATCAATTCGATGAATTTCCGCCTGTCTCTTATGAGCAAAACTTCGTTAAGTTTATTTCTCTTTTCTCATATACAATCATTATCCGTTTCCGCAAAGATTTGCCAAAAATTGTCGCACTTTTACATACATATAGACACATAGACATGCAAGTTGCTAACCAAATGTTCGGGCAATTTGAAAAGCACACACAAACTGAGTTTATTACCTTCTTTATTATATTAATGACTCTTTTTCGGCTCATCAACATAAACTTGGAAAGCATTGAGATCTAAATTCCTATCTAAATTAGATATTTTAACATCAAACTCGACATACCTGGCTAAACTCGGATTGTCATCAACAGGAAAAGGAATTACGCCATTTGGTTTAGACTAAACGTAAACAACTTAATCTGCTTAAAAATTACGACTGAGTACTGAACTCATAGGAGGCGCTGTCGGTGTAATGGATGTGAAAACTTAGAGCCGTGTTCAAATTCCACTTGGTTTCTTTATGTTCACTTACAAGCAATATGCTTGGGAATATTCTGATGTCATCTCTTCCGCTCCCATCTAATAGTTTAATACCAGGAGAGACTGTGTCCTAGAGTCTTGGTTTGCAACCATTCTACCACAGAAACAACTGCGTATAAATATTCTAACTTATCGTAAATCGAACCGGTGTGTATCACGTATGCCACTTAAATGACTGTATCCTTGTTCGAAACGAAATTATGCTAATAAATATTAGCAGAAGAGTAAGTATACTCAACCATGGGTTTCCGGTGAAATACTTAGGTAAAACTTAAAATATATTAATAAAGAAGGGGTTCATTTAATTAAATAGATGTCAAAAAGATATGTATAAGAGTGGCATTAGGATATCATCAAGATCTTTATATATATATATATATATATATATATATATATATATATATATATATATAGTCAAACATATATTGTTAGCAGACAACAAATGTCTATTATGTTTGATCATGAGACGTTCTAATCTTCGTATAGTGAATTCAGTTTCGTGAGAAAATAAAGACAAAAACTCTCAAACATTTGAATATTTTTCTTATGGTGTTCCTCAATCTAAGCTTTCATAAACACACACACAGACACACACACAGACACACACACAGACAGACACACACACAGACAGACACACACACATCTTTGCTACTTTGCTCTTACCATATGCCCCTCCATCTTGCTGAAAAAATAGACATTGTCAATCTGATTGGTTTCAAATATTGGTTTCTCTAATATTTGACAGTATTTTGGACCATACAATTGCTCGTCAACAAGAATCACCTCAGATTTCCCTCCAAAACAGACAGCGCCCCAAACCATTACTCCAATCCCTCCATGTTTCACGGTCGCCTGCAAACATTGTTCCAAGTCTCATTCTGATTTCTCGAAACATAAACCAGTCTTGAATTCGAGTATTGGCAGAATTTACTTACATCTGACTAAATTACAGACTGCGAAAATTCATATTTACTCTCGAATTGTCTTGCCCAGTCCATAAGCTTTTTCATGTTAAATTCCGAAAAGGACTTCTTTCTTGCAACTCCTCTTTGATAGCCTAGCTCTTTCAGAGTCTTT
Organism: Acanthosepion lycidas; assembly: GCA_963932145.1. Classification (NCBI taxonomy): domain Eukaryota; kingdom Metazoa; phylum Mollusca; class Cephalopoda; order Sepiida; family Sepiidae; genus Acanthosepion; species Acanthosepion lycidas. The sequence goes on from OZ010579.1 coordinate 99,132,352, forward strand.
CTCACCGCATATGGCGACATTTCCATGCTGTTCGTGACATCTTTGACGCTCTGAAGACAGTTTCTGATGACTTCGCTATTCAACGTCCTTTTATTTCGCTCAGAGACGATGTTTCGTCTTCCTGAACGTTGTTCACCCGGACAATGACATTCTTTATTAAATTTCTTGACTGTATTATTAAGCGTTTGATGATTAACCTGGAAAAACCTAGCAATTTCTCTATTTGACTTCCCTCACTGATGCCATCCTATTATTTGCCCTCGTTGAAATTCACCAATGTCCTTACTTCCGCGAACTTTCACTGCAAAATATAAGTCAACTACCGTTCATAGATGACAGTAGCTTGATACTATCACGGTATTGTCGTAAAAAAGAATAGATATTATTACACAATCCATAACTGCTTTAAACAAGAGTGGCTAAAAATTTATCATAGCCCATTGTGAGTGTATCATAATTATAGTTTGTCTATATGGGATTCGGTTGATAATGCATATTGGTAAGTGTGTGTGTGTATGTGTCAATGTTATATATATATATATATATATATATATATATATATATATATATATATATATATATATACGTGTGTGTGTGTGTGTGTGTGTGTGTTTAAGGCAAATATGAAAATCAACAGAGAATTTGTGCTGATTAATTTTAATGATCGACTTTTACAAAGGAGGACATTCAGTCAGAAATTATTTAAAGTTCATTTTGGAAGAAAGACACAAGAAATATGATAGACTGTTGAATTTGCTTTTCAACAAGAATTCGTCGTAATTACATTTGTAAGCTGCACGCCCATACAATTTAAATTATGTGTATTTAAGCAGAAAATATTATTTAAGGTAATTGCTAGTAAAAACGATAGACGTTTTGTGTAGATTAATTTTAATAATCGAAAATAATGTATATTTGTATAAAAATATAAAGGCACACATTTAATACATCATATGCACGTCACGTTACCGTCTTCTATGTTCAATGTTATTTTATGAAATGTGGGCTGTCAATTTTGTATAATAATAATTGTAGGATTTTGATTTTTTACTTGCATTGGTTGCTGTAAAGTATTTTGGGCATTACGTGCCCAATGATTGTGTTGTGCTGCTCGATAGATAGGCTAAATGTACTGAGTTTCGACAGGTAACAGATAATTCCTCGTGAGAGTGTGGAGCATGTGAGCCCGATATACGAATGCTGCTTTTTAATTATTAATTTTGAAGGTGTAATTTCCGGCGGTTATAGTATTCATAGACTACATTAGTTTTACATAGGAGGTTTTTTGAGGGCCGCTGTGTTTTTGGTGATAATTAAATAAGATATTTTAAATTTTTTATAATACATGATAAAAATCTTAGCTAGGAGAATGGAGTAAATATATATGTCGAAGAATTATGCTTTTAATTGATTTTTTATCCTGTTTATAATTAGGGGCATCTGGTTACGATAGAATAGGTTAATGGTATGTTGACTTCTGATTTTATCTTGCGTTATGTTTCTAACCTTCCTTAAGGATAATTTTATTTATTCGTCGACGAATGAAAATTATTGTTGATTAGTGTTTTTTGCTTTTTTTTTTAATGTTACTACGTTCTTCATAGAATAATATGTCCAAAGATGAGGTGATTTCATCCCGATAAATCATTTTTTTTTCGCGACTATTTTGTATCTTTAAGAGTGATAACTTTTGTATTAGGTTGGTGCAAAAATAATGACGTAATAATGTCGTTTTTTGACGTATTATATATATATATATATATATATATATATATATATATATATATATATATATATATATATATATATATGAATTCAATTTTAATCTCATTTTTCGTTTCATTTCGTTGTTGGAAGTGCTATCTCATGATCCGGCGTACTAATAAAAGGACTCTGGTGAAATAAATTATTATACCTTAAAATGTTTTTTTTTCTTCTTTTAAATATTAGCTCTGGATTTACATTGAGCTCTCAAGATTTCATCCTCCTTGGGATTACACATACGGATTACCAAGTTCTTCATCACTCATATATATATATATATATATATATAGTCAAAGTAAAACTTCTTCAAATTGTCTTATATTGCGCATTTCTTGGGATTCTTATCAGGCTGTAGTCTTTCATGACTGTGCATGTAAGTAGGTATGCAGCGCTCTCTCTCTCGCTCTCTCTTTCTCCCTCTCTCTCTCTCACTCTCTCACATACCCACACATACCCACAGATACACACATAATTCTAAGTAATTAAAAATTAATCAGCCATTATTTGTTATTATTTTAAACGTTATTTTAGTTAATAATGTTGTTTTATTAGAGCCCTTGTTTATTTTTTAACAGTTTTACTTACTGCTAACGGCCTGTGCATTTGAAAGACTTAAAGAAGAATATCGGTTAATACATTTATCTTCATTAACTCTCAGAAATACGCCGGCAAACAGACTTCATCCAAAATTATTTTTGTGAGAGGAGGCAAAAAGACGTCTACTCAAACGCGTGCATCTACTAAAATAACATTTCAAGAAATAATAACTCCTTACACACACACACACACACACACACACACATATATATATATATATATATATATATATATATTGTAATTGTTTTTTTTTTATATTATACTGTCTCTTGAAAAAGCTGTCTGGAAAGGCCTCCGAAAATGCCTGAGACTTTGAATCTTGATAGAAGCCTGTCAGCTAAAACAAAGAATCCTTAATAAAACCTAATTAGATGAGACAGATAGGCTGTCCATTTGCTTAGCAATTCACTTAGTACGAAGAGTCAGACGTCGAGTGTAAGTTGATAAGCGCTTCTTCTTTTCATTCGCCAGGTACGCCTCACTCGGAAGAGACGAGAGCAAACAAAAACAAAGATCTTTTCTAACTGAATTCGTGACAGGCGCCATCTGATCTGTTTCGTCTGGGATGGAAAGACTGTATTTTGCTATAATACGGTTATATTAATTCTGCATAAGGAATTTATTTCTTGCATTGATGCGTTCAAGTAATCTTCAAACGCGCGTGTATTTCAAATAACTAAATTAGGGATTATCGAAGGATGATGAGAATGTTTTCGATACAACACCAGACGCGTTCATTCTACGTGAATATTTCCTCTGTTGAAATTAAGGAACTCGTTCTATTATTAGTGAGCAAGAAGTAACCTAATTAAAATTATTGGCAACTCTGTTGCGTTCAATTCGCATCAAGACCCTTGTGAAATATGTGAATCTTCTTCTCTTATGTGTCATGTATTTTCACGACATTAGTGATCATGGTCCTCTACAACTTCCTGCTTCCTGTCTTATTGTTTGTCTTTGGCTATCTCACTTAATCCGTGTTCTCTCAACCATTTATACAAGCTCGTTAGATATGTTATTCGTTACTTTCCGCGGAACCTCCTTTCTTCAGTTTATCCAGCGCGTGTGCAATTTTCCAAGCCGTCCTTCCTCATCATATGCTCCACATAGTTTGCTCTTTTGACTTTCACAGGAAGATTCGGGTTTATCTTTTCCCACATTTTTATATGGAATTTGCTTCTTTTTTTTAATAATCCCCCAATGAAGGCGATAATGCCAGTAGGTCGCAAGAGGTCATTAAGAGTAAAAGAGAATGGGAAGATTTAATAAGAATAGGATGTACGAAGACAGAAGTTTGAATACTGAAGGTATCAGAGATGCAATAAATCGGAAGAGAGTTCCACAGGTGAGAGGTACAAGAAAAAGAAAATGTTAGAATAGATTTTTTTAGCTAATAAAATGTTGAGACCTAGTTGTCAATCTAGTAGCAAACTTCAGTTCATATAGTGGGGGCACTAAGAAAACAATCTCATCAGAACAGTTGTGATGAAAATATTTATATTAGGTTGGTGCAAAAATAATGTCGTTTTATCACATAGTAAAATATGTGAGAAAACGATATTATTTTTCCACCGACCTAATAGAAAAGACCAAATGAAACCAGAGGTGGGGACAGTGAGAAAATTGAGATGCCAGTTCAAGCACACTTACATTACTGACGTGCACAGTTCCCTACCTGTATAATTATTATCTTCACTCATTCCTTACCTGTTTTTGTTGCAGTTTTTTTTGTGTATATATATGTACTAGTTAGCTAGCCCAAATGACTTGACTCACTTTATAGTCCACTAATAGAAGGTTAACCAATCAGAAGACGTAGAATATTCAACCCGTCGTGTATAAAGGCGGCCATTTTGTTTACTCTCTCCGGATGGCCAGTGCCAGCTTGTCAGGCGAAGAGGAACAGAAGGAAGAACTACTGAACTACCCTCTGCTAAGAACTACTGAGCTACGCTCTGCTACTTTACCGGGATATCCACTGCTAACCTGAACAATGCTTCCCTACTGTCTTTGAAATATTCACTGCTAACCTCTGGATTCTATACTCAAAGACGACCGTCATCATGAACATCAGTTTTTACATTATTTTGGTACTAGCCTTTTTCATTGACTATACTTCCCTCACATTTTCGTCAATGTTCCGGGTGCCTCCAGTACATAAACGTTAATAGCTATACACATCTTCCTATTACTTGTAACACTTAGTAGTTTTTCTTATTTCCTCAAAGCTTGCCCCGCCCCGATGTTCCGCCATCCATTCAATCAAGCTCGTCAGTCAATGGTTCGCTGCCTTTCACTATATCTCTCGACCATAATATGCCTCGTGAGGGTTAGATTTTTCCAAGTCCATTTTCTTTATTATGGATCCAAGGAATTTTCCTGATTTTGTGTAGAAGTGTTCATTCTCTTACTATTTTCTTTAAGATTTTCTCCTTGCTTGCTTTCTCCATCCATGGAATTAATAGTAATACAATTGTTGTTGCTCTTGATACCGTCGTAATATTTCCCAATAGAAAACGTTCTGCCTGGGGAAATTCCTTGCGGGTTTTTAATTTATAGTTGTACAAATCTCTGACAGTGAATGTAGAGATCTGCTAACAGGAATCTTCACAAGGATAATAAGCTAATTTAAAGAATTGTGATTGCGCACCTGCCCCCAAGGAAAGTTCATCAACAAATTGATTTTGGAGGAGAGTTGATTTATAGCTCTATTTTAGAAAACATTTTATATATTTTCCCATTGAAAATACATTGTTTCTGAAAGAAAATTATTCAAATACGCAGGATCCAAAACAATCACTTAAACGCATGGACATGAAGGCGGGTAAAAATACAGTTTGATATCTTAAGAATACAAAAACTTGTTCGTATATATATATATATATATGTGTGTGTGTGCGTGTGTGAGTGTGGTTTAAAAATCAGATCAGTTGATTTCGCTACCTTGGCTTGAAACCAAGGTAGGGAAAACAACTGTCATCCTAATTTTTAAAGTTAAACGATTTGCATACTATTTTTCCCCCGTGTATTCAGAACTTTATAATATTACTGTTCCTTAGTTCAGTTCTACCCTGACCATTAACCTTATATATATATATATATATATATATATATATATATATATATATATATATATATATATATATATATATATATATATATACACACACACACTGATTTATATATATATATATATACACACTGATTTATATATATATATACACACACTGATTTATATATATATATATACTGATTTATATATATATATATATATATACATATATACACACTGATTTATATACATATATATATATATATATATATATGTAGGTTGATAGATGGATACTGATATATATATATATATATATATACATAATGATATATATATAAATATATATATACTGATATATATATATATATATATATATATAGATAGATAGATAGATAGATAGATACTGATACTGTACGTAGTTTGTTGCATTATGTTGCAGGCTGCACCAGCTCCTTTATACCTATATCACATACAATGACCATCAGCTACTATTATTTTAGTTCCTTCACTTCCATTACCATGTTTACTCAACATGACCTCAATCAATCAAAAACAGTAAACCTAAACCAGCTCTCAAGAAATCATCTAAACCCTTTAAAATATCCTTTTCCTACAGCCGTCGCATTCGAACCAACTTCCTAGTGTGGAATCGTACATTATTGAAAAAGTCTACTGATATACTAGCTGTCTGAGAGACGATCCTTAGTTCGTGAATCCCCTCTTCTGACTTCTCGATTCTCGGTTACCTTCCTCGCCTTAGAATAGATTGCATAACGCACATGCAAGGCCTGGGAGTATACGCACAGGATTATATTTCAATGGCTAGAGAACGCTCTCTTGAATCTCCAGACAATTTATACATGTGTCTCCGTCAATCTCTCCTCAATTCTATGAGCTATTTCTTTTTTTTTCTCTATGTCTTTACATCCGGTGACTTTAATGACCACCATACCAAATGGCTTACACACTCCATAACTGACTTTCCTGACATATAAACGCTAAACTTTTCAATCTCTCACTCAAGTGGTTGACTTTCCTACGCGTTTCTACAATAACCATGATGGTAAGGCTCCCCTTCTCGATCTCTGTTTTACCTCCATCTCAGAGTCTTGTCGTGCCACCAAGCTCTGTCCTCTTGGCAACTCTGATCATGCCGTCGTGTCTGTTAACCTCTCCTACTTTTCCTCAGATAAAGAACCTCCCACTAATAGAACGTCTTTCTGTTATCAACGAGCAGACTGGAACCCGTTCCCTAATTTTCTCCGTCATGTCCCTTCGAATATAGTTTTTAATCTCCCCGTCCAAAAATGTGCGTCTGGCGTTTCAAATGGTTAAAAGCTGGAATCGAGGCTTTCATCCCCGCAAGGAAATATAAAGTGAAATTGCGATCCTCCCCTTGGTTTTAGGCTTTTATTGCTCACTGGAATCATTGCTTCCATCGGTACTGTAGCGATATTGTCTGATTGCAACAGAAGTCTCTTTGTCCCTGCCAGTAATGAGTGCAAGCGTGTCTTCAATGACGCAAAGTTACCCTTTGCCAAAAGAACGAAACAATGTATTGCATCTCAGAAGTTTGTTTCTAAACATTATCGATAGCTCAGAGCGTTCTGAACAACAGCACACCCACAAAACCTCTAATATTCAAACAATTTGAGGTCCTGACTTCCTCAGCTGAAAAGGTAGAATGCTTTGCTCATCCACTTCAACGCTAGATTCATCTAGTGCACCCACACCCGATTTCACCCTACTGAGTGAAATGCACATAACCCCAACGATGGTATCGGACATCTAAAGTAGACTCCCATAAGTCTAGTGATGGGGAAGGGAAACCGGCCATTTTCTTGAAGAAATGTGCTCCTGAACTGGCTACTGTCCTCTCCAAACTATACAACTACTGTCTCCCTGAATCTTGCTTTCCAGTCCGTTGGAAGTCCTCATCTGTTGTGCCTGTCTATAAGAACTCTGGAGATCCTTCTGACCCATCTAACTACCATCCTATCAGTCTCTTACCACTTCGCTAAAGTCTTCGAGGCTTTAATTAATATCAAAGTGGTTAAGCCCCTTACTTCACATAATCTGCTCTCCGACAATCAAAATGGTTTTCTCTTTTCCCGACCTACCGCTGACATGCACACAGACATAAGTGACTTTGTTTACTAAGCACTTCACAATAACGGAGACATCTCTAAAACATTTGAAAGGGGTTTGGCATGCCGATCATCTACGTCAGCTTTAGTGATACTGCATTACAGGACGCTTATTTGACTTAATGGAATCATTCCTGTCAAACATTGAAATGAATGTCGTCTTAAACGGTTTTTCCTCCAGTTCCTTTATCACGAACATCGGTGTTTTTACGACTCTATCTTGGGCCCTACTGTTCCTGATCTTCATTAACGACCTACCCGATCTCATCAGGTCCTAAGTGGACATCTACGCAGACGACACTATTTACCCCTGCCTCAATAGTAAATCTGGTATCATTGAAAAAACTTACCTGGCCGTCAGCCTCGAAAAGGAACTCCAATCTGTGGTTGACTAGGGCAATAAATGGCTTGTAACCTTCAATGGCTCTAAACTGAAACTGCTCTATTTTACCCACCACAGAGAACCCTCCTTGCCTCCCATCAGACTGACTGATGACCAACTCCACGAGAGCGCTTCGTTACGTCTGCTTGGTCTCGTGATGTCCGCTGATATGTGGTGGAATAAATAGATAGACACAATAGCAAGGAGAGTTGGCTATCTGTGCCGTGAGAGAAACGTTTTTTTTTCCATCTTTCAAATCAATAAATCAACCATTCGTCCTTACATTGAATATTGCTGTTATATATGGTTCAGTGCGCCCGTTGTAAATCTCGAGTTCCTCGACAAAATCAAGAAACGGAAATGCAATATGATTGGTCCTACTATGGCATCTAGTCTACAGTCACTTACTCACAGATGTGCCAGGACTTCCCTCTGTCTTTTCTATAAATATGTTCACAGCAACTGTTCCGACGAGTTGGTTTTCTCTTGTTCCCAGACTGCATGAATTTAAGCGAGCTGCTAGATTGGTATCTCTGTTCCACTCTTTCACTGTCGAAACAGTTAAATGTAACAGCCTCTTCTACTGAAAGAGCTTCTTCTCTCGCACTTCCTGTCTGTAAAATTCTCTTCCTCTTGCTTCCATTCCTGATAACTATAATCTTCAAGTATTAAAGTGGAATGTCAACTGACATCTTCTAATATCTTGATCTTGTTCCCTGTCCTTCTCTTTATCCTCTCCCCAAACACGTATCTTTACTCTTGCTCTGCCCTCTGTAACCCGTTGCGTGATAGTGTCACCCCGCCTTGCTTAGGTTGAAATGCTTAAAAAATATTGCACACACACACGCACACACACACACACACACACATATATATATATATATATATATATATATATATATATATATATATATATATATATCAGGTCATCCCATAAGTTCTGTCCGAATTTTGAATAATGAAAACAAGTGACCAAATGTTACATTTAATTACAGATTCAATCAACAATGTATTTTCCCTGATTATCTATGACTTCCTTCCATCCATTACTGTAAAATTCTTTTGGCTTTGATTTGAAGAACTTACAGATGTCAGTTTTAACCTCTTCCTGTGATACAAAAGCTGTTTCTTCCAAGTGATTCTGTAAGCTACGAAACAAATGGTAGTCTGAAGAAGCAAGATCGGGAGAATAAGGTCGATGAGGAATTTTCTCCCAACGAAGTTCTTCGATCTTTTGTGACGTGATTCTTGCTCTGGGGGGTCGCGCATTGTTCTGATGAAACATCACCTCTTTTCGATTCACGAGAGCAGGTCTTTTTTTCCTCAAATCTTGGTTCAAACGCTCTAATTGCTGACAGTATATTTGAGCATTATTTACATTATTCGGACTATTGTCCTCATCTTTGTCGCCATATTTATCACAACTTTTCGGCCGTTGTACGCTCCGGCATTCTTCAGGGGGTTGGAATTTCGAACTGAACCCTTTATTTCGCTCCCTGGGGTAGACTGTTCTAGTTCCATGTGCCATGTTTGATGGATATCCGTTATCAGTTATCTCCTGCTAATTTCCCTCTCCAAGTTCTTACACTCTTTGGGTCCTGTCACTGGATCTAACCAACGCCTTTATCCACTGTGCCATGTATCCTTGTGGACATCTGGGCATGAATTTCTGGGTATTATAAACCTAATGTTTTCAGCAACCATTTTTACTAGTGCTCATATTGCAACTTTGTTGTTATCATTGTGTTTCTCTGGCAACTCCTTATTACTGGTTCCCATATTGTATTTATTACTATGCTTGGTCGGCTCAGGATAATTTTGTTGCCTAGCGTATATGCTGATTCCTTAAGTTTACGAATTTTCCAATGGTGTTCCTTTTATATGATCACAGAGGGCGGTGATCTCCCTTCTCTCTCCATATGTGGTCACCCAAGCCTGATTTTTCTACTTCCCCTCGTGTTACAGCTTTCTGGTGTTCTTGAAGCCTTACCTTGATGGGGCGGCCTGTCTCTCATTTATATTCCTTTCCGCAGCTCCAAGGGATAGCGTACACACAGTCTTTATGGGACTCACTCGGGAGAGATATCTGCGAAGTGTCGTCAAGCTTTTGAAGGTTGTCTTGATGTTATATGGACAGCAGATCCTTTGTATTTTCTCTGATAACCCCTTCACATAAGGCAGGCAGACTGTTTTCTGGGTGTTGTTGTCCTCCTCCTCTTGTACCCGCCTATCCCAGTTTTTGGGGGCTGCTGCCATGTACCCAGGGTAGTTGTTACGTTGTAGGGTTCTACTTTTACTGACCAATTCTTTATCTAACGTCTCTGGGTCGCCACATGTCTTTTGCTCGGTGTTGTAGGCAACGGACGATCTCTTTCTTTACACTTAATAGATGGTGGGAGTTGAAATTGAGGTACTGTCCATTGAATGTCGGTTTACGGTATACGGATGTCTTAAACCAATACTCTTTTCGAGATATTAGAACATCTAGGAATGGGAGTGTGATGTTACTCTCTTGCTCCATTGTGAACTTTATCGAAGATCTTATTGAGTTCACATGGTCCAGTAGAACCTGGACATCTTCCTGGTGTGGCCAGAGTAAGAAGGTGTCATCTACGTACCTTAACCATATAGTTGGCTTTAGAGATATAGTTTCTAATGGCATTTTCTTAAAGTATTCCATGTATATATTCACCATTGCTGGTGATAATGGCGATCCCATTGCTAAGCCTTCATCCTGTCGATAGTAAATAGCAAATTTAACTTGAAAAAAATTATTACCAACAATACAATTTTCAAGGGAAAATATTACCAGAAACAAATTTTTGAAAAAACAAAATATTACCAGCAATAAAAAATTTTGTCGGCATTAAGTAACCCATTGAGATTGATATGCCGTAAAACAAAATAAACCAAACCAAACTAGACCAAAGAATACATATTATATTCATACGAATATATCCTAAAAATGTTGTCGGCATTAAATAACCTATTGAGGTTAATATGCCCGAAAACAAAATAAACCAAACCAAACCTAAGATGAGACGCGAATAGAGTACATGTCAAACGTTCGTAACATGTAATTTAAAAGAGAGCCCAAAGTAGTGCAATATTATTTATTTTAGGATATTACAACAAAAACATGTAAGAATCGCCAGACAATTGCAGTTGTGTTTCAACGCATAACGATGCGTCTCCTCAGGCGATTGTAAATTACTGGTGAATGAACAAATAATTTGGTTTCAAAAGCAATTTGCATCTTCATTTTTTTTAACATAGCAAATCCTTATGGCTTCAGAAACTTAAAAACTCTCCCTCATTGAATTCTTACACGGCTTTAAAAATGATCTGCTAAACATTATAAATGACATCACTAAAAATAGGTATCAGTTTCAGAGACATTTATATTACATTCTTAAGGATATTAATAGATCTAACTAAATCATTGTTAAATCTGATAAAACTGTAATTTTTCTTAAATTTAATACCAAATATTACAATGCATTAATCCAAAACAATTTTACTAAAATTGTAGATGAGCACTAACACTATTAATTGCGTTGATAGAATTAATACTACCTGTCAAAATATTACTGATAAACTTAAAATTTGCAATAGTGTTAATAAACTCTCTAATAATCGAATGTCTACTTAAAGATCATAAATCAAACTTCCAGATCAAACTTACCACGAGCACCATAAACCTTACTAAACCAGAAATTTAAAGGATTAGAAAACTTGGATCCTGTAAACAAACAGATTAAATGACGCCTTGGTCGTATACACTGGATTGGTAAAACAGTGGTAATTAATTGGTTTAGAGGAATTCGTAACAAAAGTAGCTGCTCTTTTATCCAGGTTGATATTGCAGATTTCTACTTTTCCAACCTGTTATGGGACCTTACCGATGACTATTCCATACGTAATAAATACTGCGCCTCAAGAGGAATCAGGGAGTTCAGTCTGAAGTCTGGAGTAAAGTCAGTGATGAGTCTGTCAGTCAGTCAGAGTGAGCGAGTCAGTCAGTCGAGTCAGAGGCATTCCAAAACAGAATCGCGTTCAGACAATTACTGCAAGACATTGAAATAGTGATGCTGGTCGAGACTACATTGTTCTCCCTACCAAACCTAATTGTTCCTACTAACAATTTTCTACTTCTCTGTATATATTCCTGTTTGTAATATATCTGTGTTATTCCATATCCGTGTTCGAGTTCTTCTTTATTGGTTCTACCTTGGACTATCAACGTGGTACAAGGAACCGGACCATAACACATCCCAAGGAATATCTTTACCTTGGCTTCGAAATTTGCCAAAGAGTATTCTAACATCTCCAGTGATGAAATAAATATAATAATGAACTCTATAAGATCAGTTTTCATCCGCAATAATGAATAGTGGGTTAATAACTGATGATTACTTTGATATTTTGAAGAACATTAGATTGAGCAGAGTCTTTTGGCCTGGTGTGTTTATTTATTTTGTATAACCTTACTCTCTATGATAATGTCAATGCTGACAACACAGGCTGATATAGAGATGATGGTCTTAGGTTAGCAAAAACTTCCACAAAAATTAAGGTAGGTAAATTAAGAAAAAATGATTCATAGAGAATTAAAAAGATTAAATATTATGGTTTAAATATTAAGGTTAAGATAACTACTAATGTTAATCGTGTAGATTTTCTTGATGTTACGTTAGATCTCGTTAATGATTTATTCCAACCTTATATGAAAAATAATGCCAACCCAATTTGAATTAACCTCAAATCTAACCGCCACCTAACCATATTAATGATATTAGTCAATATAGTTGTAGAAATTCTCTACAACAGATAATCCAACGGTTGAAAAATTGTATATTGGTAGTATTAAGAATTCTTTTAAGACTAGGTAGTATCAACATATCTTGTCCTTCCCAAATATACTTATAGAAATAATACATCACTTTCTAAATATTTTTTTGGTTTAAAAGTTGATAATAAAACTCCTAATGAGAAACGGACAATTTTTTAAATGGCAAGAACATGTAGATACTTATATGAACCCTGTTTTGTGCGTTTACATGAAAAATTTGAAATTAACAAGTTTTATTGGGAAAAATTCTATATTAAATCAAACATCCGAATTAGCGGTAAATTATAAGCACAGTCGACATTTTATCTTAAAATTCTGTTAAAATTTAGAATTTAACAATTTTTTCTTAGATTTTAGTTGAATTATGTTGCATCATATATGGGTTATCTTTTAACTTGCTTGATTCATTTGAGTTTACTTTAGTTCTGTATTGATCTCCTGATAGAATTAGTAACATCTTATGTGGATGTATCGTTATTTGGTAAGTATTTTTTGACATTTTATATTGATTGCTTGATATTATTATCATCTTAGATGGATGATATTTATTTAACGGTTGCATATTATTTACCACATAATTCTATATATTTGGATTATTTACTAGTTTCTTAAAGAGACGTCTTATTTATCAACTACAAAAAATATGTAGGAAATCCACAAAACTTATTACTAGCATTCGGTTAAATTACCTCTGTACTTCAAAACCACTTTTATTTCTTATCAAAGCTGACTGTCTGGCATGCGTACATTTATTGTAACCATTTGTATCAATCTTTAAGTTAATGTCCGGCTGCCGTTCGATGTCAATTCTTGATCATAACACATTTCTAAGATAATAATTCCTATTTTATCGCTTAGTTTTGAACGTAGGTCATATTCGATTTGTTGATCAGGGTAAAGTTCGCAAGGCTTATAGTTATTTCTTTCAAAAAAATGAGAATGTATTTTGCTTTAGAAACCAGATTAATCTTTCATATGCTAGTAATTTACAATCGCCTGAGGAGACGCATCGTTGTGCGTTGAAACTCGACTGCAATTGTATAGTGATTCTTACATGTTTTTGTTGTAAAATTCTAAAATAAATAATATATATGTGTATATGTGTTTGTGTGCGTGTTTGTTTGTCTGTGTATGTTAATAATGATGGTTTGTCGCTCGTGTCCGACTATGCTTGTATAATAGGGCTGTTACATTCATGCTTATATATATATATATATATGTTTGTGTGTGTGTGAGTATGCGTGTGCATGTGTGTTTGTGTGTGTGTGTGTAATTATGTATTTGAGAAGCATCCCACTTTTATGCAAGTATCATTTAAAACGATTGATAAGGTACTGTGGTTAAGTCTTTTATTTAAGTTTTCATATGATCTTATAATTTTTTTTTTTCTGGGCGTAAATTATATGTTGTCACATAGCAAAGGCTACTGAATGAGGAATAATCAAAACGGAGGTTGGAAATGAAATGGTAATCTTTATAACATCAACAAAATACAACACTCACCAGCGACGTGAAGTAGGTAAACCCCAGCTAGTGGTGGCCTACTTAGACAGCATATTGCCCCCGCTTACAATAGTGTTTCAAGTATTTATGAGAATTGGGATATACCCACTAGTGTTCATATGTACGGTATAAAATATTATATAAAAATTGTCCAAATGTTTTATAAATCCAAGCAAGGAATAGAATTATATGCGTACAAAGAGTTAAGGATAATGTCAATAGTTTGTAAATAAATTTTCAACATCGAGTGACGTTAAAATAACTTGGGTAGGTTTTATACCTTTTAGTTATAAAACCAATTGAAAGAATTCGTGGTTGAATGCGATTCTGTAACCGGTAGGTATTTATGGGGCAATGATATCATTAAGGAATTTTGATAGCTCGTAGATAGGGGTTGAGATCTGGGAAATTGTTGGGCGTATCGGCTATCCGGATTTGGGTATTTTTATGTTTCCGTATAAATATCCAGTTTGTTAGTCTCTGATGATTTTTTTTTTTGTTTTTTTTGATTTTCAGGGAACCAATGTCGGCGTTATTCGATGTTATGAATTTGTTGTCGGATCCTTTTCGGGTATACGTTGGGTTTCTATTTAATTTGCTGAATTTAGATTGGTCATAAATATCGTTTTCTAATTTTTTATGGTAATTGGCTTAATCCAAAATTGCATATGTGCTCATCGGAGTCTACCAACCTGGATACTTATTTGAAATATAAAAATATACAAATCCGGATATCCGTTAATATCAATCATTGTTTTTTAGTAATTATTAGTAATAATCATTAATATTGTAACTATTTACACGATTTGCATTGTTCGGACTGTTGTTATCATCTTTATTGTCATATGCACGGCGTTTCAGTTTTTGTATGTTTTGTAATCTCAATGAAAACTCCTTGTCACTTTCGTAATGCTCGTTGTAGTAGAGACTTTGTAATCAAAGATACAACTATCGAAACGCTGTTGAACAATCAGACGTCTTTGAATAACACTCACACTATTATCCTTTACTCGATAATACTCGCTCGAATAGTAACCACCGGAAAGTAATCCTTATAGTGATGATATTCACTAACCGCCCCATGTGATCGGATGTGGGACAAGGCCGATTTTATTGTTTGGTATTCGAGCCTCTAAGCTCGGCCAAAAATGCCCGGTAGCTCCCATAAAAAACGGGGTCGTGTAGTTGTCTCCCGAGACGAGACACTGTTCTTCGACGTAGCCTCGTCTGGGGATCCTCTCTGCCCGGAGGCAAAGAGTTTGACCAGTATACTGGAAAGTAATCGGGATAGTGAGATATTCACTAACTGCCCCACGTGGTCAGGTGCGGCACAAGGGCAATTTTATTGTGAGGCTTACGACCCCGTATGTCCAGGCAAAATTCCCTATAAACCTCGTAAAAAATGGGGTCGGATAACTGTCTACCACCAAGACGAGACTCTGCCTTTCAGCACAGACTCGTCTGGGTTTCTTTCTGCCCGGAAGCAGAGAGTTTGAGAAGCACTCTTCCGAATTAATCCGCATAGTGATTCCTTAGACACACGCTAATCCCAATATATACATTTCCTTTACCAGCACTTGATCTATTTATTCATAATGGGATCGCTTGTGTTTGCTCTCTGGTGATCTGTGTTCAAACTCCAGTGTCTTCAACGACATTTTATTCCTATATAACAATATGCTCTGACTTTCATCTCGTGATATACGTTGGAATTTCGAACCGAACCCTTTTATTTCTTCAATAATGGTATATTTTTCTAGTTTCACATGCCATGCCTCTTCTAAATATCTCAGGCATTTTCCTTTAGTAACTCAACTTATCTGAATCAGCGCAATTGTTCGTCTACAAAAAATCTCCAATACTGCTAAGCATAGACATGAAAATAATATGGGAACCGGTAATGTAGAGCTTTAGTGAAAATCAATAATAACAACAAATTGTAATATGTGCTCTGGTAAAAACTTGATTACTGAGACATTAATTTTGTAAGTCCCATAATCCATATACTGATGTTACCAAACACACATTGACCTTGTAGATAAAAGCTTTGATTGAAGTAATCCAGAGACTTGACTCTAAGAGTTGTGACTTCAAGTTGGAGCTTAGAGTTACTAAAGGGAAGTAACTAAGACTGATATATCCAGAAAAGGTATGTCACGTGGACATAAAGGATTCGCTTTTAAATTCCAACGTATATCACCTGAATAAAGCGGGAGCGTACAACACCGTGAATATGACAATAAAGATGAGGCCAAGAGACGGAACAATATAAATAGTGTAGATAGATTGTTGTAGTTGTTCAGAGATTCGTATTCATATTGTCCTCGGATATAAGCTTATACAGTAGAATTCCTCACATCCGTAATTCCTCATATCAGGACATGATTTTGATGTGTATATTTGAACTATTTGGGTGATATGTAACTGATTTGAATTTTTTTTTTCAGGAAATTAACTTTTGATAATTGCTTATATTTATTTCATTTATAATGGCTTGTATTAGTGCAAAGGATGATGAGAATAAGAGAAAAAGAACAACTTTGGAGTTATCGCAAAAAGTGGAAATTTTAAACAGACTAGATGCTGATGAAAGTTCATTGTAACTCATGGCTGAGTCCAACATAGGAAAGCCAACATTGTATGGCATAAAATCTTCCAAAGAAACTATTCTCCAACGTTCACACTGTCACAATGCACGAAAAAAAAAACATGATTGCGATGAAAGATGGACTGAAACTGAAAAAGCTATGGAAAAGTTTGTCAGTTTTATGGAAAGAAAGCCAGCATTCATCTATGACGTTTGCAATAACGCACGCAGAGTTAAATAGTGACTTTCGTAAAAAAAAAAGAAAAAAAATCAAAAGAAAATCCGGAAAATTTGTGAATCACATTGGAAGATAAAGAATCATTATGCAACAGCGATTAAAAATCCTTGTTAAATTATATGTTTTGCCTACGTGAATTAATTTAATGAATTCTCATTAACATTATATATTTTATCTGTTTTCCTTAAAATCAAATCCGTTATATTTCATTCACCTTTAGCTTATTTTGTTTACTATAAAACATTGAAAATAGATACTAAACCTGATTTGAGTTCTTTTATTTTAATCTAAATATAATACCTCATATCCGGACTTTGTAACCAATTCCTCTTATCCGGAAGGCCTTCTTAGTCCGGTTGTCAGGGATTCTATTGTATAAGGATAAGTCTTAACCAATTTCCGTTTTAGGGAATCAACTGTATTATTTTGAAATACAGGTTGATACATTAAGCAAAAAAGGAAAAGAAATATTTTAACTGATATATTTACCAATATTGCCTAAAATATATTGAAATAATAACTAGTAAATTTATTCAATAAACTCGCCTTTTGCTTCAACAACGGCCCCTAGATGACCTCCGAATCTTACGCATCTCTTCTGGACGGTGTCTTTTTGTAAGTTCATTAATTCTGCAATAATACTTGCCTTCATTTAATCTTTAGTGTTGCAAGGAGTTTTGTTGGTCTCTTGATAAACTGTGCCCCACACATAATAATCAAGGAATGCAGTCTGCGCAGTTAGGTGACCAGATGTTAGGGCTGATGTGGTTGTAAATATTGTCTGACATCCACGACTGGATTCTCCTGCTTGTTGGGCATGGTGCAGTTTCCGGTTGCCATATATAGGATCTTCCAGCCTCCACTCTCTTGACACAGGGCAGTGCTACCCATTCAAGTTACTTAATTTAGGCGTCCGTGTTAAATCTGGGGCCCTCGCCAAACAATTTGGGAGTTCTTTTCTTAGAAGGATCAGAGTGAGTATTACGAGATTCCGTACCTTCTTAATCACCATTAGACTCATCAAACTCTTTCCGAATCGTTTGCACTGTCCTCGGATTGACACCCAGACACTCTAAATTGTTCGTACTGGAGCTTTTGGCGCGAATGACAAGCAGCAAAATTTCTGGCGGAGGTAAATGCATCATTCTGCTCTTTTACTCACAAACGGTGCCCAACTGGCCCTAATATGCTGTGTAGTCGACAAAATCAAAAACACGCAATGCGCATGCGCGAAATTAAAAATATAAAATGGCGATAATTCCCCCATCGCACCCTGTATAAATTTAATAAACAAAAAAGGAACTTATTTGTAACACAACCATTTATTTAAGCCTATTTCATTAAACAGAATGAGCAGCGAATATCTGTGAAACTACTTTCTTTTAGTGCTAATTAAAGTTTTGCTGCCACGTTGAAACATTTAAAAGAACTTTGATAAATCATGTCATATTCAGAATAGTTTTGATCAATGTTGATATGTTCAAGGCAAGCACATGGAATGTCGACAGTTAACTAGTATGGCGTTCATGTAGTTATATTCAGAAATGAAAATGTCAATTCCATTATAATCAAAATCGATATTTCTTTATTTTTTATCTTATATCGCCATGAAATGTGTTTGGCAGGCGAATATCCATTTTAATTTGAACCTAAATAAATTTCAAAACTCCACTGGAGTTCTAAATGTTCCGAAATTTTCAATTAAGTCCATACATGAGTATAACATTTTTTTTTAGTTTATTTTTTCATAGTTTATTTAACCGGTTATATCTAGAGAGATTTTCGACATAATGCAAATAAGGGTCGGTATTTTTATCTGTCCTGGAAACTCATTTCGATTTTAGTGACTTTCCGACCGCTGTCAGGTGGCTTTTCTCAGGCGGCTTTCTCTGTCTTGTATTTTCTTTTCCTGGCAGTTACCTTAATGAACCCTTGTTCTTGGCACCACGACTGCTATCAAAATTATATCTATGTCTCCTCGTTTTACTGTTGAAATAGCTAGATATAACCGTACGTTATATTCCAATAGTCTATTTTCTTGGACTCCTCACTTGTGAAACACTCTTTTTATTTTATTTTTTCTCTGGCACCTGTAATCTTCAAAAATGTAAATCCATCTACAAATGCTATCTTCTGTAAACCTTTGTTTTTCATTTTTTTTTTCATCAAATTGCGTCAAACGAGGCGATAATACAACTAAGACTCTAGAAGATAATTGGAAATAAAAGACTTTAAAAGGCACCGGAAACCCAACGAGATAGACCTCTACTCAAAGACTGGGAGGAGTGTGAAGCGGGCGATAGGCGAACCTATCTACTCCTGAAAACTATTTTTTTTTTATTGTCGTTTCCCCTAAATAAAGCCTTCTCATTTTCTTTCACACCCAGCAAACCCTTGAGTTTCAGTTGCATTGTCTCTATGCTTGAGAGTGAAATGATTGAAAAAATGTAATTGAAAAATAAATACCGTTAAAATTACTTTCGTAAGCGTAAGAGTTGTGATCGTCAATGGGAAACCGGTTACATTTGACTAATGCAATCAAATATACGGCTTAATCGAATGTAGATAAAAGGATACTATATTCATATTATTAAAATTCGACTTTGTCATCGAGGTAAATCAAAATTAAACCGATTCCATTATATACGACTGTCAGTTTAATGCCAACGGCCCTATAATTTCACACATCCAGGTCTATTAGACAATCAGCAAGATAATATAATTACTGGCAACGGTTTGACATTTTAATTGAATAATGACAGGTGAAGCTTGTCGAGAGAAATGCTACGGTACCACCAATATATGTTGATTTTGTTTTTATCAGCAGAGTCAGTCTGCTAAAAGCCAGAAGAATTAGTATACAAGAGCCGTCTTTTGCAAAGTGTTATTCTACAGAAAAATGGTGTTAATAGTCATAAATCTGACTTGTTCTAATTTTTGTCATGACTTTAAATAGCGCAGCAACTTGAAACCGAAGATGTCAGTCTACAATGGCGGCTAGCTAATCCTCATTGCAGGCGCTTGCTCAGACATATATGTGTCTGTTCAATACCTAGAAAGCCCGCCAGTATTTATACTGCAACTCTGCTGAGCGGACATGAGTTATAGTTTCTGAGAGAGAGCGCGTTATCTAGCGTGATCAACAGTCTGAAGAGGGCTAGCACGCTCAAACGCTCGGTCACGATGACTTGTGACTTCTTGCTAGCATGACCCCAAGTGTTCTGTTTATAAAATCTCACTCAAAAGGCCTGGTTCAACCCGTGGTATGGTTTATAAACACTTTCCAAAGGTGCCTCACGCTGGGATCGCATCCTCCAGACCAATAACACCAAGTCACCTTCCTGACAAATTGAGCATGGTAATGTTTGAACTCGGATCTTATAGTGAGAAAGTGAATGATATAACCACTCGGCTAAATTAGGGTTATTTTCTAAACTTGGCTTAGATGTAGCACATGGCCGAACGTATGGTGAGGACTGAACCAGTTACTCAGTCGTAATTGTTTCAGTGAGACCGGCTTGTTAACCATTACCACAACGTCGATGTTCTCATAAATGATCAAATTATGAATACAAATGAACATTTCTAAGTGTATGAAAAGATGGTATACAAGTCCAGATATCCACGGGCGGCTACCGAATACACCCATCTACCAGAGAAGCTAAAATATCCTATTTCAAACGCTTACTCAACAAATCAGTGTCTAAATCTGGTTTATACTGCAACTAAGCCAGCCTTAGTTAAAGATCGAAGAGAGTGCATAATAAGGCATAATTATTTTGACAAGGCTATTACGCTCAAACCGTCGGTCACGATGACTTGCGACTTCGTGCTAGCAATTTTACTTACAAGTGTTGGGTATAGTATGGTCCTCAGGATCTTTCCAAATGTACTCCGCTCTGGGATCATGTCACGCCCTTGATAAATTTACCATGGTGAGATTCGAACCCGGGTCTTATGGCCAAAAATCAAACAATCCCGCAAACAAAACCACTCGCACATACAAATATGGATAAATCCTTATGCATAGCTTTTCCCCGAAAGTTAATTCACCAACTTAGAGGAACGTTTTTGAATCCCTCCTCGCATAAGGAAGTAAATGATAGGAAGTCGCTTCGCACTTGAAAAAAAAAAACGCGGCAACAAATTAAATGTTTTCTACATCAGGGTGCTCAGAATACCATGGGAAACGAATAGAAAAGGGACACTTGCGTTGATAATCAAAAAGAGACAAATGAAATTAATGGTACAATAATGAGTAACTCGACCGAGCTTGAAGAATTTGACACTCACAAGACAGTCAGTTATGTGCCATGCGTGATACACGTACGGGTGATCATATATCTTTCGATACATGACTGACAAGGCAGAATTTTCCCGCAGAAGCTTGCCATTTCTTTATGCGGCAGACCACTTGCCAAGGATACAGAACCCGGTCTGTCTGGTTATTTACCCATAGCTGATTGTGGTGGGGATAGAAAAAAGGATTCATGCGTTTCCCCAAATGTATTAACCCGTCAGTGAATGTAATGGATTGGACTGGAATTCGAACTCGGCTCCTTCGAATCCTCAAACCTAACCACTATCCATTACTCCACCATACTCCACACAGGTGACTCCTAAAGCATATCTAAAGTTAAACGGTTAGGGGAAAACAGTGGGGCCAAGTACTTGTGTGAAGGGATGGCGGAAAGTTGGTGGCATGTACTGCAATAAGACGAGCGTTACTAGCAGCTAAAAGAGAAACGGATTTGTAGAGATACTTGATATCCCACGCCCTGAATGGACACGGCACATGGAAGAATTTACATCTTAAAAGGCCAAAAATAGGGTGAGGTTTGGAAATATAAGGGCTTAACAAGATAGTGGTTAATGTGAGTAAATCCCCTTACCAAACATGGCATTTCTTTTCTGTCAACAATCAGCGTACATTTTCATTCGATTTTAATCTTGTTAAAAGTACTAATAATTATCGTTTATATTACCGGCATCCGTTTTCTGATTAGAAAAAAAAATGTATAAATCATTGGCTTCCACACTGCAAATTCTCAAAACAATCAAAGTGCGAATGGCTTCCTGTTTCAGAAAATTCTCAAAACATTGCAAGAAACATTACCACGAATAAAAACCAATATGACAGCGTTTGATCATTCATGATGGCAAGTTATAAAAGGGGAGATAATTGACGTAAACCCATTTGACAATTGAGCAGAGGAAAACCATTGCTCCATGGAATTCCGGTAGCCTGCCTCTCATTCGAGTCATTTTGGCGAACTATAATTGGAATCTTTTCATTAACCAAAACAAAGGAAGAACGAAAAGAGAAAACAATTCTTTTAGTTTGACTTGTTCAGTATTCGTGATTGTTGAAAGATTCGATGATTAAAGTCCATGGGAACATGTAATTTTTATACATTATTTTGTTATCCCTATTTCTCTACGTGTAGCTATCAACGTGTGTACTTTTCTGCATGAATTTTATATATTTATGTCATTGTATGGATGCTAGTATCTTTTATATATGTTATAATATATCGATACCGCACGCTTATCCACACACGTAAACACACACATATCTATATATATACTATATACTATTTCACATATGATAGTTGGTATTAATAAAATTAGCGCTCGATGTGAAATAACTGAGCTATAAATTATATATTAATAATAAATGTTTCATGCAAAACGATGTTCAGGGGCTCAGGTAATAGTCAGTATAAGAATATATATATATATATATATATATATATATATATATATATGTTCTCATACTGACAATTGTCTGAGCACCTGAACATCGTGTTTTTGCGTTTTGCATGAAGCATTTATTATTAATATATAATTTATAGCTCAGTTATATATATATATATATATATATATATATATATATATATATATATATATGTATGTATGTATGTATGTTTGTGTGTATGTGTGTATGTATGTATGTATGTATATCTCAGCTGTATACAACCGCTTTCTAAGATCAATGTTTAAAAATGTCTTTGAGAGAGTGAACCTTGAGGATTTTGGCAAAGAACATTACTAAATTACATAAATGTGATCACACAAGGACTACCAACAGCAGCAACGACTAAAATAGATAGTATCCCGAAATGAAAATAATGATATAATCACTATGTTCTCATTCCACTCTACTTCAAACAAAAGGTTAGGATGGAAACTCTCATCAATTCTGGAAAAGTCGATAACAGCTACTTGACTCCAGAAACCTATAACTGTTTATAAAGAGAATGATTTTATAAATTTCAGCCAACAGCAGTATTGCTTCCCCGGTCAATGAGTGCTAAATGTTTTCTTGTAGGGAAACAGCTAATATTAACTCTAGCATAACCATTCGCTTTGAGTGAAATTATCTGCAATGAATGCTGCAGGGATGCTTCTGTCCACAATTTGATCTTATGCACACTGATAATTATGAAAGTTTTTTTTTTTTTTTTTTTTTTTGATTAGTTGAATTTTCGGCAAACATGGACCTCCGTACCCGAAAAAACCGGAGTGGCAAAAGGAGTTTTTTTTTTTTTTTTTTTTTTTCATGACACCGCATATATTTATTTTGACTACCGTCACTTTTCGGCAAAGTTTATTGTTTTAAAAAGCAATGATTAGAATTATAATTAAAATCTAAATATATAGAAATGAATTTATACATTTTTTTGTTGTTCTTGGGAAATTTCAACACAAATAATAAACACTTTATTTATTAGATTGTTTATTTTCACTATTTATTCGTTATAAAGTTTACTGGAATGGTTAGCTTCGCATAAACTAATTGCTAATTGATTCGAACTTATAAAATGGTAATTAAGAAGGATTAAACATTATTTTCATCATTCGGATTATTGTCCTCATCTTTGTCGCCATATTTATTACAACGTTCGGCCGTTGTACGCTCCGGCCTTCTTCAGGTGGTTGGAATGTTGAACTGAACCTTTTATTTCGCTCACTGAGGTAGAGTGTTCTAGTTCCACGTGCCATATTTAATGGATATCAGTTACCAGTTATCTCCTGTCAATTCCCCTCTCCAAGTTCTCCACTGCCTTAACGGGGTATTGAACTCGCACTCTCTGGGTACTGAACTTGCACTCGCTGGGTCCTGTCACTGGAACTAACCAACGCCTTTATCCACTGTGCCATGTGTCCTTGATTAAACATGGCACGTGGAACTAGAACTGTCTACCCCAGTGAGCGAAATAAAGGGTTCAGTTCGACATTCCAACCATCTGAAGAAGGCCGGAGAGTACAACGGCCGAGACGTGGTAATAAATATGGCGACAAAGATGAGGACAATAGTCAGAATAATGTAAATAATGTACATAATACCTTATCTCAGAAATATAGACAGATATTGAAGGATTTACTTATAGTTGATTTATATATTTTGATAATTTAGTAAATGTTTATAATTTTATGAATAATACTTATTTTCATATTTATTTCGTTTAATACTACTTTTTCGCCGACACGAAAATCCATGTTTATCGAACCTTCTTTCTTCTTATTACTAGGCAAAGTTACAAGCCTGAACTTCTCTTGATTTTATCAAAGTCACTAACATCTTGCTTCCAACGACGGCAATCAACACATCAAAGTGATCCCCTGAATTCATGATTATAGAACTCTAACAATGGCATTCTCAAATGTGAAGAAATAGTAGCTAGCATACTTGCTGTAAAGATCGGTAAGGCTTAACAAAATAGAACTACGGTAAATTATTGCAGATAAGGCGTTTAAAGGTAAGCAGATTTGTTCTAAACAAAGAACTCAGTATTAAATATACATACACAAATACACGCGTACACATTTATATTCATTGATACATATTACATTAAATAATATAGACAAGTTTCCTCTATTTATTTTATGTAAACTCTTTTCATATCGACTGATAAGCTTAATAACATTATCATTAAACGATGAAAGAAAATCACCATATTGATATTAGGTTGGTGCAAAAATAATGTCGTTTTCCCACATATGTTACTATGTGATAAAACGACATTATTTTTGCACTAACCTAATACATATTTTTTAATCATATCGAAGTTTTCGGTTTACATAAGCCATTATCAAAGATACGAACAATGGATTTTTTATTCCATCTGTTCTTTCTCTCAGTTTTTGTATTGGATAGACCGTACATAAAATAAACAGCTCATTTTTTATTTATTAAAATTTGTGTATAATACCCATCGGCCTGTGCCCTCGGTATATCTTAGTAAAGAAGATAGGCGTTTGGTTTGGTTTACTTTGTCTTACGGCATAACAACAACTCAATGAGTCATTTAATAAAAAGATTTTTAGGATAGGTCCGAATGAATAAAATATGTATTACTTGTAAGAAATCAGTTTGTAGATCATATTTTATCGCAGATTTTTAAAGATGGTCTTTGTCGAGAATCAAATGAATTGCTAGTAATAATTTGTTTTCAAAAATATATTGTTGGCATTTTTACTCTAAAAATGTATTTTTAATACTTTGCTTGTATTTTGACCCCTGTATGGGAGATCACTATTTTCACATAGCTGGGACCCTAAAAGGTGCTACCACCCCGAGTCAAGGTGGACATGGGAACAACAGCAATTAAGAAGATGTTCCACGCTCCTCAAAACCTACGCAGAAGAAGCCTGGCTACCAGTTGTAGATGCTCGTCATACGCAGGACGAAAAGATAGGCGTAATACACAAAGTTTTATAAATAGAAATGTAGCGTATGGATATAACAATGAACAACAAAGAAGTTTTGGAGAAAATAAAAACAAAAAAAGAAATGAAGCTTAACTGTTGGAAGAGAAAGTTGGGCGGTGACTGAGGGAGGGAGGTTTAGAAAATCTGATACTCTCAAGGAACAGATAGAGAGTAAACGGGTCAGCAAAAAGCAACACATGGCATATTTGATAAGTTTGAATAAATGGATGGTGTGAATTAGTTGTGAATTTTATTAGTTGAAGAATTGTCAATAATTATTAAATTTTGGCTCGTATTTTTTCAGTCATAATATTAGTTGCTTTTCATTGCAACTACTCGGGTTTCGTAGTCTACGATCGTCATTAAACAGCGCCAATCGAAAATTTCAGTCAAAACTCGAAATCCACTCCCTTTGTCTCGTATTTACGTAAAAAAAATATCTCTTCATTTGTTTCTGTCAAAATACAAAAAAATATCTGCAGAGAATGAAACCAAATCCTTTGCTTTTGTAATGGCAATTATTCTTTTCTTATCTGATGTTCAATTTCAAATGAAATATTTAGAAATCACGTTATCTATCTATCTATCTATCTATCTATCTATCTAAGAGAGTCTGTGTTTTCGTGTGAAAATGTTGATTCTAAATGAACAGAACTGACTTTTTGTCAGAGTTTTAAGAATCTCAATTCTTTCTCAAAATTCTACAGAATTATCTAGATAAGGCAAAATAACTTGTTTAATTAGACTTTCTTTAAGCTGTACGAACTTATATAAACAACTAAGAAATAGTAAGTTAACTGAATTAAAAAGTAAATAATAATAATAATAATAATAATAATAATAATAATAATTTCAAATCTTTCAAATCAAAGTAACAAAAATTCAGAAATTTAAAACTACAATTATCCCTGTTGTTATCGGGGCATTGGGTATGATAAAGAAATGGTGCCGAAAATCATGTGAGCACAATTCCTGAACTCATTAACACCACAGAGCTACTAAAGATTACTCGGTGGGGTAAGGCACATATCATCCGTAAAATACTTTCCATCCAAACGAAACGTATGTATGTTTATGTGCATAGTGCTTTCCTACAGTACTCCTTTTTTACTCTCCTACAGTACCCTTTTTTTTACTCATAGACACTGGAAGGGACTTTGAAATTAAGCGCTTAAAATTACTCAGGCAGATAATATCACACATAATAAGAGATCAAACAAAAATAATTCAACTGCTTCTGTCATGGTCAGATCTATGTCGCTATGTAGTAGGAAATTGAACTGAGCATAAAGATAAGAAGAACTTTTGAATATAGAGATCTTGCAGAAAATGGTTCTTCTGCAGAAATCTAATCGAGTTAAGAGAAAGGATGGATATTCAGCCAATTCATAGAAATATATGTTTAATATTATAAATATTTTATTTAACACCGTTAGACAAACTAGGATTTCGAAGCAGACATCAATCAAAAATTTGTGCTGAAAACAATTTAAAAATGGTGTGATTGGCTCAGGTGATATAGCAGAAAGACCAAGTTAATTAAGGAGAGTCGGTCACGGCGAATAAAGGAGATTTCAAATTCGTTGGAAATTGGGATGGGCTTGCTGCTTTCAAATTCTGGTTGATGCTGTTTGGTTCGCTCCTCTCTTATAGATCCATCTTCCGGTTATTATGGGCTAAATATCAAGACAGAATGGCTTCTCCCGTCTTTCCAGGGACCCTTCTGTTTATATACTGTAAATGTCCTGAGACTTTGTCTTTATTCCAGGGATGTTAAAATCCTTGACAATAAAAAATAATTTCGAACACACAGTATAAACTATTTCTCTGTAATTTGCTCTTCCGGAGGATGTGTCTAAAAGACGCCATCAAGAAGTAAAATCAAATCATTGATGTGTGTAATTTAACGTTTCACTTCGAAAGGGAAGTGTTAAGACTCAAGGCAACAAAATCGATTGAAGCATCTATAATATATATATATATATATATATATATATATATATATTATAGATATTATAGACGAGTGTAGTTACCTATATATATATATATATATATATATATATATATATATATATATATATATATATATATATATATATATAGGTAACTACACTGGTCTCGGAAAACCTTCGGTTTCTTGATTTGCTAATGGTCAAATCAATCTCGAAGGAAAAAAGGTTTTAAAAAAAAGAAAGAGCTATGAACATGAACGGCAGTCGAAAAAAATCGTACAGCATACAGGTCCAAAGCCCAAAGAAAAAAAAAACCGATACGAGTAATGAACTAACTTAAAAGTGCTCAATACAAAAGTAGAGAAGATCTCGTCAATATATATATATATATAGTCAATATATATATATAGTCAATATATATAGTCAATATATATATATATATATATATATATATATATTGACTATATATATATTGACTATATATATATTGATTATATATATATTGACTATATATATATATATATATTGATATATATATATAGTCAATATATATATAGTCAATATATATATATATATATATATATATATATATATATATACATATATATATATATATATGCATGTATATATATATATATATATATGTATATATATATATATATATATATATATATATATATATATATATATTAGGTTGGTGCAAGAATAATTACGTAATAATGTCATTTTTCACATTAAAAATACGTCAAAAACGACATTATTACGTCATTATTTTTGCACCAGCCTAATATATATATATATATACATGCATATATATATATATATATATATATATATATATATATATATATATATACATGCA
>OZ010579.1:99166002-99246002 GCA_963932145.1 Acanthosepion lycidas
ATATATATATATAGTAATGAGGAGGATTTGATAATTATATTAATTGATTCATCGAGTCTGATAGAAACCTCAGGAAGCACTGGACGGCCGTTTCGTCCTATATTTGGGACTCATCAGCAGTGCGCATCCACAACCGAGGGAATCGAAACCCCGACAGTTAGGTTGGTAGGCGAACACTATACCAACTGCTCCGCAGGGCCTCGGTGACGAAGAGATTGCAAATCAGACTATAAGAAGCGCGGCTCACTCCCACATTCCGTGGTGGAACTCAACTGAAATTCTCTCTGACCATAGGACTGAGCCTCCTGGAGCCACGACTACTCTCACCAAGCCGCTCCAACTGGAGCATTAGAAGCTGGTTCAAGCGAAGACAAACACACATAGTAATGAGGAGGATTTGATAATTATATTAATTGATTCATCGAGTCTGATAGAAACCTCAGGAAGCACTGGACGGCCGTTTCGTCCTATATTTGGGACTCATCAGCAGTGCGCAGCAGTTGGTATAGTGTTCGCCTACCAACCTAACTGTCGGGGTTTCGATTCCCTCGGTTGTAGATGCGCACTGCTGATGAGTCCCAAATATAGGACGAAACGGCCGTCCAGTGCTTCCTGAGGTTTCTATCAGACTCGATGAATCAATTAATATATATATATATATATATATATATATATGGCCTGAAGCTTGCGTTCAAGCATGAAACCCACTGTCGCCACTCAGTATTTTCATCACTGTCCACCTTACATTTACATACGGTCTATTTCTGATGATGAGCAATCGTACTAATAAAAGTATATATATATACATACATACATACGCACATGTATATATACTTTATATATATATATATATATATATATATATATATACTGCTTGAAAACAGGGAAAAATTGAACTAAATAGGTGGAGACGATAGACCTGTAGAAACAATTTTTTCGCTCTCTTACCCCAACCAAACGGAAAAATTTAAGAATAAAAGAAAAAATCTCTAAAAAATTCATCAAATTTTCTTTGCCTGTCATACACAACGATACACGGCTTAAAAAAGTGTTTCTGCCCAGATAATATATCACAGTGTCTTCTAATTTGTCTCTGTATATATATATATATATATATATATATATATATATATATATATATATATATATATATATATATATATATATATATATGCTTCTCATATATTTATTTTTTATGCTTATTTTTATTGTCTTTGTCGGTCTTACTGTCTCTTCTCGTTTCTATCCAGTAAATGTATACTCCCATTAATCACACTGGCGTATTTTAAGAAGGAAACGTCAAATTTTCTGGAAACATGGAACCAACACTTTTTTTTATTTACTTTTTATTTCGTCAACAGTAAAATCATTCATCAGTCGTTCAATTCTACGCCATTCTATTTCTCCACCAGAACATTTTCGTTCCGAATTGCTTGAAACGAAAATGTAAATATGAAATTCAATCAATAGTGTATTCGGACAAAGCAAATTCGAAAATCTCTACTTGTTGATTTTATTGTTTCCTCAAATGCGTTGACGGATTTGTTTTTCGTATCTTTTGATCTTCCAGAAACCTCCCCCAAAAAAACAAAAACAAAAAGCGGAACTTACCCAATCATAGTTGAGAAATGTAGTTCACTATAGGCGTATTTTTTTTTTTTTTTATCCTGAAAATATAATTCATACTTTTTGATTTTATTGCAGATGGTATTTGAAATATTTTAGCATCGGTCTTTTTATGTAAGATGTTGTCGATTTATTTAAAATGTTTAATATATTTACATTATTTATATTCGAAATATTGTACTAATCTGGCCCTTGTGTCCACTGGCCTTTCCCAGGTGTATGTCTATCTGGGTACTGAACCTTTTATTTAATCTATAGGGGTAGACTGTACTAATTACACTGTCCATGTTTAGGTATAGTTTGTCTAGTTCTTATTTTTAGTACAGTGTAACCCGGATATAAGAGAGTTGTCGGGACCGGAGACGAAGTCTCTTATATCCGGGTTTCTCTTATATCCGAGGTTTGGTCTATTTGGTTTAGGTAAGTATGGCTCTAATTTGGGACCAGATAAAATATCTCTTATATCCGGGTTTTCTCTTATATCCAGGTCTCTTATATCCGGGTTACACTGCTTACATATTGCTCTCCAATAAACAATGATTGAACTCAGAATTACTATGTTACCAAATCTAAGAACCAGCGTTTTAATCCACTAAGCATAATCTATATTTAATCCACTAGTTTTAATCCACTCGTAGGACAATTCGCTTGTTGTGAAATTGTAGACTCAAGCCTTACCTGCCTGCTGGTTAGTTTTGTAACTTTGATACTGGTGCTCGTCTTGTTTTGATTGGTGCTGCAAAATAAAGTGATTCTATTCAGAATTCCCTGTAGATTAACCAGATTGATATACACTTGAAGAAGGCCCGAGGGCACAACGACCGAAACGTAGTGATAGCAAGAACAAAGTTGAGGACAATAGTCCGAATATAAATATATATATTAGGAAAACTGCTCATCGCAGAAATTCAAATAGATTTTTTTAAAGCATTTCACGCCAAGCAGGCCAAGAATGTCAGTAGCACGCAAGTGGTTACAAAGAGTGGAAGCGAGAGTAAAGAGGCTTGATAGAGGAAAGGATGTAGAGAAGGACAGGGAAAAGATCAAGACATCTGGAGATGTCGAATAACATTAAATTTGAAGAGTTGGAGATTAGAGCTACCAGGAAAGAAGTTATAGGAAGAGAATTCAATAGACGGGAGGTGCGAGACATGAGTGGAAGAGACGGCTACTTTTAACTGATTCGACAATGAAAGGGTGGGGCCGAGATGTCAGCCTAGTTGCACGTTTAAATTCATGCAGTATCGGAACAAGCGAAAGTCGCTCGTCGGCCAGTTACCGTGAAAATATTTGTAGAAAAGACAGAGGGAGGTGACGTCATGTCTGTGAGAGAGAGACTAGAGACGAGATGACAGATCAGGGTCAATAAATGGATGTAATTATTAAGTGATGACAGATGTAGATAGAAAAACAGTAAAATGTATCTTCCATGGAGAACATTATTTATTGAAACGAAATATTCTCCATATAATTCTTTATAGATAGAAAAATTTAACTTACTGAGAATCCCAAAACGCAAGATTTATAGCGAGGCTGATCACTGAAGTATCATAAAGAGAAAACATAAAGTATCTGTCTATATTTCTTCAATGAGGTATTATGTACACTATTTACATTATTTAGACTATTGTCCTCATCTTTGTCGCCATATTTATTACAACGTTTCGGCCGTTGTACGCTCCAGTCTTCTTCAGTATCTGTCTATATTTCTGAGATGATGTATTATGTACACTATTTACATTATTCGGACTATTGTCCTCATCTTTGTCGCCATATTTATTACAACGTTTCGGCCGTTGTACGCTCCAGTCTTCTTCAGTATCTGTCTATATTTCTGAGATGATGTATTATGTACACTATTTACATTATTTAGACTATTGTCCTCATCTTTGTCGCCATATTTATTACAACGTTTCGGCCGTTGTGCACTCTGTCGAACTGAACCCTAATAAAAAAAAAAGTTTGCAATATGAGTTCTTGTTAAAAATGGTGGCTGAATATATTAGGTTTATAATACACAGAAATTCATACACAAATGTCATCAAGGACACATGGCGCAGTGTTGGTTAGATCCAGTGACAGGACCCAGAGAGTGCGAGTTCGATACCCCGTTAAGGCAGTGGAGAACTTGAAGAGGGGAATTAACAGAAGATAACTAGTAACTGATATCCATTAAACATGGCACGTGGAACTAGAACTGTCTACCCGCGTGAGCAAAATAAAGGGTTCAGTTCGACATTCCAATCACATGAAGAATGCCGGAGCGTACAACGGCCGAAACGTTGTAATAAATATGGCGACAAAGATGAGGACAATAGTCCGAAAGATGTAAAGTGAAAACATGAAATTATTTTTAAAAGTATAGGTGGAAATACACGAAAAAGTGATGGAAAAACTCGTAGGAAGACGCCAAATGTAAGAGATAAGGTAACTGAAGGTTGAATAGGCTTCACTGGGTTTAGTTTGCTACAAAATAAAGCATAAACATGGGAACTTGAAACATATTCTTAAATAGCTTCGTCATATTGCAACGTTCATCTGCATTTCAGGCATAGCGCCAAACCGGTTCAGAAATATCTAAACTGTCAGTTCTATACATCCGCTTCCTCGGGCCAATGTTTGAAAAATGGTTTCTAGAGAATGAATATCGGGTGACTTGGCGAGGACCATATTCCTTCTAACCTCGAAAACTAGCGCTACTTAATCATAAACAAAAAACTGAGCCAAATATTTTCAACGACAGCAGCAACTATTTTCGATAAGTCGAAAAGGAAATAATGACAGCTGTCAAAATGTCGACTTTCCACACTATTTTGAACAAATACTTAATACTAATTTATACTGCAACTATACTAAGCAGACCTTGGGAAAGAGCGGGTTATCTAGCTTGATCAACAATTTGAACAAGAACAGCACGCTCAATCCCTCGGCCACGATGACTTGTGACTTGCTAGCACTACGTAATTTCATTCACAAGGTTTGGATCAACCCATGCTATGGATTTTCAGGCACTTTCCAAATTTGACGCATGCTGGGATTGACCCCTCCAGTCCGATAACATCAGGAACTCTCGTTCCTGACAAATCGACTATGGTAAGATTCGAACCCGGATCTCATGGTCAGAATACGAACGTTCTAACCACTCGGTATTCTCAGTATCCTTCCGTAGAAATACTTTTCTGTTTCTTCAAAACCCTTCTTCATCTATGATGAAATTCTCCAGCATTCATTGCCATATACACTTGATATTAGGTTGGTGCAAAAATAATGTCGTTTTCTCACATATGTTACTATGTGAGAAAACGACAATATTTTTTAACCAACTTAATATTACATAGCAGTATAGTATTCTTTACTTTGATTTTTCTGTTTCTTTAATCTCGAATGTTTAAATTTTAACTCATTATTATTATATTTATTTAGATGATAAATATACGATTGAAATATATTTTCTATATAAGCATTCAGTAGGTGCATCAAAATAAAAAAAATGAGTTCAGCAGATATACAAAAATAGAAAAGGTCGTAAGGCAAGACTGTGTCTTCTCACTGAAATTATTCAACCTATACAGCGAGGCAGTTCTGCGAGAACTGGAAATTCATCATTGGCGGCAACAATCTTACTAACACAAGATATGCAGATGACACAATTGCCGATAGCAGAAAAATGAAACTACAAAACCTTCTAAAGAAGAAATCGAAGGAGAGCAAAAAGAAGGGACTAAGCATAAACATAGACAAAATTCATGGTCATCAGCAAAAAAAGATGATCCCGAAATGCAATTTACAGGTCGAGGACACTATAATCAAGCAGGCGCGGAAATTTAAATATCTATGAATTGTTCTGACAGAGAACGGTAAGTGCGACGCTGCGAGCCGAAGACGTATTGGGATGGCCAAAGACGTATTC
Source organism: Acanthosepion lycidas (assembly GCA_963932145.1). NCBI lineage: Eukaryota > Metazoa > Mollusca > Cephalopoda > Sepiida > Sepiidae > Acanthosepion > Acanthosepion lycidas. Next base: position 99,171,539 of record OZ010579.1, read on the forward strand.
CAAAAGCTATCAGAGTATTACGAGACAGGAGGGATTCATTGGTAACAAAGAAAAGAGTACTTCATTGCTAAGTGATATCTGCCCTCCCTTACGGTAGCGAATGTTGGACAATCTCGTCAAAGATGAAGAAGAGACTTGAGACAGCAGAGTTGTGGTTCTACAGAAGGAAGCTAAAGATACTATGAACCGAACATGTGAGCAAAATGAGGTCTTGCAGAGGATGCAGACAAAGAGAAAACTTATAATTAACATGAGGAAGAGACAGCTGAAATTTCTGGGACATGTAATGAGAATGAATGGCAAGGAAAATATGAAACTCACAGGGAGATAGAGGGAAAGAGGGACAAGGAAAAGTAACGGGCTTAAGCAAGTGAATAGGAAAACTGTGTCTGAGAGAAATAACAAAAAAGACATATCTTGTTGAGAACTATAAGGAGCAGGAGGAGATGGAGACAAAAATGAGCAGACCTTGGGAAAGAGCGTGTTATCTAGCTTGATCAGCAATTTGAACAAAGACAGCACGCTCAATCCCTCGGCCACGATTACTTGTGACTTGCTAGCACTATGCAATTTCATTCACAAGGTTTGGGTCAACGCCTGGTATGGTTTTCAGACACTTTCCAGACGTGCTGATCGCTGGGATTGACCCTTCCAGTACGATAACATCAGGAACTCTGGTCCCTGACAAATCTACCATACATGTCACATAGAAGAAAAAGATCTGTTTTTTGTTTGTATTTCTTGTTTTTTCTACATAACCGAGTGAGTGAATGGAAGCTTTCACATTTTTACTGAGTCGTCTGAGGAAAGTTTGGTTTGGTTTGTTTTGTTTTACGGCATGTCAACCACAATAGGTTATTCAAAGACAAGGTTTTTATTCCAAAAATATATTGCTGCTAATATTCATTTCCAGAAATATATCGCTGGGGATATTTTTTTTCAAAAAGATATTGCTGTTAATAAATTTTCTTCAAAAATTTATTGCTTTTAATTTTTACAAAATGTATTCCTGGTATTAAAACTTATTTTTACACTTTCATAGTGTTTTGACCCAAGTCTTTTTGTATAAATATTTGACCGTGGCTGGTACCCTAACAGTTGCTACCAGCTCGAGTTAGGGTAGACCTGGAAACACCAGCAATTCAGATGTGTTTCCACGATCTTCAAAGCCTCTTGAACACAGGCCTTGCTATTTGCCATAGTTTAACATCTTACCCAGGACGCGTATGTAGTTTATCGTCATAACAAGGACGCGGATGTAATTTAATGTCGTACCCAGGACGTGGATGTACCTTATCGTCTTACCCAGGACGCTGATGTAGTTTAATGTCGCTCCCCAGACGTGGATGTAGCTTATCGTCTTACCCAGGACGTGGATGTACTTTTTCGTCATACCCAGGACGCGGATGTAGTTTATCATCTTACCCAGGACGCGGATGTAGTTTATCGTCTTACACAGGACGCAGATATAGTTTATCGTCACGCCCAGGACGTTGATGTAGTTTATCGTCTTAACCAGGACGTGGATGTAGATTATTGTCACACCCAGGACGAGGATGTAGTTTATCGTCTTACCCAGGATGCGGATATAGTTTATTGTCACACCCAGGACGCACCTGAGGAAAGATCAAGATAGTAACATGACCAGTGAATGTTAAAACTACCAACAACAAGGTGTGAGGAAAAACGTACCAAGCACGAAAGGTGCGTACCGCTTTTTATAATATGTGTATAACGTTAACGCTTCACCCAAACTTACCCAAACTTCGCAGTAACTTACATACTTTAATGTAAAGGTGTCCATCATGTCACATTATTAGACCTAACTTTTCACGTAGACATAACATTTCTTTACAAATCGGGTGGGTATTGTTTTCTGTTAGCCTCAAGACAGGTGAAGTTAACATTTTGTAGTTGATTTTATAATCACTCCAACCCAAACAAGGTACATTTACACATATATACACACCAATGCTCATAGACACATTTTTATTATTGTTATATGATATTTATATAGACAGAAATATATAAGTAAATGCTCTGTTAATAATAAACAGTATTAACATTTACCGGCCTGAATGTTCGAGAAATTTTCAATGAAATATGCGTCCTCGGATATGGATCGAATCTGTATGTTACACGGAATCTTCCTATAGCATCATGTGCTATACCAGTTTAGCTACGAAGGAAGCGTCTAGTTAGCAATTACAGCTTGTAAGCTGCAAACTTGCCATGATTTCCCTCCAAAGTTCATATCTACTCGAAGTGTATCTTAATGTAAACAATTGACATCATATATGATTGTTCCGTGTAGGATACGGGTTCGATTCATGCTGGAGGACACAAAATTTCTATGAGATTTCTCGGGGATTCAGGCTGGTAAATGCTAATACTGTTTATTATAAAAAGTTCATTTACTTATATATCTGTGTCTATAAAAATAACGTATAACAAGAAAATATATTAACATGATTTTCGGACATCATATATATATATATATAAAGTATGTGGGTCAGTTCAATTTCTATTACATGAATCATTCATACAAAAACAGATAATGAAGTTAAATCAATATCTGTTTTTTGTATGAATGATTCATGTAATATATATATATATATATATATATATATATATATATATATGTGTGTGTGTGTGTGTGTTCAATATATATATATATATATATATATATATATATATATATATATATATATATATATATATATATATATATGTGTGTGTGTGTTCATCATTGCCATTAAAATTTTATTTAAATTTTCTTGTATTCGTATAAGTGTTTTCTTTTCTGGACATGAAATCTGTAAAAAAAATTTTTACCAATATATTTACCAATTATACGAATACAGGAAAAAAAAAATAAAAAAAATAAAAAGCTTAATCCCAGTACATACAGATACCCTGGCAGTAATCTTTGATGAAACTGATAGATAGATAGATAGATAGATAGATAGATAGATAGATAGATAGATAGATAGATAGATAGATAGATAGATAGATATAACAGTGTACTTGCGTGGATAAATAGTACATACGAACATATATATATATTAAAACTTAAAAAAAAATAGAATGTTAAAATCCAGACTAAGTTAATAAGTCTCCAAAAAAATTTAATTTTTGTTTGACCACCTTCAATCTACACAAAGTCGGACGCTGTGCATTAAGCACAACACCTTCTAATATATATATATATATATATATATATATATATATATATATATATATATATATTATTCATATAAATATATCGACGTATATGCTAAAAACATATTTCGCACCATTAAGAATACCCACACACGCACATCTATATTTGTGTGTGTCTATGTGTACGTGTGAACGCACACCTGCATAATTCATATAGATACTTTGTATATATAAACATAAAAGCATATGCATCGAATCGATAGGCATACGCGCCCTACCTCCAACACATATGTATATGCGTGTGTGTGCATATATATATATATATATATATATATATATATATATATATATATATATATATATATATATATATATAGTGGGGATCAAACAACGTCCATTTATCTACCAATGTATAAACGTTTATGCATATCACTATGTACATATACGGCATATCGTTTCACCTTTATACAAATATCAGTGTGCGTCTGTGTGTTATATGTTTTTCCTACAATCCTTTGGCTAGCAGACTCCAGTTGCAATTTCTTGCTATTTCTTACGCCTTCACTGTTTCCAATTTTCTATCTTCATCTCCAGCTTCCTATCCCTGGGCCAGGATTTCAGGACGCTCCACACAGGTTAAATAAGTCTTGTAAGATTTCCAATGACCCTAGGAAGATCTTTTTTTTTCTCTCTTCACTGGAAATTAGCCGGCCGTCTAAGCAGTTAGGAAGATGTAGACATGGAAGATAGAAGGCTGCAACAATTTTATGCAGTTTTTCCTTTTCCCGTTTCATCTTTGAAATCACTCGGCTCATTTGCTTTCTCAGTTCTCTTTTCTTGAAATCTTTTCTCCAGATTTTTTCCCCTATTTCGTTTGATATATTGTTTAGCCTGTTTTACAAGTTATATATTCGTTTTTGTTTTTTGTTTTTACTGTTTTAGCTTTTCTGCTGCGTCTTATCTTGTCTAACTTCCATTACTTTCTTTTGTTTTTTGTGTGATTTTTTTTTTTTTCAAAAAAAAATCTCTTTCTTCACAAATGAACCGTTACTTCCTGCCTGCCTTATTTCGAGTCTCATCTTTATTTTTTTCTCATGACAGTTCTTGTTTTTACTCGCCTGTTTATTCGCTAATTCTTTTTTTCTCACTCTCAGTATTCCCACTGCCTTCTTTCCTAGATACTTATTCGGTTAATATAATTTTCTTTGACTTTGTCTCTTTTCTCCTTTAGCTTTGGTTTTCGTTTCGAATAAATGTTTTCTTCTTTTCTTCTTTCTTTTATTCCTTCCTTTTTTTAGTTTATTCACTCCTTTCTTCATTCTCACTTCTCTCTAGTCCTTTACTTTCTTCATCTACACACCCTTTTTCTTCCCTCGTTCATTTGTCTTCTTTCTCCTTCTCTTTATTGATTATTTATTTGACTTCCTATTCGTATATTCTTCTTCATTTTTAGTATTCTTCTTAAATAATTCTTTTTCCTTTGTCCCGCTTTCCTTCCACCCTTCTCTTTCTTCACTGCAGATTCAAATATTTCTTTCAAAATGCCATGCCCCTTCAAGACCGAGGCGATCATGGCTTTCAGGAGATTTCTTTTCTTAATTATTTGAAAACCGACGTGATATCTTCAGAATGATAGTGGGATAATTTTCAGTCTGTTCCACCATGTTTTGAAATTGTTTGAGAATCGCCGTGATATCTTCAGAAAGACAGTGAGGTAATTTTCCGTCGCTTTGACCACAGGTTGAAATTGTTTGAGAATTGCCGTGATATCCACAGAAAAATAGTGAGGTAATTTTATTTCGCATTTACCACTTTATGGAATTGTTTGAGAATTGCGGTGGTATCTTCAGAAAGACAGTGAGGTAATTTTCCCTAGCTTTCACCATAGTTTTCGTTTTCTTCTTACCGCCCAACACTAAACCCAATATTCAATGCTATTTAACCAACGACAGGAAGGAGAGCAGGAGATAGATCTCTTCCTTTCTTAATTACATCGGTGCGACAATGAACGCTACAGACAAGGCCAGAATTTTAAATCGGCTTTTCCTGTTTCAATTCTAGATCTTTTCTGCAAATACTAATTTTGTCTAATGATTTTATTTTATGTCTTATTTGCTATTCTTTCAAACCATTCATAAATAAGTTCCTTCTAAAGGACTATCAGACATCAGAGGTAAGAAGTGTTTTGCAACCATGCTGCTGATGATGTTTTAGCTTTGAGTTTGTATTCAAAATCGTCCTTTTCTCAGAATATTAGGTTGGTGCAAAAAGAATGACGTAATAATGTCGTTTTCTGATGTAGTTTTAACGTCAAAAAACGACATTATTACGTCATTATTTTTGCACCAACCTAATAGTTTCCCTAAAAAAGCGAAGGAAAAAATCTGCCTTACTATTTCGCTCTAAGTTGAAATGATGATTCCTCTTCTTTTTGTGACCAACTGTTCCAGTTTTCGTCTTTACCGTACCCTCTTTTTTTAAATTATTCGCTGTTCCCTTGGTGGTTCTTGCTAGAATTTGAAGACTGAAACCGGCATCTGAATGTTACTGAAGGCCTCAATGGTTTTCCCCTCACCATTACTCAGCTGAGAAGACAATTCGGCTGACAAAAACGATTTTAACCAGTTCTCTTTTTAGCTGAAATGGATTTTCTACTGATACTTAAGACAAATGTTATCAAGATGTCTACACGTCTTCTCCGAAAACATGTAAAAAAAGAAACTCAATTAGTTTAGTACTTTTTAGATATTAAACATTTTGTGATTATATTGTAACACGATTTGAACAATTTTGCTTTGATACACGCGCTCACACACACATACATACACATAAATATATACATTAGGTTGGTGCAAAAATAATGGTGTTTTTTGACGTATATTTAACGTCAAAAAACGTCATTATTTTTGCACCAACCTAATATATATATATATATATATATATATATATATATATATATCAGAGGTAAGAAGATTTTTGCAACCGTGCTACTGCTGATGTGTTAACTTTGAGTTTGAATTCAGAAGTGTCCTTTTCTCAAAATATCCTCCCTAACCAACCGAGCGAAAAAGGCTGCCTTAATATTTCCCCCCATAACTGGGACAAAAGGGATGGGCCCATGTCTTTCAAAACACCATTAGTCAAAATTAGACACTCCATGTACTGATTGCATTTGTGTACTCAACCACTAAGCAATGCACACCTAGCCTCTCTAATTCTGAGGCAACAAAAAACCTTCGTCTACAAAACCTTCGTGCCGATTACTTTTCGACACAGAGCATAATCTTACAAAAGCTTTAACTACTACAGCGCTTCCATCAACATTTTTCCCACGACACTAGACCTATAATTAATTGATTTCTCTATTCGCAGTGAAGTTTTTTGACACATCAATTGTCAGAATTATTGAAATTATATAACAAAAAGTAGACTATGATAGATTGATCATTTTGGAAATGAAGAAGTCTAGGGTATTCCAAAGATAATATTATTTGAGGAACTATCTTCAGGCTGATGGAAGGAGGAATCACTGCTCTATAAAGACTCGACAAAAACGGTTCCCATCTTCGTAGGATACAACTATCATCCGCAGGAATGAGGAGTATCCGACATCTTTCAGATTAGCCTTCGATGAACAATCGAGGAGACATAACAGAGAAATATTGACATACAAGCCTTTTTTTTTTTTCAGGCGGTCAATCACAGGAAACACAAACGCCAAAATCTTACGTGATCAAAACATAAAATTAGCAGCAACTTAAAATTTGTAATTTCGGCAGTCATGCATACAGGGCCAACACCCGGCCATTGAGATCACCATGACAAGCATGAAGTATCCTCGAAAGTCTTGTTCATAGGGCGAAGACATTATTGATATTTGTTTACATTTGTAAAAACAATACGCGAGATTTAACTGTAGAAACTTGGACAGACACGAATTCGGTTGGGTTTCAATGCTGACTTGAGGCATTCGGTTGTCTAGCCGCACCGAAAAGCTGTGATACAGCGAAACATTACTGTCTGCGAATGACATATATATATATATATATATATATATATATATATATATATATATATTGATGAATTGTATCTGAATGATACTTATTGAAAATTATACAGAGATTCAGAATAAGAATAAGGTAATCATTGGTACGAGCTATGAAATATATGATGTAGGGAGTCATGGCCACTTACCTCTTGAAGAGATTCGGTACTTAAAAGAAGACCGTCTAATATTAACTAGTTTATAATCGTGTCTTAATGCTGTTCATAGGGTAAATATATATATATATATATATATATATATATATATATATATATATATATATATATATATATATATACACATACTTCGGTTACATAGCTACAAGTCTCTCACGGTGTCTTACATACCATCTTAATAACACAAGTGCCAAAATCATCTTATAAGAATACACTTTATTTTAGATAACAGATTCAAATCCTTCGAAATAAGAAAAATCGTAATCAACAATACAAAAGTCATCCACAAATACAATTGCAGAAAATGCTTACAAATTCTTGCAGACATCACAATTGAAAACCCAAAACCCCAGATAATTGTATTTAATACCAACAAAAACATCTTAAATGTATTGAAATAAAGTTCAAATATCTATCTATCTATCTATCTATCTATCTATCTATCTATCTATCTCTCTCTATATATATATTACTCCAGTTTCATTTTCGAACTTACTCAAGATGATCTTCTAAGATCTATATTTCTATCCTGAAGTAACAAGCCCCCTCACATGTTTCACGTACGATTTCATTGTCAAGTCTTTTTTCACTGCTTTTGGACGGTCAGAGCTGAAACACCTCTCAAATGTGTGATAAGTGTTTTTAATTGAGTTGTATCATTCTAATTGATCAACTTAGCTTTAAGTTGAAATGATGATCACACTTGCTTTTGTGACCCTCCTGTTCCAGTTTTCCTCTCTACTGTTCCCTCTTTTTTAAAACTATTCTCCGTTCTCTTGATGGTTCTTGTTGGACTTTGAAGATTGAAACCGGTGTATGAATGTTTGTCTCATTACTGAAGGCCTAAGGGATTTTCCCCTCAACATGGCTCAGTTGAGAAGATAATTGGGTTCACAGAAAACGATTTTAACCTGTTCTCTTTCTAGCTGAAATTGAATTTTTAGTGATTTTAGTGATTTTTGAGTGATTTTTAGATATTAAACATTTTGTGGTATGTACAATTATACTCTAACACGATTTGAATAATTTTGTTTGATACACACCCACGCACAAACACACACACACACATATATATATATATGTGTGTGTTTGTGTGTGCCCGCACATTTGCAAGAATGATGCAATACACAAATCTGGAAAAAATTCTAACGCGTTTCCTCTGCCCGAGTACCTTCGGCTGATTCATTAATGGTTTCATTGATGGAACGTCCTCGAGGGCAAATAACAAATCTAATTTTCGTCTATGAGATGCAAATATGTTGAAGGTTATTTTATTGATTTGGAAAGTGGACCTTATACAATGTGAAATACAGATCGAGTTGCCACAACGATGTATCAGTACGACCCGCACAATTCCAGCGATAGATACTTGCGTTCAGCTATCTCTCTTGCCAAATGGAATTAGGTCCAAATCTAAATTTGAACGCCCTGTTCGATTAAACAGGCTGGGAAAATAGGATTATAAACCAGGTTATATTAGACGTTCTTCTTTGAAGTGACGAATCTCTTCAGGAGTAAGAAATCATGGCTCCCAACATCACATATTTTGTAGCTCTTACCAATGATTGCCTTATTCTTATTCTGAATCTATGTATAAGTTTCAATAAGTATCATTCAGACATGTCATTTATATATATATATATATATATATATATATATATATATATATATATATATATATATATATATACTTTTTTTATACATTGTTTATATAGATATATAAACAACGTATAAACACAAAAAATGTCTTAAATAATTGTCGGACTTTGTCCATTTCATAATTTATGACGTCATTTATGTACATTTGGATACGCATCGAGCAGACATGAATGAATGAATGAATGAATGAAAGAAAATCATGGAGAACTGTGTTTAAAAACGTAAAATCGACCTTGCCAACCGAGCGCTCCTCTGTGGCCCAATCGGTTAAGCCAGTTCAGGCTATACGGTACCATACAGGTCCGATTCAAGTCGGAGGACGCATATTTTCATTGGAAATTTCTCGGACATTCAGGCCGGTAAATGTTTAACGTCAAAAAACGCCATTATTTTAGCACCAACCTAATACATCCGCCTCATTTACTTAAATATCTTATCTATAAAAAGAACGTATAAGCATAAAAATGCCATATATATATATATATATATATATATATATATATATATATATATATATATATTGCTTTAAATTCGACTGACGAACTATTATCTATCTAGATATGTTCATATCCATCTATACATATATTTACCTATTTCGGTTAGTTGATATCTATTTGTCTGTCTTAGTCACTTCATTTTTATCTATCACAATTCGTTCCTATTTATCTATATATCAGTCTATTCATTTCTATCTATAACGGTTACTTTATTTATTTATTTCTGTTTATCTATCATAATCTAATCCTATGTATCTAGGTGTGTGTGTATATATATATATATATATATATATATATATATATATATATATATATATATATGTATGTACATATATAGATTTACATGCACATGCTATAAGTTAGAGTGAAGGCCAACACCGACTTTGCATTTCCCAACTCTTATCGATAGTGGAAATAATCGATTTTTCAGGCTTCTACGGCACTTTTCATGTAGTTTGTGGCCATTTTCTACTGGCCAGAGTGAGAACCTATAGCTGGCTGCCACGAGTAGGCAGGAAGGTTCTATTGGCCAGCGTGAGATCCAACAGCTGACTGACACGAATGTTAACTAGCATGCTAGCTTGCAAAAAAAAATGGATACCTGCATTCGTCACAAGTGGGAAAAATTTAAATCTGCATGGCACTTTACTCCAATTGGCTCATTCGCTTGCTTAAAATCAACGTTGATTCTGATTCCGCAGAACTGGGTTAGGTGTGAAAAATATTTATTCTTAACATTTTTTTTCAATTCGGTTTTTCCAGTTACGAGTCCTTTTTTAAAGCTGATCGTTTTGTGTTCATTTTGTTTAGTTCTTCTTTCATAACAGATTTAATGTTTAGTATACAGCTTAGAAAAACTTCGCAGTGTGAGAAGTAAGGCAATCATCACGGCAAAGGGCACTCCTTTAAAGGCAAGGAAGGGCAAACATATTTTAAGTCAAATGATAGAGATTGCTGTATGTCGTACAATTTTTGAATCAAGCACCGGCAACGCCGAGCCAAGCTCCTAGTATATATATATATATATATATATATATATATATATATATATATATATATATATATATATATATATATATATATATATATACCTGGTCGGTGGATAAATTTTCTTCTAATTCGCCTTAAAATTAAAATAATAATGATATCTCATTTTAACAGATATATTTACCAAAATTACACAAAAATATCATGAAATACTAAAGAGTAAATTGATTCAATAGAATAGCCATTGGCTTCCAAAACGGCATCCAGAGTACTTCGCAATCTCCTGCATTTTTTCTGGATGGTCTTCTTGTTTACGTTGGTGAATACTGCCATAATCCTTGCCTTGGTATTATAAGGTGTTTTCCTGGTCACTTTATCAACTGTGCTCCACGCTTAATAATCAAGTAGACTTGTAGACTGAGCAGTTAGGTGGCCATTTATGATGTAGACGTGCTTGCAGAATGTATCTGACTGCCATGATTGGGTTATTCTGCTTGTGTGGCATGGTGTAGAGAATCCATCCACCCACATGACCTAGGGCAGCACTAAATCTTCAAGGTACTTGATGTAGGCCTCCGTGATAAAACGGAGGCCTTCACCAACAAATTCGAGAACGGCCGTAATTACCATTAGACTCATCAAACTGTTTCTGAATCCCCTGTACTGACCACATATCGATACGCAAATACTCTGAAATGTTTGTATTGGTGTTTCTGGCGCGAATTCCAAGCGATAGACCATACCGTTTCCAAATTTCTGGCTGAGCGAATTACGTCATCGCACTCTTTTTCTCACAGACGATGCTCAACTGACCCTACTATACTGCACAGGCGACAAAATCAAAGACAACAAAACGTGCATGCGCAAAAATAAAATATGAAATGGCGACAAATATATATATATATATATATATATATATATATATTGGTTACTTAATTTTTCTATCTATGTCAGTCAATTCATTTTCTATCTATCTATCTATCTATCTTTTAGTCTGTTCATATGTATCTGTTCCTATCTGCCCACCTACCTACCTATATATATATATATATATATATATATATATATATATATATATATATATATATATATATATATTCATATCCATCTGTCAATTTGCCTCTTCATATCTATCATAATCTGTTCCTATCTATCTATCTATCTATCTTTCAGTCTCTTCATATCTATAACAATCTGCCCCTATCTATCTAACTTTCTATCTATCTATCTGTAACTTGTTCTAATTCAGTGATTACTATTCGCTTTTCTTCTAGCCTTAGTCAATTTATTTTTCAGAAATCTCTGTCTATCGATTTTGACATAATCAAATATCAAAAGCTAAGAAACGTAAATATGTAAATATACAGCTCTGATTTTAATCAACTCTTATCTGATCTTTGTGGTCTGTTCTATTTGTTATATCAGCAAGTATACATATATCTATTTTTGTTTGCTCGTTCTGCGTGAATAGCGTCCGATCCATACGTAGTGTGGAAATCGTTCTTCCATTTCAGCGATTCGTCACGTTCTCACAAACAGTTGCTGAATAATTTGTCACGGTTGCGAAGAACACATTACAATTTAGTCGGGAATTTCGAGCATTTTTTTTTTTTTTATCCAAACATTCAGGATATTTTTTTTCAATTGTATATCTTAATACTTCACGCCTTATTGTGGTTTTCTTGTTTTCTTTCGTTGGGAGATTTTCTCTTCATGAACGGAAAGAAAGATTGAGAAAAATGCTAGATTCGACTTTTCGATGACAAAATTAAATGCAGAATATATTTGTAAAAAATATGGCCTTTGATTCAAGATTGTTACCAGCTTAAATGCACTCTTATAGTTGCTTGCAATTTAACGCTTAGGCCAGCTGTATTAAGCGTATTTTGAGCACTTCGCCAATCTGTGACCTGAAGAATTCAATCTGTATTTGTTATTCCAGGATAATAGATGCTTTAATTTCATTAAAAAAAAGGACTTATAACACTGTGTTTGCTAAATAAAAATGGGGCCTCTGCTTTAAATACGAACTATCCACTAAAATAAAGTTTTAATTTTTATATGTCCTGTTGCTGCAAATAGGACTTCTTAGCGTAGGACCATCAGAGTGGGGGTTACTGAGAAGTTGGAGTCCAGCCGTCCACATAAACATGATCTGCGACATGCCCGACTAGTCCCGACTCCTGCTCACAAATCTCCAGGCGTAGTATTGGCCTTCACAGACATCTCCGTCACTCCCGTCAGAGTAGAGAAACGGAATAAGGAGCGAGGATGAATGCGACGATATATATATATATATATATATATATATATATATATATATATATATATATATATGGAGAGAGAGACAGAGAGACAGAGAGGTAAGTGGAAGACAGAGAGCTGTAAACATGTCTTTGAAATCCAGCTACACATTTGTCTGTTCGCAATCCCATGTTCTACTTTCATTGTTCAACAATGCTGAATGTTTGAATTCTAAAGGAGACATTCTGTTGTTTGTGCACATCATCTTCATAGAATATTATTTCTTGTTCCACGTGAGAAGCATCAAGTTAAAATACAGTTAGTCAACTGAAGACTGACCAAAAAACGTTTGAAACCAAAATAAGAGACGAATAGGGAGTAGAAAATTAAAAAAAAAAAATACCAAAAGGTAAGAAGTAAATTCTTTTTACCTGGTTGGTGGGGTGAGCTATATAATCATTATTTCCGACGTTTATGGCCTCAGATAATGGAATTAGAAATCTCTTTTCTCTCACAAATTAATTCAGTTGGTTATCCTTTTAAAAAAGTTTTGTCGTAAACTTTATATGAAACAAACTGTTAACAGTTAAAAATCAAATACTCTAATAATAAATTCCTTATCCATATCAATATACATCTGATAAAGGTCGAAGGACATAGAGGCCGAAACGTTGAGATAACAACAACGATGCTGACGATAATAATTCGCATGTATATAGCGTAAATATTTATAATCTATCATCTCAGATATAAATGCTATTAATATTAATATTACTATTACTACTACTGCTACTGTTGTGGCTATTGTTGTTACTACTACTACTACTACTACTCACATTAATAATAATAATAATAATAATAATAATAATAATAATAATGCGCAACAGACAAGGCATTATTGTTTCTGATATTAATTGATTTGGGGGTTAACATATGTTTTGTTTTGTTGAATTATGATGTGCCATCTCGCATCAGGACATGACTCTCCACAACTACCTATCCCTCATAGCCTACAGTAGCGTTTCTCTCTTTGCCACCCTCTCCATTCCCCCATACATTCACACCAGTAGGTCGGATAGTTGCTGCATTTCTTTATCTCTCTTGCCCCAGAGATGTCTTGTGAGTGTCAAAGTTTCCTCGCCCTCAAGCTGTGTCCAATAAATTTCAGCTGCCTCATTCTGATTCTGTGTATAAGAGTTTTGTTGCTTTCTTCATGAAGACGTCTTCGTTGCTTACTCGTTCCGTTCATGAAATTCTCAGTATCCTTCTGTAGAAACATATTTCATCTCCCTCCAGTTTTTTTTTCTTTATCCGTGGGGAGATTCCCTGCCATAAAAGGATTGATATAAAAGCAATTTAGCAGTCTTTTCTTTGTTTCTAACGAAACTTTCCTATTTCTTATAAAATAGTCTATAACAAACAACACTTTCGGTACCACAGTTTCCCAGATTCACAACCTCTTAGTTCCACACTTAACACTTATCATACTTTCAGTACCAGAGTTTTGCTTGTCAATTTATGGATCCTAACCATTTTTGCATGTTACTTATGACCTGACATTATTTTTCATCTCTGTGCAAAAACAGGAGCAGTGGAAAATTATATGGCTGAGTGACGAAAGAAGGTTTGTTTTTTTTTTGTTTTTTTCAGCTTTGAAGGATAAGACAAACAAGATTTGGAAATCGCATCTCGATACTGGGGAAGACCGTCTAATTTGCCCGACCTAAAAAGCATTTTTAACCTGTGATTTTCAGCGCTGCTCTTCCATAATTATCAATTCATGTCTCACCACAGATATGAATTATACATATAGGGAGTAATTAGGATTTTCAGAGAGATATTGAGGCATTATGGTGGATGTAAATTTGTAAAAATGCTTTGTTGTGGTGTAAGGAATATTGTGATATATTTGTGTCAGTGATCGGGGTTAGCTAAGTTTAAATTTAAGACCAAAGATGACCTTCTTATCCCCATAGCCTTTTTGACCTTGTGTCACATTTAGTAATTTAACCAATAAATAATGCTCTTATCGAAATTGTAATTTTATTCCCCGTCCCACAGACATGAATTTTACATATGGAGATTAGTTACGATTTTTCAAAGAGACTTCAGACATTATGGTGGATGCTGTAAAATTGGTAAGTAAGAATGCGTTGTTTTAGTATGAGGATTATTGTGCTATATTTGGGTCAGAGATCTTGGTTAGCTAAATTTAATGTTAAATATAAGAAGACCGTCCTTCTCCCTACTACTCATTTTGGACTTTTGCCACATTTTGTAATTTTACAAATAAATAATATTCTTATCAAAAATTTGTTACTATATCTGGTAAAAAATGAAGAATGTTTTTGCCAAGTTTTAAGTGAAGAATATTCACTCCAGAAATAAAGGTTAACAGATAACTCGGATTTAAAAGATCCTGGCTTCGACGCCAGGTTTTGTAGGATGACACGCAATTTATATAGATCTGCTTACTCTAAATTGGGGCAAAGAATCTTTCATTTTATTTTTCTCTTATTTGTTACATTGGTTCTTAGAAGAGCTGAAGATATATGAATAAAAGAGCAGAATATGTATGAATAACAGAGTTGAGGATGTATTAATACAAGAAGCTTGAGTTGCATAAAAAAAAGAGGTGAAGATGTATAAATAAAAGAGGGGAAGATGTATTAATAACAGAGCTGAAGATGTATAAATAAATGAGCTGAAGATGTATAAATAAAAGAGATGAAGATGTATTAATAACAGAGTTTAAGATGTATTAATAAAAGAGCTGAAGATGTATAAATAAATGAGCTGAAGATGTATAAATAAATGAGCTGAAGATGTATAAATAAAAGAGGTGAAGATGTATTAATAACAGAGCTAAAGATTTATTAATAAAAGAGCTGAAGATGTATAAATAAATTGAATTGAGATGTATAAATAAAAGAGCTGAAGATGTATTAATAAAAGAGTTGAGGATGTAAAAATAAAAGAGCTGAAGATGTATAAATAAAGGAAATTGAAATGTATAAATAAAAGAGCTGAAGATCTATAAATAAATGAGCTGAAGATGTATAAATAAATGAAATTGAGATGTATAAATAAAAGAGCTGAAGATGTATTAATAAAAGAGTTGAGGATGTATAAATAAAAGAGCTGAAGATGTATAAATAAATGAGCTGAAGATGTATAAATAAATGAAATTGAGATGTATAAATAAAAGAGCTAAAGATGTATAAATAAATGAAATTGAGATGTATAAATAAAAGAGCTGAAGATGTATTAATAAAAGAGTTGAGGATGTATAAATAAATGAAATTGAGATGTGTAAATAAAAGAGCTGAAGATGTATTAATAAAAGAGTTGAGGATGTATAAATAAAAGAGCTGAAGATGTATTAATAAAAGAGTTGAGGATGTATAAATAAATGAAATTGAGATGTATAAATAAAAGAGCTGAAGATGTATTAATAAAAGAGTTGAGGATGTAAAAATAAAAGAGCTGAAGATGTATAAATAAAGGAAATTGAGATGTATAAATAAAAGAGATGAAGATGTATTAATAACAGAGCTAAAGATGTATTAATAAAAGAGCTGAAGATGTATAAATAAAAGAGATGAAGATGTATAAATAAATGAGCTGAAGATGTATAAATAAAAGAGGTGAAGATGTATAAATAAAAGAGCTTGAGATGTATAAATAAAAGATCTGAAGATATATTAATAAATGAACTGAAGATGTATAAATAAAAGAGCTGTAGATGTATAAATAAAAGAGCTGATGATTTATGAATAAAATACAACCACTGTTTAAAAGGATTATAAATATTGTTTTAGTAATGTTTTTTTTTATTTATTTTTTGCTTGTGTATATTATTGTTGTTTTGTTTTTTACGCAACAAAGTATTTGACGTTCACTCTTTATTTTGCAAGAATTTTACGTGTGATGTTTGTAAGAGGCTATGCAGTCATTAACATGGATAAAAAACAACAAATAAACAAACAAACAATACCAAAACAACCCCGGAGATTGTTATTCCTCACATATTTCTTATTCATATTTTGAATTTTATTTTTCTCTCGGTGTCCCTTCCTTATATCAATCCTCACCCTTCCGATAACCATGGAAAGAAAATGAACGAAAATGAAAGAAAATGGCGTATAGAGCAATAAACCTGCATCTTTTTTTTATTAAATTTTGACTAGAAATTAGAACCACAAAGAAAAAGTGAAATTGTTTTTTGACTGATAACAAATAAGCACCCCACCGCACTCAAGAAATAAAAACTTTGGAGACAGTAAAAGATATTTGTGCGTGATAATTTAAGAATTTGATGGATGAGGTGTTGAATTTGGGGCTTCGTCTTCCCGACCATCAATCACTTGGTTAGGTGCCATGATGAGGAAAAGACGAAGACAGAAAATAAGTTCAGAAATGGAAAATCGTACAATAAACATATTGAATGATCAGCATGTCTCTGTTTACAACAAAGATGTGTGACAGTAGAAAAGAAAAACTTAAGTGATGCCCGATGCAAGCATAAATCAGTGATGTGGCAGAATTATCGCCCCAAAAAATAAAAATTGCAAACGTAAAAAAGATGCAAGCTAGTAATGATACGAAACCTAGTTAACAATATCATTGATTTATTCACACACATACATTCTACTATGTATATATATATATATATATATATATATATATATATATATATATATATATATATATATATATATATATATATATATGTACTACAGTTCAAAAGTTTAATGCCACCCGTGGTATTTTTTTTAAATTAGCGCCAAAAGTATGTTTTTTTGGTCTTGTTTTTTGTTTTTTTTTTTACTTTAAATAAGACAAAATTATTATAGATGGTTAAAAAATAACAGATGATTTTTTATTAGAAATATCCTCTTTAGCCTTGATTACTTCAGCACAATTTTTTAGTATTCGTTACAAAGGTTTCTCAACGTTTGATGATTGATTTCATTCTTTTTTCAATGACTCTAAAACCATTTTTTTTCATTTTCTTTTCTTTTTCTTTTTTTTCACTCTTCTGTCAAGTTCATTTCATGCTAATTCTGAGAGTGGCTTCAAACTTTTGAACTGTAGTGTATATATATATATATATATATATATATATATATATATATATATATATAATTGTTTCGCTTAAACGTTATCTTAGATGGGTACTCATATTCGAATATATGATTTATTAGTCTATATTTCTGAGATGAGGTATTATGTACACGATTTACATTATTCCGTCTATTGTCCTTATCTTTGCCGCCATATTTATCACCACGTTTCGTGCGTTGTACGCTCCGGCCTTCTTCAGGTGATTGAAATGCCGAACTGAACCCTTTATTTCGCTTACTGGGGTAGACTGTTCTAGTTCCACTTGCCATGTTTAATGGATGTAATTTATCAGTTATCTCCTGTCAATTCCCCTTTCAATTAAAAGGTGCAATTAATTTACAAATCCATGAATCATTCATACAAAAAAAACAAATATAGAGGTTAATGATTTAAATGTCGAGAATACATCGTCGCAAACAATATAAATAAGATACACAAAACCCGAACCTGTATATGAATGATATGATCCCTGTTTATAAATTCCAGTTGCATAAGTTCTTTTTAATTTTTTACAAGCTTTCGTCTGTTCCTACAGTTTGAATTTAAATTATATCATTCATATACAGGTTCGGGGTTGGTGTATCTTATTTATATTGTTTGCGTTGATGTATTCTCGCCATTTAAATCATTAACCTCTATATTTGTTTTTGTATGAATGATTCATGAATTTATAAATTATAATTGCACCTTTTAATTGAAATTAAACTGATCCAACGTGCAACTCTCGGATAATAAGTGTGGCATTACTGTAATTATTGAACAATATAGTTCATGCCATATTCAAGGAAAATCTACCAGTAAAAAAGAATACTCTTATTGCTATATTTGTACAAAAACGCACAACCTTAAAATATAAATTCAAATTCAGCGTTGCGACCGCACGTTCCAAGACAATAATACATTTCTCATAGCATTTTTCGGATTAAATCTCTATTTTCGTTGTCCTCTTATTACCGATAAGTAAAAACAAGAACAAAATCTATTTCGATACCTGATGATGTCTGTAGGAACAGACGAAAGCCTGTAAGAAATTAAAAAGACCTTATGAAACTGGAATTTATAAACAGGGATCATATCATTCATATACAGGTTCTGGGTTTGTGTATATTGCTTATATTGTTTGCGATGATGTATTCTCGCCATTTAAATCATTAACCTCTATATTTGTTTTCTGTATGAATGATTCATGAATTTATATATATATATAAAGTCAACACTCAGAGGCGACAAGCTGTTTCTTGCTAGATGCAATCGTCAGGCTACCTGATGATGAAACAGCCTGGTGAATCTGAGTGTTGATTTCAATGTTCTCTTTTTATTTATATTTACATACGCTCTATTTCTGATATTGAGCACATTATCCGATAAATATAGCACACCTTAAAACTATATTTCTTTATATATATATATATATATATATATATATATATATATATATATATATATATATATATATATATATATATACTGTAAATCCGGTTGAGTTCTCTTGAGAAAAAGGGTAATTTTAAAATCAGTGGCTTCTACTGCGATTAACGTATTGCTCTTCAACTGAATTGAGCTCTCCGGGACACTGGTGTATATAAAACGTTATATATATATATATATATATATATATATATATATATATATATATATATATATATATTGATAATATTTTTATTTAAAAAAAATATTTACATCGCTACAAAAACTATTATGTTTCGAGACTGAAGATTCTTCCAATTCATGTTTGGTAACATATAGTGAAAAAGATTTACTTTTAAAATCAGTAAACAATACGTTGGTTTATTTTCAAGTTAAAAAAGGTGGAAGGGTCCAAATTTTATGGGTATGTCCAGATTAACATGCTCAAAAAACGTGGCATTTCCGAAGCAAGAAAGTGAGAAATATAGACTGTAGTTTTTAGGTAGGTGTGTTATTCAATCTTGGCTGGATGAATTGACATTTATTTAGAACGTGTCACTATTTCCTAACATCCGGTTATGAATATATTAAGATATATTGAATGATAGAAAAAGATATACTTCCCAAAAAGTTAATTTTAAAGAGTTTCATTTTGTTTTTATTAATATTTATTTCAATACTTGAGAATTGTCTTAAAGGGGCCTTTAGAATAATTAAATAATTTTTATATCAATATTATTTGGAACTCAGAATTCAATGCTTATTATGTTGAATGGACCATAACTCGTGGAAGTATTACAGTTAAAATCAAGGAATTTAAATACTATTATATATACCATTATATATTAATAAAATATTGTAATACATAGATTTTTGCAAAAAATAGTATTAACATTATTTTAACGTAAACAATGCCTACAAAATACTGTCAATTCATTACGTTGATTTAAATGAACATTATTTTTAGTAAACTTAATTATATGCAGCTTTTCAAATAGACAGAGGAGACATGGGTCATTTAAGGACTTAGAAATTCTCGTTTTTCTTTTATTTAATATTTTCCATTTAACTGTGTGAGCTTTATGGTTTTCTTTAAGGTACAAAAATATTTTTAAAGGGAAGTTTAGTTATGGTTGCATTGTTGTTAAATGAAGAAATATGTTGATACCATCTTAAAATAGGTTTTTGTGCTACAAATATAAAGTTTATTAATATCTTGGTTTTCAGTGAAAAATACACTAGATTCAGTAAGACATCTATTTCTTATTAGACAATTTATGGGGTTTCTATATAATTCATTTTTAATATTATTGTTTTCTGTTCTAGATTTACTATTATTATTATTCAGTTATAAGTGTTTATTTAAAATTTTATTATTATGTTTTTTAATATTTTTTTCTGGATTATCAGTGAAACTCTAACTTAATTTAATCGTTTTTTATTGAAATGTTTTCTTTTGAGGACTATTACATGGAAAATGTTTCCAAATCAAAGAAAGAAACTTTAGCCCTGACTTTGTGCTACCATTTTGTTAAATGGGGGTGGGGGTGTACCGAATGATTTTTCTATTTATATATTTTTCTTTCTGGCTATCATTTTTAACTTTCCTGTATTTAATCTCGGGGCATTTATAGCCACTATTTTAAAAGCATTATTATAAAAATTGCAGTGTTTATAAAATATATCATCGTTGGCAGAATTAATACTGTTTCTATATTCTATGGATGAGGCTACGTGTTTTATTATAGATGTAAGGTGATCAGGCTTTGGATGGATATATAATGGATTAGTATTTGTTTCCTCGTATGTTTGGTATATACCGTTTATTTATTCTAATTTTATATCTAGGAAGGTAAAGTTTTTTTGTTTCTTTTTAATTTTGTATTTATAGTAATTTTTATGTTTAGGTTTTTAAAAGCTCTGTGTGTTAATTTTCTAATATTATCAATTTTGAAGTTGATGGAATTCCATACAACCATAAGGACATCATTCCTATATAATCCTATAATTCTATACTGATGTCCTGGTAAGATTGTATAAAATAAATAACCCAACATGATCGGAAGACTCCGCAGAATCCAAAGATGTCTTTATAATGACAAAATTGTCTCCTGAGTTATTTTTCCTATTTTTTTTTCCTTTTTATGAATAAGAACTGATTTTTTTCGCATTCATGATGACATTCAATTCTTCCTTAATTATGTACGAAAACACAATGGCAAATTCAATACAAATGTAAAATGTTCCCTTGAAATTGACGGGTAATAATCATTGTATTAACAAACAATTGGTTTTATATTTTATATTATAAAACCAATTGGTTACATTGGTGGTGGTGACATTGATCCATTGCGTTACTCCAAGGTGCTACTTAATATGATTATTTACCCTTTATTTTGCCTTGGTGGCAGGATTTGTTTCAAAGTCAAGTTTATGGTCTTGGTGGTTATGTAACATTCCTTTGTGATAAAATTACTATGTCACTAACCTTTAGTTTATCTGTGATATTAATACTGCCTACAAAGTTAACTACATCATTATTTACTTTTCTATAATTTTTGTTCATTTTTTCTAATAAGAATAAAAAATTCCTTGGCCGTTACTTTGTAGAAATTTGTAGTTGTATGTGACTTAAATACAATTTCAATTTATTTATATCAGTTACAACATGGACAAGGTATATTTAGAAGTGCTGTATCCCTTTATGAAAGTAGCTATTGTCAACTATATCCAGTAAATCGTTCTCAAACCCAAACAATCTTTCAATAAATTTTACTGCTTTTTTGCTTTTGAATCCATAAACTCCACATAATCAAAAACAAACAATGCAAGAACTTGATAATGTAAAATCGTGACAATTTACCCATCGCACCTTGTATATAGCGTTGGTGTTTGGTTTTCACTATGGTTTGTAGGTTACGCGTGTGTTTGTATGTAGATATACATATATACATACACAAACACACACACACGCAGAAAAACAAAACAACTACAAACGAACAAAGCTAACCCCGAAATTAATACCTCAGTATATAACACGAAAGCAAAAAAAAAATAAACTACTTGACATTAAATAAAAATGAAGCATTAGATAAACGATAACATATGATATAAGCAAATACTTATTTTAATACATATACACTAAAAATTACACATATGTGCGAGAGTGCGGGTGGGTGCGTATATATATATATATATATATATATATATATATATATATATATATATATATATATATTCAAACAAAAAAAAACAATCTAACCATAATTAATACCCTCAAAATAGAAAAAAATAACATCACCATTTAACCACTAGTTTATTAATAATAAAGCAAAGACATAAGTGTTCGCGTGTTTATATGCATATATATGGACGTACGTATACCTATATAAGTACATGCATGAATGTGCATCTGTGCAAACGTATAAATACAGACATATGTACTTAAATTCAAACCGTAATAAATAAAAATTTAATTATGAATCTGACCTCCAACAATTAATACTTAAGATACCACCAAACCAAATAAGAAAACGAAATATTTGCCTAGTAAAATATATAAATACGTGTATATATATATATATATATATATATAACGTCATCCACAGGCAGACTGTTTCGCAGCTCATCATTGTGGCTAGACATCAGGTTGCCACTAGCTCGGATCGAAACCCGACTGAATTGGTATCAGCCGTAGATTCTACCACTAAGGTGTGTGTGTGTGTGTGCGTGTGTGTGTGTATATGTATATATATATTGTTTAAACATTAATAACAAGCATTTATGGAAAAAACGAAATAAAACTTCCCTCACCAAAAAATAAATAAAACAAAAATAGAACGATTAAAACATACAACACAGAAAAAAAAAACTTGTACCAATGCTAAGTGGTTAAAAGAGAAATCGAACAATATAAACAGTAAACACTGACACCCACGAAGAGTGGAAGAATAGGTCCGCAGTCGAATCTCTGGAGTCGGGATACTGATGATAACATCAAAGATAACATCAAAGTGGAAAAAAATATATTCGTATTAATTCTTATACAAACATACATACATGCATATATATATATATATATATATATATATATATATATGAAAATATATAGAAATTAGGTTAGGTAAATAATGCAAAGTTCTTTAGTATATATAGCGTGTTGGAATCATATTTTTAAATAAATAATTATATATATATGCGCGGTACTTATTGGAAAGCGGTCAGTATCATTGATAGAGCTAACATATTTTGTTGCATTGATGTGAGTTTGTGAGCCTGGATAACACACTGGTCAAACAAACCTTTGTCTGTCAATCACACGGGGGTGAAACCCAGCAGAGTCACTAACTCACATCAATGCAACTATATATATATATATATATATATATATATATATATATATATATATAGAGAGAGAGAGAGAGAGAGAGAGAGAGAAAGAGATAGAGATACAACAAAGCAAGTTAAATTTTTTTAAATTTAAACAAGTATAAATAGGCAATCAACAGGTCGGCAGGCAAAAGTTCTCCCGTTGTGATCCGAGGGCAAAGCACCCTGCACACCTTTCGAATGATGCGAATATAGGAGCTTCTCTTAAAGTACCTTGCATGAGGTACTATTAGATATACGATATGCTAGGACAATTCGATGTGTGCTGATACCTGCATCGTCTCCGACATCATGCACAATGTGTTCTTCGTGGTTAGGCGCATCTCGGTCTTCCTCAATTCATATTTTTTGGTGCCACGCATGCTGTCTCAGCAACGCGATGATGAACATTAACGAAGGTTGGATGACTCGGCTGCCTTCTGTCTGGAAGCGCTACCTGATCAGCCGAGCAACCTCGTGTCCATTACAATTCGAGTGGCTCTATGTAAAATCAGATCTACCTCTTTGCGATATGAATATCCCGATATTGCTAAACGGAGCACTTTTCAGTTATCTCACTACTACAAACGATGTTCATACCCGACCGATTTGGAGAGAGGGAAATTTTAACGTTTTCTATACGAAATACACAAGTAGCCCGGAGAGCTGAATTCAATTCGGTTGAAGAGCAGTATGAGCTAATGTTTTTAAGATTACCCCGTTCTCAAAAGACTCAACCAGATTTTCCGGGAGCACATACGTATCGTCATCCACAGACAGACTTTTTTCGCTGTATCACAGCTATTCAGATGTCCGATTCCATCAAGCGGGGATCGAAAACCTACCGATTTAGCATCAGTCATATATTCTACCCTTAGGCTATCCTCGCAAAGCAGAGAGAACGGGAGATTTTTACGTTTTCTACACGTAATACGCCAGAGAGCTGGTGAGCTCAGTTCAATTCAGGTGAAGCGCAATGCGTTAATAGTAGTATGAGCGATTAATTTAAAACTGTTTTGGCACAAGGCCGCAAACATGGAACCATAACTTCTTTTTCCTTTGAAATATGACCTTACCTTGTAATTCCAAAATGGCCTTCACTTTTCAGATTTTTATCTGTGAATACGTTGTTTGACTGGTCGCAACGAATGACTATTTTCATTCATGTATGAATTTTGATCGCCGCACAGCTTTATCGTGACAAAATCTCCGTCCCTGATCGACGCTTTAAAAACTTGACTAACAAATCGTCACTAAATACTGTCACAATATACATTTTTTAAAATGACTTTACCTGCAACTGAATATATAATTCCCTCAGCTATTTGCTACTTCACACAGTGGGAAGCCTTAGTAACAAATAAAATAACGTATATATGACAGAGACAGGGAAGAAAAGAGAGAAAATGTGGGTGAAGAAGTGTATGTCTGTGTTTCATGTCGGTAAACGGCTGAAATCACTTACCAAGCTTTTACCATTTTATAAGCATTTACGGTAACTCCTATATCGCTTCTGTGACTTATGTAAATCTACTTCGTTGGAAACATCTTTAAAATATATTTCACAAATATTTCAGATATGCACCACTTAATATTGAGTCACACTCCCTAGAAAATGGCATATGCCATCTTATATACTGGGTCTAGGACAAAGATTATTTCGTTCATCTTCCACCTGCTTTCTGACAGCATAAGGAATCAGCACTTAAATATGTTCCAACCCTTTTCAGTGCAAATGGAACAAGACTTTATAATTATTATGGCACCTGTCACGGAGAACAAGGACGCCACTTTATCCGCAATCACACCTGAACGTAATGAATCACAAAGCCAACTTTTAAGGGTGTGCCTTTTGCTTACATTGGTCTTGGCGCAAAAATTGCTGAAACACCTGTTCGGCATGTCCATTTTGGGACAGTCACTTGGGGCTTAATTACATTATAATAAATTATAATTCGGATGTAGTTTGTGTCATCGAAATCGGTTCAGCATACCATTTATAGTTGGGTTGTCTAAAATTATTGTTCTGTATTGTCATTACGTGACAATAGGAGCGTATGGATTGAATTAATTTTGTCAAAAGGATTGTTTTTATTGTATTATGAGATCTCTCCAAAAATTGAGTTATCTCTTTGCTAATTTCAGTACATTTTAGGAACTCGCGTCATTTTATTGATTCCAAAAAATTGCAGAAAATAATGACTGTCTTCATTTGATGCTTTCTTATTTTAAGTAATGTAAAAAAAAAAAAACTAACTCAAATGGATTTTAAGAGTGTTTCTATAAATTATGAAGAAGGTAATGTGAATGATCGAAGATGTCAAAAGTGGTTTGCAAAGGTGTGCTGGAGATTTCCCACTGAGCGATCATTCACGCTAGCTGAGTAAAAGCATCTAATATTGATAGCAATACCAAATTAAAACATTGCTTAAGAATAATCTGCATTATACACAGCCAACATAATGTTATTTATATGTCTCTGGAATATTCAAAATGCCTCTAGGAAGCATCTAATAAGAAAACTATGTAAATATTTAGATGATTTTATTTAGTAATATGTCACGTGATATCACTTATATGAATCCGATATATTTTGAGGAAGAGACCGACATTTCTGTCAGTTTAAAAACAATTATCTTGGGAGCAGAATGTATCCTCCGAATTAACATCTTATTCGTTGCCAATCTTCACAGGAACTTTGACGTCATTACTATAGCTTTGAAAAAGCTTTATGGAAATAATTCTTATAATTCTGTATAATTCATTTCATACAAGCACGAGGTAGAGCCGAAGTGGACGCACCGATCTTGCAGAGTCTCAATATCAGTTTCGGAGAAGAAATTTGACGCTCTTCGAGACTTCACTAAGAGAAACCGACGATTAACAAGAGAAATAATAACTAACGCCCCAGAAAGATCAGTTTGCTCAGACCATTGAAAAAATTAAAGTTGACCAAATATCCATCTATTTGAGCATCAAAACCGTTGCTTCCAAAAAGTTAAGAGAGTTAGGTAGGAATATCAATGATGATTTCAAAGAAATAGGATCACAATTCTGGGGGTTTTATGAAGCAAAATGTACCTGGTGAGAAAGTCTAGATTTATCACTACGATAGTGCCATGGCTCCTTTACCTATTACAGAATGAATTCTTACTAACACTATGTATACTACACCTCTCAAGATAGAGGGTCGAATCAAGCTGAGCTTGTTGACTTGACGGTCGAACTCTCTGCTTCTGAGCAGAGAGGAACCCTGACGAGGCTCCGCCGAAGGGCAGAGTCACGTTCGGGGAGGTTGACCAACCCGATCCCGTTTATACGGGTTCTACGGGCATTTTTTGGCCGAGCCTACGGACTCGGGAAATACACGTTAAACTCGGCCTTGTGTCACATGCATGGAGGGGGGCTAGATACCGAATCGAGTCAAGCCGATAGTAGTTCACTCCAAACCAGACTGACAGTCATACTAACATCTTCCACATATTGTATTATTATTTCGTGTAATATACCTTCGTTAGTTCTACTCTTGTTTTTGTCTTGTTCTTCCTTGGTCCTAACCTGGACCATAACAAATGGTCAAGAAAAAAACAGTCAAGGCCTAATAGAAGGAAACAAGTCGTTAAAGAGAAAAGCTTATGGTGGGTTTTCGGCTATGATGACAGCATTTTGCTGTTTGCCTTTTTAGATGTGTAAAAGACAAGAACCTATGCTTATTTGGTGTAGTTCTTTGCTTGATATTATGCGTCGTCAGTCAAAAAGGATCAACGAATGCTGGTCTTTGCTAAGACTCTCAAGCTTCACTTGCTCAAAGTTTTTTTTTTATTTGTAATCATTGATCTTAGGAAGCGGTCGTATATAGATAACAATTTAAAGAGTTCAGAAAAGGTCTGGCGCATCGATACAGATATCTCGATCTGACGAGGATATTTAAGAACATGAGTCGAGTTTCAGGTTGAGTATTCGCTTGGTAAATGTGACGAATTTCTGTTAAAGAGTTGTATCTGTTTTTCGGGTATTTTCCTAGTTTCCAGTGATTATTAAACTGTGCAATCAACATTCAGTTTTCATGATTCATTATCTCTGATTTTTTTTGATTTTATGTGTCATGTCTGTTTTATTATTTACGAATTTTGATTTTTTTTCCGTCTTAGCGTGACAGTTCGTGTTAGGTTGCTTTATTTTTTAAAATTTAAATATTAGGACCAGGGAACAGAGAAAATAAATCTAAAAAAAAAGTCGTTGCTTTTAAAGAAATAAATAACGAAAAAGAAAATCTACTGCATAAATACATACACCAAACTACATCTCACGTACATGCATATGTACATGCATATATATATATATATATATATATATACATATGCATGTACATGCATATGTACATGCATATATATATATATATATATATATATATATATATATATATATATATATATATATATATATATATATTCAAGCAGTTTTGGTTAAATAATTTAGACGTTTTATGTCTATTTGTTTTAGTTTTGATCATTTCAAGTCCACGAATTAACTTCTTGGCAACAGTAGAAAATTGATCAAGAAAAATACTAACATTTTCTTTCAAATAACTTTTATTTTGCAAATTATTTTCAGTCTGATCCGAGACCCTCTTCAAGGGGTTAAAATACACGATGTTCAGTAAATTCAAAAAATTTTTTACTATTCCTTTCAGGACTTCAATTTCAACATTTTCAGTTATGCAAAGGAAATAGCTTTTGTAATTAAAAAATTATAATAATTTAGTATGTTTACAGCTACAAATGTTTAAGAACATTTTTGCTATTATATTTTTTTGATATTAAAGATTTTGTGGGATGGACAATTATGCAGTTATTCGATTTGGACAATTTTATTGTTACACCACACACACACAAACACACACACACACACACACACATATATATATATATATATATATACATATATATATATATATATATATATATATATATATATATATATATTGTTAAATTTAACAATCTATGCGTTCGGCTCACTCTGTACGTGCCTCATGTGACCCGAAAGCTTAGACGGAGGAAGAGCATAATAAAAAATATGCAAATGTTGAAAAGTTTATGTCTTTATTTTTCTCCCGAAATTAAAGCAACTATTCAAAGCTTGGAACGGCTCATGATCAGACATAATATACATTCGTTGTCTGTTATATTTAACAATATAGGTTTGAATAATGATCTGCTGTCCCAATACACTCTCTCTCTCTCTCTCTATATATATATATATATATATATATATATATATACCCACACACGCACACGCAGACACACACACACAAACATATGTGTGTGTGTGTGTGTGTGTATACATATATATATATATATATATATATATATATATATAACTTAACACACTTATGGCCCAAGGCCGCAAACAGGAATTATAGCTCCTTTTTCGTTTGAAATGTGGCCTCATCTTCTAATGCAAAAAAGGGTGTCATTTTTCTGATTTTTATCTATGAATACGCTGTCTGACTGGTCGCAACGTATGACTGCTTTAAATGCGTGTATGAATTTTGATCGCTGCACAGCTTTATGGCGCCAAAACCGCTGCCACTGATCGCCGATTTAAATGTAACTCGAACTTTGCACCCATGACTAACAAATAGTTACTAAATATATGTCACAATACGCAAGATTGAAAATAACTTTACCTGCAACTGAATATACATTTCTATCTCAAGTATTTACTACTTAACTATGTGGGAAGCCTTAGTTACTAATGAAACAAAGTATATATGAGAGAGGCAGAGAAGAAAAGGGAGATGATATGTGTGTGTGTGTGTGTATGTATGTGTGTGTGTGTCTGCGTTCCATGTCTATAACCGACTGAAATCACTTACCATCTTTTACACTCATCAACGGTGTCCCATATACCACTTCAGTGATATTTGAAAACGTACTTTGCTGGGAACATCTTACAAATACATTGCACAAGCATTTCAGATATGCACCATTTAATATTGGGTCACACACCCTAGGCAATGGCAAATGTCATCTTTTATCTGGTGTCTCAGATAAAGATTCTTTCGTTCATTTTCCAGCTTCTTTTTTTCCAACCCTTTTCATTGCAAATGGAACTACACTTTATATTTGTTATGGCTCATGTCACGAATAACAAGGGCACCACTCCTGATCTATGTAAGTAGTTATTTATCCGCAATCTCACAAGAACGTAATATATCACAAAGCCGATTTTAACGGTGAGTCCTATGCTTACATCTGTCTTGGCGCAAAAATTGCTTACGCTCGCCATGTCCACTTTGGAACAGACACATTGGGGTAATTGCATTATAATTAATTATAATTCTGATGTAGTTTATTGCATAAAAATCAAGTTAATATAAAATTTACACTTTGATCGTCTAAAATTGTGGCTCTGTATTGTCACTAGGTGGCAATAGGAGTGTTTAGTTTGAATTAATTATGTCAAAATGATTGTTTTTTTTTTTTTTATTGCATTATGATATATCTCCAAAAATCGAGTTTTGTTTTTCTTTTCTTTATCCGTTTGCTTATATTTAAAATCACAATAGTTACCTCACTTGAATAACAAAAAAGTTCGAAACTGAGACGCTGCAAATGAACAGTGGAATAATATTTCGAATTTAGAGAGCTACTTTATACGCATCCACATATATTTTCAGTACTTGAGAATATAAAAAGAAAATATTCGAAAGAAAAGTTTGGTATGTTTATACAGCCACTAAGAAATTTATTGGCAGACTTGAAAGGACTGAAATAAAATAATATATATATATATATATATATATATAATACGTCTATATATATATGATTTTTTGTATAAATTCTACCCACCAAATTAAATATTCTAGTAGATTTGCATATGTACCCAATAACTACTCCGTAGGACTATACTCTTAAATATTATCATTAAAATATATAATATTATCGTAGTTCAGCACTTGCCGGGAAAATTTGTAGTCATGTATTTATTTTTGTCTACGTTTTTAAAAGTATTTAAAAGGTCGTCAGGTTCATATGCGAGAAGTTAATTTTTATCAAGAAATAGGGGTTAAGATTTTAGCTAGTGTCTCCTTTAGTTTATATGAGGCCCTACCTATTATTCATATAATCAGTCACTATCGGAATATCTGGTTTATATATTTTTGGTAAATATATGAGTTTTGGTGTTTTCGGATGATGTTCGATGAGTTTATAAAAAAAACATATCTATGAATATAAAAAGAATCCTAAATACAAGAATTTATCAAATGCATTTCTTATACATAGAATTAAATTCAAGAACAACTCTCAACTAAAGAATGCTATAATTATTAAAACAGAAATAACTTAAATTAAAAAAAATTATCGAGAATGCAGCTGTTGAATCTTTTCAAAATATAAATCTGCATTCCGAATTTTATCAAATAATTTCCATTTCTGAAAGGATTACTACTTTTCCAAGCGAATAAATAAATATAAAGTAAGTTGAATAATTAAAAGAAAACGACTTAATTCAAAAAGACCTGTTATATAAAATATATAATAAATGAATTAATACGAAATTAAAATAGTTTAAATATTAAATGGATGAAAAATAAAATTCAGCAACAACACAATTTCCTCACTTTCGTTTATTAGACATTAAATTACGACGCTTATCATTCTCCATGATTTAAATAGATTTTTCAGTTAACCTGATGAATATTTATTGGCGTCTTTAACAGATTTGAATAACTAACAACATTTTTAATTTTGTTTATAAATATTTGTTATATTTGCTTTTATAAAGTCCATCAGCGGTCGAAATGCGACGGCTAAAATAAAGTTATATATATATATATATATATATATATATATATATATATATATATATATATATTATATATATATATATATATATATATATATGGGGGGGGTATTAATCCTCTTCTTCTCCCTCCGGATATGGGTAAATAGCAGGACGGACTGAGATCTATAGGCTTGGATGGCAACTGATCTAGGAGAAGGACAACTCTGAATTCAAAACCTACTGAGGGTCGTTTGGGGACCTTGTTCCACGTAGTGCACCAGTTCTCTGTATTTGGCCCTTCAAAAAAGTGGTTGGTTTTGCCCAAAGCCTTCACCAATATAATCAAATCATATGTGCTGGTGTCTGGCTGTCGGTTCAATGGAACTGAGCTGCTTGACCCTCATACGACGGGAGAGTCCACCATATCTATCTATCTATCTATCTATATATATATATATATATATATATATATATATATATATATATATATATATATATATATATATATATATGTTGCAATGCATAGAAAAATTGTCGTCTAAATTATGCAAAATAAAAATAACACTGACATCTCATTTTAAAAGATATATTTACCAAAATCGCACAAAAAAATCTTGATATACTAAAGAGTAAATTTATTCAATAAAATAGTGAGGACACTAGACGACTTTTCTGGATGGTCTCCTTGTTAATGTTGGTGAATGCTGCCATAATCCTTGACTTCTGTTCATCTTTGGTGTTTTGTTGGGTCTCTCGCTCAACTGAGCCCTTACACAATAACCAAGTGGGGTGAAGACTGCGGAGTTTGTGGCCATGTTTAAGGGTTGATGTGGTTGTAGAAATTGTCTGATAGACATGACTGGGTTCTCCTGATTGTGTATGATAGTCCTGTTGCCAGACATAAGGTTTTCCAGCAGGAATCCTCTTGAACCAGGGCAGCACTATATCCTCAAGTCACTTAATTTAGGCCTCTCTGCTTAGTCTGAGACACTGGGAGAAGATGAATGTCACCATCACTAGTGATCACTCCACACACCTTCATAATCACAATTAGATTAATCCAAGTCTTTCCAGATCCTCTGCACTCTACGCAACACACTGAAATGTTCGTATTAAAGTTTCTGGTGCGAATGCCAAGCAGTACAGCATGCTGTTTCTAAATCTCTGGCGGAGTGAATTGCGCTCATGGTGCTATTTTTATCGGAGACGATACCCAATTGATCCTATTGTATTGTACAATCGACAAAAGAAAAAAAGCAACGCATTTCTACGAAATTAAAAATATAAAAGGGTGATAATTTCCCATCGCACCATATATATATATATATATATATATATATATATATATATATATATATATTAATCGTTTCAGTTGAAGCAAGGTGATAATGCCACTAAGATGCAAATCGTTACTGGTGGTGAAACGGAATGAGAAACTATTAGTGAGGAGAAAGAACAATAAAAGAAGACTTTAGGTTGCTAGGAAGTTGAAAATCGATTCCGGGAGAATTAAATTGGAAGGTTGCGCGCATCGTAGAACGTTTATCAGCTGCGCAAATTTAAGATCGGCAGCCCGAGTTCAATTTCCAACCGAAGCTGTTGCATTCATTTCGCAATAAATCACCCAAGTAAAAGACTGAATCCCTTATATCAACCTATATCTAAATAGATTAGACTGGGTTATTTTATCTTCGGTCGGAAATCAGTCCAAGAGAAGATCAAGAATTCCAAAATATGGCATTCTATCTTGAGATAGGTTGGCAGAGAAAGGCCAATTACTCTCAATGTCTAACGTACCTTAAGTCCTTTTGTCGTTAGCGTCAATAGTAATATTAGGTTGGTGTAAAAATAATGTCGTTTTCTCACATAGTAACATATGTGAGAAAACGACATTATTTTTGCACCTACCTAATAGCAATGGTGAGATTAGGTTTTTCCTTCTCAGGAAACATTTGGCCTACATTGACCAGACACTTAACGTTACCCTAGATTTACATTTATACAATATTTCGCTTAAAACTTTTTTCAGGAAAATATATTTCGGAATTCCAATAACAGTTATTGATCCTATAATAGTGACGAGGTTTTCCTTCCTAATTTATTTTTTATTAATATGGAATAGAATGTGATTCTCACTAATATACTATATCGTCTTTATCTATTTTAGTTGATAGTGTTGTTGCAAGTATTTAAGTGATGCTGTGTATTTTATTTGGTAAAGAACTTTGTGTATCATTCTGTAGCGCCAGTCTATGAGATCTGACGAATTATAATCTTTTTTAAAGCTCTACATGATCCATTTTCTTTTTCAATCCTTGATTTGTGAAAACGGTACTCTTCAGATGATAGATTAAAAATCTCTGAACAAGATGGAC
The DNA here is from genome assembly GCA_963932145.1 of Acanthosepion lycidas. Lineage (NCBI taxonomy): Eukaryota > Metazoa > Mollusca > Cephalopoda > Sepiida > Sepiidae > Acanthosepion > Acanthosepion lycidas. Next base: position 99,205,377 of record OZ010579.1, read on the forward strand.
GCCGTGCATGACATCTATATGTGAGATATAAATCTAACGAGATTATTTAAGGATATGTGCCGTGTCTTTCGCTTAATGTATTTATAGCATCTTGCAGTTTTGAGAAAAACTACACGTACCATAGCCTATCCCATGTTCAGTTTCCACAATTTGACTTTTCATCGCGGATAAAGACTAAGTGCCATCATTGCTTTCATTTCAATTCCAGATGACAATTTCAGTTTTCAATATGTTTATCATCATTTTATTTTTATTATTTCATTTTTTTTTCCGATATTTTCTTTTATCACTTTAAGGCGTGGGAGATCATGGTTCTTCAGAAATTCCTGGTTTTTGTGACTTAAAGTAATTTTTTTTAACCCTTTACAAAAAATATACTCTTTTCTACTGTCCACTCACTAAATCATGAAGTAGATTACTCGCTGTCCCTTCCCTCCTTTTTTACTGAACTTGTCGTGTGAGTTTTAAATTTTCTCAGCCTTCTTTTCATGACTCCTTTCTCATTTATTAGAAGTCAATATCGATATTTTCACAAAAAAATGTAGGTATTGTCGAGCCGAGCATGGCTACGAATTATTTTATAAAAGAACAAATATATTAAAGTATTTTATACATTTATAGAAATGTATTTGTCGTCACCTTTAAGAAATCGTTTTCACAAGAAATCAATTGCAAAGATACACACACATATATATATATGTCTGTGTGTGTGGGTGTTTATGTGTATGCGTGTACAGATGTGTGAGTGGGTGTTTATGCCTAATTAGCTTTGTGTGTGTATGTGTGGGAGAGGGAGAGTGACGATGGATGAATAAGGAGATGGATTGAGAATTTGAGAGAGTCACTTCACTCGCATCAACCTTTAATTCTAGAGCGCAAATAAATTACTAATATTTATGAGTTTTACTTCCTGTCAAAACACTGTCTGTTTACATTAAAGACGATTGAAAATGAAAGACACATTAAAATTAACGACCAAAAAGAAATTAGTGACATTACAGGAAAATATTTAAATATTTGAAATTAACGTAAGTGCCTTTTCATAGAAGTTGATTGAGGAAATGATAAGGGAAGGAAATTGGTTTAATGAGCTTTTACAAGTATTTCAAGCAGTTTAAACAACAGGATTTTATTTTATTTTTTTTTAATTTTTTTTTGCTAATGAGATCATAATATTACTTAAGTGAAGTTTATAAAAAGTTAAATACAATCTTTAAAGTTGGAAGGACAGGCCTCTTTTGATGAATCATTATAGGAAATCCAAGCCTGGAATTCGAGGCAGGATGATATTAAGCCAATGATACAAATATATATATATATATATATATATATATATATATATATATATATATATATATGTGTGTGTGTGTGTGTGTGTGTGTGTGTGTGTGTGTGTGTGCGTGTGCGTGCGTGTGTGTGTGTGTGTGAAAATATATAGAAAATAGGAAAGTACTGGTTAGGTAAATAATCCAAAGTTCTTTAGTATTTTTGTTATTATTTTAAAAAAATAGTGTTCGATACAAAACTAGAGCATAAATATAATTATTTATTTAAAAATATGATTCCAATACGCTACATAAGAGTTCTCTTATGAAGCATGTTGGAATCATATTTTTAAATAAATAATTATATATATATAGTCTTAACAGAAATCTTATAAGTATAAGAAACTATAGTCACTCGGAAAACCTTCGGTATGTTGATTTGCAAAACCAACACCAATGGTATAAAAAAAAAAAGAAAGAACCATGAACATGTACGATAAGCGAAAAAAAAAACGTCCAGCATACGAGTTCAAGGCCCAAAGAAAAAAAAAACCGATGCGAGTATCTAAAAAGGCCCTAAGACGCGTAGTTTTACTGCGTGTGGAAGAATTAGAAAGAGGAGTGAGAACAAACGAAATGCAATCATGAAGATATTCGAATTTTCGAAGACTGAAGTGGGCTGGAAACATGGAACCGGAAATGAGATCAACAAACGAGAAGCGCGAGAAAAGAGACTGTTAGCATTGGAAATTACGGTTGTATCTCGGCAACTGTATATTGGCAAACCTCGTCCCCAGTCTAGTACTTTAATTCATAATGTCCAGGTACCATAGCGAAGACTTCATCCGTTCATCCATGAAAGTATTTACAGAAAAGGTACGGGAGAGAGGTTGGGCTTTATGGTGTTGGGAAATTGACTGAAGCCGACCAACCAGATCAAGAACAATAATATTTCTGATTCCTTTTTGGTGTTATCAAAGATCTCTAGATATAAGCCAGGTACACCAGATCATATATTCAGTCCTTTCTTTTATTCGCGGTATCTGTTGCTTCGGTTTCTGTTAACCGCGCAAGAACAGTAATGCTGGCGAAGAGATACTAGAAATTGATTGCTTTAATAAGATAGATGAAAGTTCTTTAGCTAATAAAAGAAAAATACATTGTATGATCACGCTGTCAAGATCTACGTTACATAATCTTATTATAGTGTATTGCTATAAAGGATATATGGATGATGGAATGGATAGCTACCCGAAACCAAAAGTCGGCCAGCCGAATTTGTTACGTACAATTACACAGAAAGATATGAATCCATCTTTCCACCTCCCAACTTTGCTTTAAATAGCAGGTACAGATGCACAGATGCCCGTTCACTTTTGCGTGGCAACCACTACAAGAGAAATATGTATCACATCCTATTCCGCCAGCGACAAGAAGTCCACAATGACTATAATCTCGACTACGTCCATTTACAATAATAATAAGAGTAATACAAAGTGTGTCTTCTTATTGACATGGAAGACACTGCAGACTGTAATGTATCTTTGAAAAACTTTAAAAAAAACTATCAAAATACAAGGATCTTGAGGTGGAAATCTAAAAAATCTGGCCCATTAGGACATCAATAATTCTAGTTTTAGTTTGAGAGCTCGAATTGATTGGAAAAGGTCCCGATAGTCTCAGTAAAATAATTCCTGTTAACCCAAACCTTAAAGAAATACAAAAAAATCTAGTTCCAAGTACAGTCCACACCTTATGAAAGGTTTTATCTATGTAACATTTTTGTGGTCTTCGGGGTTTTTTGGGGTTTTTTTTCCTAAAAAAATGTTCAGTGAAAAATGTCATTATGCCATTTATGACCTTAGATCTCTGGTTGGGTCTGGGAACTAAGTGTGTAGATACCAGAAATCAAAGGAAATAATAATAATAATAATAATAATAATAATAATAATAATAATAATAATTACTATTGCTATTATTATTATTATTTTCTTTGATTTCTGGCGTTTACAAATTTATTTCCATGTCCCGCCCACGGACCTAAGGTTAGAAATGGCATCAGATAAAGCCCTTCGTAAAGTGTGGGCTGTACTTGTCAGAACAATTTTTTGTATCTCCTTGAGGTATGGACTTCCAGGAATCCCTTCAATTAGTCTACTGCAATCTTTTCCAACCAATCCTAGGACTCCAACTACAACAGGGATTTTTGATGTTCCCATATGCCACATTTTCGAGATTTCTATTTCAAGGTCCTTGTATTTTGACAGCTTTTTGAATATCTTCAAAGATACATTGCAGTCAGCAGGGACTGCCATATCAATAAGGAGGCGCTGTTTTTGATTGTGGTCTTTAATAACAACATCTGGGCGGTTGGCTTTGATTGTTCTGTCAGTGTGTAGTGTGTAGTCCCATAGAATTGTAACAGGTCCTATCTCCGTAACCGGATCTGGGTGGTGTTCATACCAGTTTCTTTCAGTTTCATTCCCGAAGAAGTTGCAGATTTTCCAGTGCAGAGATGGGCCCACTCTGTCATACCGGGTTTTATATTCAGTGGGTGCCAATATCGTGCAACCTGATACAAGATCATCAATCGTTTCTGGATATTTATCACAGAATCTGCATTTTGAGCTGACACAATATTTTATTATATGTGCTTGATAATTCCTAGTGAGCAAGCATTGGTCCTGTGCAGCAAGGATAAAACCTTCAGTTTCAGCTTTCAACACTGCACTACGTAGTCACTGATGGGTACGGGTTTTATCTACGTCAGCTTGTTTGGTACGGACAGAGTATTGCCCATGGAGCGGTTTATCTTGCCATCGCTTCTGTATCTGGTCGGTTGCATTCGTCATTGCTGTCTTTTTAAAGTATTTTGCAGTTTCAGCCGGTGTATTGTGCTGTAGTTGCATCTCTACGCCCATTTAAAACTCCATTTTGAATTTGTTGGCTTCTTTTATTACGGAGTAAAGACGCTTACTACTTTCATGTTCCTTGACGCATACCATCATCCAGTCTTCTGTAGTTTCCAAGTATCTTTGGAGACCAATTGTTGTAGTTTTGTAGGACAGTTCTACTTGAACTAATCCTCTGCCTCATACGGATTATTATTATTATTATTATTATTATTATTATTATTATTATAATTTCCTTTTATTTCTGGCGTATACATATTTCTTTCCGGGTTCGAGATTTAGTTATGGTGGTATTACCGCCTTTCGCTTAGACATGTCTCTCCACGTTAATCTCTAGGAAGAAAACATATTACTTTACCTCTCGCACAAGACTAATATATATTTAATCATTTCAACCTCAAGGAAAGCAATACAGATATTAAAACTCAAGGGCTTCCTGGGTGTTAGAGAATATGAGTAACAGAAAACATTATAAAAATAATACAAGGTAACAATTCACCCCATTTAAATTTCTGAAGGTCAAAGTTGATTGGAAAGAAAGAAAGAAGCCGAACGAAAGTTCCACAAGCGATAAATGCGAGAGAAGAAACGATTTTCACAGAACTTTACGGTTATAGCTAGCCATTTCAATAGTAAAATGGTGTGACCTTGCCGCCAATCTAGTAATATGCATTTTCAATTTAGGTAAGCACTTTATCATTTCTAAACTTCAACAATGTGTTTTGTAGAACTATTTAGCTACTTCAGATAATGAAAACTAAACACTAGATTAATAATATTAAATATAGATTATGAATATTTGTTTTTGAATCCATGATATGCTCTTTTTCTTTGTTGTAGACGATGAATTCGAGTTAGAAACAGAAAGATATTTTTTTACAATCAAATACAATTTGCACATAATTGCTATATTCTATCAATGTTCCTACATTGCAGTTGGCAAATAGCCTCAAGGATGGAGACTTGAAACAACAGAGAAGACTTGAATTAACAGAGATATAATTCTAGAGAAGGGTGCTTACCAACCCATGAATGGATTATGTGAGCAATGATCAGGTTCTAAGAGTTAAAAAGAGATTTGACATTTCTCGAGTATATGATCATAACAGGAGTCTCTACTTAAAGGATATACGGAAGGCAAGAGTGGAAGAGGTAAACATCGAGTAGACTATTAAAAATATCTTGTATGAATTGATAAAAGAACATAGACTGCGATGTATAGTTATGAAATAGCATTGCTTCGCGATACAACAAGATAAGAAATTGTGAAGAGACGTCGTGAAGCAACATACCACATAAAATTAGAAGTCATTATTTACTAGGACTGAAATAAGACTATAAAACTTTTTACAGGACAGATAATTTAGGACGTTTATGATGATAATTTATTCTGTTTCGTAACACTAGGAGGCAATCTGAATTCTGACTCTCCAAAAGAAAGACAACTCTTTATTGAAAACTGGGTAAATCTTGATTATTCACAAATATTAAAAAGGAAAAGAAATTTACGGAGAACCCCCCAGATTCACGACATCCTAAAAGGACTTGAGAAAACATCTGATAATTTTTCTATTTTATTATTCATATTATTAGTAGTAATAGAGTTAGTAGTAGTAGTAGTAGTAGTAGTAGTAGTAGTAGAAGTAGTAGTAGTAGTAGTTAGCATATCGTCTTTTATTTAATTGCAAAGTGTATTTTCTCATAGGTAAGTTTGAATAGGGATATAATATATATGATTCTCTACCATCTGCGCTTCTAGGCCACCATTGGGGGACTTGGAACCAATCATCCATTCATATGGAATTCCCTCCACAAACACGCACACACATACAAACGCACACACACACACACACACACACACATACAAACGCGCACATACACACACACATACAAACGCACACACACACATCCACACACACACACACACACACACATATATATATATATATATATATATATATATATATATATATATATGGATTTCAAGTTTAGATCATATCGTTTTTAATTGTGCGTAGTGTCACCACAAATGTATCCACACGTTTCCCAGTGTCTGCTTTTTAACTTTAATTTTAGGTCAGCGAATCAGTAGTGATTTATGCATTTGAAAATAACTCATATTTATCTGTATCTCACTCATTTAAACCATTATTTAACTCGTCTCTTTAAAACTTTTCTCTGTTAAATTTTAATCCCCACCTTCACCTTTAGGACTTCCTATTCTTCTTCTGTTACACCCTCTCTCTACATCTTTCATACATTTCCTCTCATACTTGTTTCCCACTCCCACACATACATCCTCACTAAAATTTTCTTTTTTATAATCGGAGTTATATTTTCCGATTTCTTTTTTGAATTTGTAGGTCTGAGGAATTGGATCGTCAGTATGATTCCAATGTATTAAATTATAACCATGGAATATCAGTGTTTGAGCATATTACATTTTATTCTATCCTGGACATTGACTTCTACCTGAATTCTATCCTCTTGGCAATATATATATATATATATATATATATATATATATATATATATAGCATGGGCATGAACATCGCCGCTTGTTGTTGACCTCAGTATCTACACGCAGGCAGAGACAAGTTAACAGGAAACGGCGGCAATTTGTTATATGATTCAACGCACTCTTCAGTCCATGGTGATTGCTATGTAGAATGAAATGGACTGTTATTGATAATGGTGTCTACTTTTATATTTAAATACGTTCTATCTGATATTGAACACTTTTACCAATAAATACAGCATACCTTAAAACTATATTTTTATCATATATATATATATATATATATATATATATATATATATATATATATATATATGCAGTTCTATTTCAAGGCACTATTAACAACTCTGATTTATAGAGAAGGCGTAACATTGTCGTCTCCAATCTTTTGCGAGCTTTATATTTCTTGTTAAGAAACAAAGTACCCAGCTTCCATAATAGTAATGCGAAATTTGTATATTCTGTTAAACATCAATCTGCCGATCGAAGTTATTCCTCTGTATAATCTCCCATTTCAATTCAATGAGTTTAAATTAGGACGAACATGCCGGCAATTCATCGAATGAGTATTATGATTGCGCATTGTCTTGCAAACAATAATCTTATTCCTTAAGCGATGCGCTTCTTCTTATTCCTTTGTGCCTTTAAAAAATCAAGATATTTTAAACTATCATCTTAATACTATCTGGAGCCCGCCATAATAACATTTATCTACAATCTTACTTCAAAATATCCAACCACAGTCTTTGCTTCAGTCGCCTTGCTGTCGAACATAGCACGATATTTGTCGTTGACGGAAACACGGTGAAACAGACTTGATGTATACTTTTGCCAATTTCATTAAGCCTATCTTGTGGGTGTCTTTTTACAATGATTTACTTAATTTTTGTCTTTTAAATTTATGGGTCTCACATGTTTTGAACTTTGACTTAGGGTCCGACATCATGCGACAGTGTCGGATGTTAACTTCCGTTTATTTTGCAATAAGCAGCGCCGTTTTATATTGTGCAAGCTCTATAGGTATCGCTGATTTCGCTTGCAACCAAAACATCAGTTTTACGATCCAATTCACGACTACAATTTCGCAACGTGGCTATTAAAACGAGACCTTAAAATCCAGGACATCTCATAAAAATGTCTATCATTTATATGAATCCGCAAAGCACGAACCAGTTTTCATGGCAACTTCGTACATATGTGTTTCCATCATTTAGTATTTTTTTTTATCTTTTGCATTCGAAAGACATACTTAATTTACATATAGATAAAATATTAAGTGTTTAATAATGTGATGGCTAGGTCAAATTGGTCAATTTATCCAATCCTATAGGGAAAAAGGATTTAACTAAATGGGATAATAGCCTACCAGATTAGAGCTTTGGTGGCATTATAATTATGAGTTTAATCACAAAGTAGGTTAATTCTTATTTACCGGGTGTAACAGAATAATTGTCGAAATCGTGTAAAAGAAAAATAGTTCAATTGTTAAATTAAGCTAGGAACCGTTATTGCTTAGAAATCATTAAACTTATTCTCCAAGATTTTTATAACACTGCTGCGCTATACTTTGAGCAATGAGAATGTATAATTACTCTCTCGGCTTAACAGAAGAATCGTAATGAAATCGGTCATAATCGAAAATGGCATATTCATCATTAATTAGTCATAGCTAAGGAACGGAAGCTCATAAATGAATGAAATTATGGTCATATATATATATATATATATATATATATATATATATATATATATATATATATATATATATATTATACCAGGATCAATTTGAAGCTTATTCAAGATGAACTTTGTCATCTCTATCCATCTAACTTTACGTCCTGGTGTAAAACAGTGCCTCACAGATTTCACGTAAGATTTTATTTTCAAGTCTTTCTTTAACTGATCTTTGAGCAGTCTTAGCTGAAACTCCTTCCTCAAACAACAAACGTCTTCTGAATTGAGTTGGATCTTTTCTAATTGATGTCTTTAGCAGTAATTTGAAATGATGATCCCACTTTCTGTTGTGGCCTCCTTCTTCTCTACTGCTCGCTGTTTTTAAAACTTACTCACCGTTCTCTTGGTAGTTCTTGAATGGTCTTTGAAGATGGAAGCCAGAGTATGAATGTTGGTACCATTTCTGAAGGCTTGAATGATCTTTTTCCTCTCACCATTGCTCAGTTGAGATACATGGATATGACAGAAAAGGATTTTTACCATTTGTCTTTCTAGATGACTGTTTTCAGTGATTCTTGTCACAAATGATGTCTAAACGTCTGAAAGCCTGGAAAAAGAAACTCAATTAGTTTGGTGGTGTTTTAGATATTAAACATTTTGTGGGATGGACAATTATGCTGTTACACGATTTGGACGATTTTGGACGATTTTGCTGTCACACGCAGTATAGTCAATGGAACTGAACGGGAAAAAAACTGAACATCACTAAATAATATCAAGATAACATAGGCATCTCACCTAGACATGGACAGAGAAAATATAGCAATCTCTTTCCGTAGATTAAATAAAGCGTTACTTCAAAATACCCTGAAAGTTACCCTATCGCCAATATATTAACAAAAATGGCGTGGCATAATAGTCGAGAGGTTTTCAGAATAAAGATAAAGGTCATAGCAATGATTAGAATGCTAATAATATCAAAAAGAATTAACACGATGTAGGCATAGGTTATTAGATTTACAATGGAACCGAACTATTTGGCATAGTTCCGATTAACGCTAGGTTCAAAAGTCAAATATAATCACATTACAGAAAAAGTAGATATATTCCAGGCTCATACTTGAGTAAGAACGTAGGTATCCGTCCGAGTCATACTTGAGTCAAACATAGCTACAGGTCCTGGTCATACTTTAGTCAAAACGTAGATATAGGTCCGGATCATACTATAGTGAAAGCGTAGATATATGTCCAGGTCATAATGGAGTCAAAACGTAGATATATGTCCAGCTCATAATGGAGTCAAAACATAGATATATGTCCAGGTCATAATGGAGTCAAAACATAGATATATGTCCAGGTCAAAATGGAGTCAAAACGTAGATATATGTCTGGCTCATAATTTAGTCAAAACATAGATATAGGTACGGGATATGATGGAGTCAAAACGTAGATATTGGTCGGATTTATACGCCTAAATATAAATTTCTATATAGAAGGTACCCTCATTTTGGGGTCATAATCTTTATAGATATGTAACAAGAATAATACTTGGTTTGGTTTGGTTTGGTTTGTTTTACGTCATATCAACCTCAATGGGTTATTTAATGCTGACAAAATTTCTATTGCTGTTAATATGTTTTTCTTCAAAAAACTACTTCTGGGAATAGTTTTCCTTGAAGAAATCTATGGCTGGTCATATTTTATTTTCAAAGAATGTATAATTCTTAGTATTGCTGATAATAATTTTTCCTTGAAAACATATTGCTGGTAATAATTTTTTTATTACAAAGTATTTCTGGTATTAAAACCTATTTTACACAAGTTTGGGTGTTAACTATTTGCCCATAAATGGGACCCTAACAAGAGCTAACACCCCGGATCAGGGTGAACCTGGGAACACCAGCAATTAAGAGGTGGTTTCACGCTCCTCAAAACCTCCTGATCAGAGGCCTTGCTGTTGGACGTAGTTTATCGTCTTACCCTGGACGCGGGTGTAGTTTATCGTCTTAACCAAGACGCAACAAGAATAATATATTTGTATATTATAATAAAGACGCATATATTTGTGTGGATTAATTTAATATGGATTGTATTGTGTGAAGCCGCATTTCCCTTTTTAATCAATAATACTTACGTATTCATTATATCGCTTCTGTAGAGATGTGTTGTTATTATTTAGGTGTAAATGCATGATGGGCTGATAGTATAATATGAGAAATATACAGATTCCGGTGGTATGGAGCATGACTATTAATCTATTTAAAAAGAAATACACGTTTGGTAACTTTACATTTAACATATACTTCGTTTTATCTGCGCTGTTTCCATGATATCAAATGAAATCTGAATAGCTTGAAAATTAAATCTACTGAAAGACAGATACACAAACACATACATACATACATACAAATATATATATATATATATATATATATATATATATATATATATGTGTGTGTGTGTATACATATATATATATATATATATATATATATATATATATATATATATATATATATTTGTGTGTGTGTGCGCGCGCACACACGCATGTATAACCCGGATATAAGAGAGTTATCGGGACCGAAGAATAAGTCTCTTATATCCGGGTTTGGTCTAATTTATATTAATTAACACAGGCTCTAATTTGGGACCAGGGAAATCTCTCTTATATCCTGGTCTCTTATATCCGGGTTACACTGTATATGCGGTGAGAAAGGAGGGAGATAGAGAGAGATATTAACAGCCCGTGAAAAAATAGATAGATAGATAGATAGATAGATAGATAGATAATGAAGAGAATGAGATAGATAGATAGATAGATAGATAATGAAGAGAATGAGATAGATAGATAGATAGATAGATAGATAGATAGATAGACAGACAGACAGACAGACAGACAGACAGACAGACAGATAGATAGATAGATAGATAGATAGATAGATTATTTTGGTTTCTTTGTTTATTCTTTCTTGGCTTTTCGTTTTTTGCCGTTTTAAGTATTTCTGCTTCTCAGGATTTTTGTTAGTGGAGTTGGGTTAGGTTGTTTTATTTACTGTTTAATATAGATATAATAGAATAGAAAATGTAAAAAGAGAACGAAAGAATAAAGTATATAAAATAATTATTCCATTTGTTAAAAAGGAATCATTTGTGCTTAAAATACACTTATCTCTACTCATTTAATAACGATTGGTAATAAAATAGCATTAGGTACTTTTATAGATTGCATTAAAGATTTGATTGCTATAAGCGAAATAAATATTTATTACTCTTTCCCTAATGTAACCAGCATTGTCTTTTGTGACAAACTAAATGCTATCGAAGAAGAACTCTCGAGTAAATATATTAAAAGTAAATAATCTCTAGCCTGGGTTCTGATCTCGATCATGGTCAAGAAAAACGAAGTACAGGAAGATCTTGTACATTGCGATAAAATATGGCAAAATATATATGCATTACTACAAAGTAACAGAAAGTAGTTATCACTTAAGAAAAGGAAATTAGCGTTAAAATAAAGACGAAAATTAGCGTCGGAACCAAGACGAAAATGAGTGTAAGAAGCAAGATATAACAGTCGTTGGAATTATAAAAAATGAATGTTCGAAATCAAAACAAAAATGAGCCTCAAAACGAAGAGAAAAATGGGACGTCGGAAACGAGGCAAAATTCAGCGTTGGAATCGAGAGAAAATGATCGTCAGAATAAAATGTAGGTCGGAATCAAGACAAAAATTAGCGACGCAATCAAGATATAATTGAGTGTCAGAATCAATTAACAAATAAGCGTCGGGAACATGATAAAATTAGGCGTCGGAATCAAGACAAAAATGAGTGTAGGAAGCAAGACATAAATGAGATTTGAGATCACGACAAAATACACCATCGGAATATAAGCAAAAATGAGGGTCAGAAACTAGGAGAAAATTCGCGTCGGTATCAAAGCAAAAATCAGTGTCTTAACACAAAAATGAGTGGCGGGAGAATGAAATGACTGTCGCTATCAAGACAAATTTGACTGTCTGAAGGAAAACTAAAATGAGCGTCGGAATCCAAACAATAATCAAGTGAAAAATTAATGTTGGAATCAAATGAAAATGAGTGTTTAAATAAAGATGAAAATGAGCGTTGAAATAAAGACGAAAATGAGCGTTGAAATAAAGATGAAAATGAGCGTTGAAATAAAGATGAAAATGAGAGTTGAAATAAAGATGAAAATGAGAGTTGAAATAAAGATGAAAATGGGCGTGCGCATCAATACAAAGATAAATATCGGAATGAAGAGAAAAAAAAATGAGCGTCGGAATCAAGACATTAATGAAAAAAGACATAAAAATGACAGAAATGAGCAGCGGAATTAAGACGGAAATGAGCAGCGGAATTAAGACAAAAATGAATGCTGGAATCAAAATTAGGTCTTGATTCTGACATTTAATTTTAAAAGCAAAACACACACGTACAAAATGAAAACCAAAGAAAAAAAAAATTGGCTTATTTGTATGCGGTGCAAATAAAGATGCAAAAATTTGCTCTCTACGTACACAACTTTGATTCTGATATTCGATAAAAAATAATTATCTAATAAATGTAACAAACCTTATATATATATATATATATATATATATATATTAAGGTTTGTTACATTTATTAGAAAAGCTATTTTATATTATTACAGACACACACTCACAAATATATATATATATATATATATATATATATATATATATATATATATATATATATATATATATCTGTGTGTGTGTGTCTAAGATGTGGTATTTAAATATTTGCACTATTTACATTCTTCGGATGGTTGCCATATTCACAATGTTTCGTCCGTTGTACGCTCCGTCTGTCTTCAGGTGACTGAAATTTCAAACCGATCACTTTATTTAGTCTCTTACGGGTGTCTCAGTTTAATTCAACTGTTTTTTTTTTATCACTAGTGCAGTAGCTAGGTATTGAACTCAGAACACATTGGGTGAATTCAATTGATCCAACCTATGCTTTTATCCACTGGACTGTGTGTCCTTTAGGACATCAGTCTATGAATGTTTTGGACTTACAAACTTAATTTCTTAGAATTTTTTTCTTTTTTTTTTTACTAGAGCTCATATTGCAATCTTGTTGTTCTTATGTATTTTCTGTCACACTACGTATTACTGGTTCCCGTATTGTATTTATTTCTATGCTTGTTCAGGTTAGGGGATTTTTGAGCCTTAGCATATGTACTGATGCCTTAAGTTTTTATATTTTACACTTATAGTCCCTATCTATTATTCCAACGTCATCACACATGGGGCAGTGATATCCATTTTTCCCTCCATATGTGGTCAGCTACGTCTATTTTTTCTATTTCCCCTCGTGTTATGGCTTTACGATGTTTTGTAGTCTTATCTTAACAGGGCGGTATCTTTCTCTTTTATATTTCTTACCACAGCTGCACAGGATGGCGGGCACACAATTCTTAGTTATATTCTCATCTATAGGAAGCCTTAAATTGCATTTATATATTCAGATTAAACTTGTGTGGAAACCTTGGTGCCGGAAGGAAGTTTCACATGGAAGTTTCTACTGCGAGAAAAGAAACTGTTAGCATCAAATTTACGGCTTCTTCTAGCCAGCTCAACTGTAAATTGATGACATCTCGACTCCAGTCTAGGACTACGCTTAAATTAAAAAATGCCAGGTACCATAGCGAAGAGTTCATCCGAACACTTTTCATGAAACTATTTATAGTAAAGACACAGAGAGGCAAACTTACGGCTGGGTGAAAGTGACTGAACCAAACTAATTGCTGATTCTTGTTTGGATCTTATCAAAGGTAATAGCAGTGGCGCCGGACGATATGTGGCAACAATATTCTAAGGATTCGACAAATAGTAGAATTATAGATATGAAAGAAAGATCGATTATATATATATATATATATATATATATATATATATATATATATATATATATATATATATATATATATATATACATACATATATATATATATATATATATATATATGTGTGTATATATATATATATATATATGTATTTATATATATATATATATATATATATATATATATATATATATATATATATATATATATATATATTATGAGGTATTGTAATTATTTACACTATTTACATTGTTCGGATTGTTGATTAACGTAATCCAGTGACTTGACCCAAAGGGTTGTATGTTCAATACCTACAGGAGAGGTGAACACTAACTTAGAGTGTTGAGTTAAAGGGAAATAACTGATATTGTGATATCCAGAAGAGTCATGCCATGTGGAACTAGAACAATTTAAACCGGTGGACGAAATAAAAGGTTCGTTTCGAAATTTCTTTCAATCACCTGAAGTATACCGGAGCTTACTTCTACTTATACTAATCCTGCATATATATATATATATATATATATATATATATATATATATATATATATATATATATATATATATATATATATATATATATATATATATATATACTTAAAAAATCAGCATGTCAGTTGAATTCGCTAACTTGGTTTCAAATTTACATTATCCTCAGGCGAGTTTGTATTTAATGATTACTTCATTGTTTTTTGTTGTTTTTAAGATAAAAAAAACAACGAAAGAACGCTATATAATTATTTTTAAAACTAAAAAAAGCAAAAAAAAATACGACGTTTGGTGTAATGGAAAGAGAGGGGGAGAATGTGAAGAAGAAAAAGAAGGGTGAAGAGAAGAAAAGCAAGTGTCTTGTAAATGCATCGGTCAGGGGTTAAATTACATTTTTTCGTCAGCCTCATATGCACTTTATGAGAAAACTTTTCTTATATGTAAACAAGGTCTTTAGACTTTGGATTTCTAGTTTAAAAGGTTTTTTCGATCCGGAAATGTCATAATCGGTTATTTTTCCTGTTGACAGATGTTGCAGATATGGCTGTCGTTGTCGTACAGTTTTGATTTTTTCTTTTAATTTCCACCTAATCAACGGATACCCTTTTTTATTTTATTTTAAATTCCACGCATGATCAGCTAGTTTGGTAGAATATCTAAAATTTGCTAGCTTAAAAGACGATTTATCATTGTATCATTTACGTTTAAAGGTACCTTCTGTACATCCTATGTACGTTTTATTAGGTTGGTGCAAAAATAATGACGTAATAATGTCGTTTGTTGACGTTAAAAATACGTCAAAAAACGACATTATTACGTCATTGTTTTTGCACCAATCTCATAATAGCCAAAATAAAGCGTGCATAAAATAAAATTTCATAAAATACCCTCTCTCTGGATGTCCAGTTTGGACGTGACCGGAATAACATAGTTGTCTGTAATAGTGACTTTCACCTCCGCGATAACTGTCTTCAAAGAGTTCTTGGTAATGTGAGGGCGATGTTTCTCCATCGACGATGCACCGAACTTAGAAGTCTAAAGGATCAAAATCTTCCTGTTGCAACCTGCATGGCTACCTCTTCAGTTTCGGACGTGTCTACAAATGTCTAGATGGCGATAATGATTGTCACGCCTTGAGAAATCAAATCCGCTAGTAGGACATATCCGTCGTTGATTAGCGGCCGCGGAAACGTTACCACGCTGAGTGGTGTATCTAAGAGACAGCCTTACTTTCAACAAGCTGGAGATTTCCGAGTTACTGTCGTTTCACTTTTTTTAACTCAGTATGTAATATGCCATGTTAATTTTCTCGATACGTTTAAAAGAAAAATATTAAAATTTAGTACATGTCGCGCAACATTACGTTAGGTCATATTTAATTATGGTTCATAAAACGTTCTTTTTTAATATAATTTCTATATGCACTATTAGGTTTAGAAAACTTAATGGCCAAAACCAGTTCTAAAAAACCTTACCCAGTATCTCAATCGTAACAGCTTTTTAGTCGGTTCGAGAAATTTTCATCTTTACCTCTAAAAAAAAAAAAAAAAAAAGAGAAATTGAAAAAAATATGGCTTTGGAAAGTCAAGATAAAACCCGTTCACCAAGGGCTGTTTTCTGAAGCTCAAAATAGATTGGTGTAAGTATAGAAAGTAAGAAAACCCATTAACTATTTATTATCCCTACCACCAGAGGGCGTAAGTTAGAATACTTGCGTCAGTATTCTAACTATTTTAGTCTTAGAATTTCTGAGTATCTAAGCTGAAGTATTTTTTGTTATTGATTTTGCACATTTTTTTTTATATTCTCTGTTGGATATCATAACTTTCTTCGTCGATCCAGTAAGCTGACCTTTAAAGAAAACGGCCGGAGTTCAATTTTCGGCAAGTGTGTTTTATTTCTGATATGTCGCATTTTACATTGGAGGAAGACAAACACGAGACATTCAGAAAAGATTCACAATTAAATATCAAAATGTTTAACCTTGAAAATCACAATGAAACCTATACAAACAAGGTAATATAAAATATAACACTATCACATAAACAATTATCGTTATATATTCAAAATAATTTCGTGAAATACATCTGTTTGATGCTTTGGCACATAACGTCAGTATAGTTTTTGTCGTGATCATTCGGATTTTCGGGCCTTTCAACGTTATAGTCACTCTCCACGGTGACCCAACCGATATTGATTGAATATCAACTTGTATGATATCCATCAGCAACAACTACTCATAATATACTTAGCAAACTGTGACTCCTCTGGCATTTAATAGTCCAATCACGAACAACTTCCGGTTCACCAGCTTCTACACACTTGCATAAAACAGGACACAAAAGCAGTAAACGTTTCGCTCCCTTAGGAGATGTGGGGACACTCTCGATTTGAAGTGACAAATAACGATCTTTCTTTCCCTCATTGAGGTATACACACTCATATAAAGATAGAACTGAATCTAGCCAATAGTAATTCTCCTTATCCTGATTTCGTCCATGCCAATCATTTAATGGAATGGTAAAGGCATGAAATGACTTCGAGTAGTTGTCACGCTGCCGCAGCGGTTTTCAAAATCATGAATAGGTTTTTAAAATTCACACAACAGGGAGGAGGCTGATAATAATAATTTTTGTGCATATTATATATATATATATATATATATAATATATATATATATATATATATAGTTTAAATTGTCAGAAGCAGTGCTCAACATTAATAGGTATAATCTTCCTGTTTCTGTTATTCTTCCTAGAATAACTATAATTTTCTACATACTTAATCTCATAAGATCTATAACATCTATCACTAAGGAAGTTATTATAAACAGTTTTATACTTGCTGGTTATGATCTTTCTGTTTCTGTTAATATATATATATATATATATATATATATATATATATATATAATTTACATTAACCAGAAAAAAATGGCTTAGACAGAACCGTCTATCTTTTTAAATTTGGATTTTTTTAATGTAACTATAACAACAAGAACATTTCGATTTCACTTTTGCCTTGAAAAAGTCGGAAGACGAAACGCATTGGCAAAATCTAAGATCTTTTTTCCAATTGTCATTTTATTTATACCATATATATATATATATATATATATATATATATATATATATATATATATATAGAAAGGTTATGTTAAAAATGACGAAATGAGATAGGAACAAATCGTCGATCTTAATTTCATTTTTTTTCAACCCCCCTCTCTATCTCTCTCTCTTGATAGATAGGTAGATAGATAGATAGTGAGAAAAAGAAGGGAAGAGAGAATCGGTATAGATACAAATATAAAAATGAGATATGAATATGCCATCGATTTTACGTTACAAATTTCAAATATTTTTATTTTTCTCTCTCTCTCTCTCTCTCTGTCTCTCTCTCTCTCTATCTCTTTCTATCTATCTATCTAACTCTGTATATGTGTGTGTGTGTGTTTAGAATGTTTTTTCTTTTGCCGTACGTAATTTTTTTAGGTAAGATTATATCTATGTTGGTTGCATATGTGTACAGGGGTTTCTTACAGGATTTGAATAAAAAAAGAAACAATTGTAAATTCCGTGGCACATAATAATGATATAAGTTTAGCAGAATTTGACCCACAAATAATATAACGAGTGCAGGACGGGAAAAGGTAAACTGCCAGTCACCCACCTAACAAGCATGTGTAAATGGATAGGAATATTTCCAACAACTGCGAATCATAGGATGTCAATGAGAGTTATAATCCTCAATGTCTAGAAGGAACACGACATTAAAGAGGAAAAAAGCAGAGAGTTTAGATCTTTATTTGGTCTGAGGCAAAGAAAGAAGATATTTCCAGCCAATCCTTGTTGAACGATGCACCTGCTCTCTTGAAAAGATTTGACATCCTAGAATTTCACTAAGGGTCGCTACTCAAACAGTGGATACCCGGTGGCGGGAAACATAACTCAGCTACGAAACAAGCTAAAACATGCAACGTTATGATTATATAATGTATATATATATATATATATATATATATATATATATATATATATATATATATATATATATATATATATATTTATATATTAGGAGGCAAGGTGATGTAATGGATAGCGGCTTATATATATATATGTGAGTTGTGACACGATCGCAAAAGCGTGGAACCCAGGATCACAAGCTCACAACAATCCGACCAAATATGTTAGCTCTATCTCTGATATTGAGCGCTTTCTAATAAGTACTGCGCAACTGCGCATATAATATATAAATGATAATATATATATAATATTACATATATATATATATATATATATATATATATATATATGGTGAAGTAATGGATAGCGGCTTATATATGTGTATATATATATATATATATATACACACACACACACACACATGTATATATATATATATATATATATATATATACATACAGACACATAGACACGCACGCACACACACACACATATATATATAAAATTATCTTTGCAATAATTTCCGATCACTGGTAATACTGTTCATTCTCAATGTAATGTACCATAGGACAACAAAAATATTACTATATAATAATGAACGAATTTCTTATACACATTTTAACCATTCAGTCATATAAGTGCCACACATGATACATGCTTGGGAGATCATGTATCTTTCGATACATGATTGACGAGGCAGATTGCCTTTTGTTTCTGAGGTAGACTGGTTGTCAGCTAAGTCTAAATAATCAAGTCTGTCCTGCTTTTCAACCCATAGCGGGGGAGATAAGTGATGGGTACCTTCCCGAAGGCTATTTATGCTTTTGAATCTGAGGAATTCGACTGGATTAACTTACGCACAAATAACCTTGGCAAAGAGATGGATCCTTATGTCACACCGGAAAAAAAAACGAAAATCAAATGTATTGCTATACATATATATATAATTGTAAGACAATAGCTAGATGAAGTAACCATTGCCACTAACGTCATACCATTATGTGGGAGAGATTTTTGCCGCACTATGTGTAAAGAAATAAGGTAAAAAGAAAAAATAATACATGAAAACGGAAGACAAGTCTTTGTCTTCTCACCGGACTTACTCAACCTATACAGAGAGGCGATTCTGAGTGAACTAGAAGGCCCTAACAGGATTCATTATTGTTAATGCAATTTACCCATGCATCCATGGATTCTCCCAGCTATAAATAGGAGCAGGTACTGCCTTTTGGAGAGAGAAGTTTCCAGCAGTCAGCTTTCAGAGTCGGACCGAACATTCTTGCTGTAACACTCGTTTGTATATGTTTGTATTACTGTTTCTTCTAATATATTTGTTTAACATAATGCCTCTCTTTGTGTCTTTATTTCTGGCCCTAACAAGGCCACAGCTATTATCAATCGTCACAAGTTTAACTACATAAGATATGCAGATGACACAGTGTTGATACCAGACACGGAAAGAGAGCTACAGGCGCTCCAACAGAAGGGAGTGAAGGAAAGCGAGAAGAAAGCACTAAACATCAATTGCAAGAAGGCATAATGCATGCTTGTTAGCAAATCGATGAGCCCAAAGTGCATATTGAAAATCGGAGATGCCAGAAACAAACAAATGCGGAAATGTAAATATCTGGGAAGTTTTTAATAGAGAACGGAAAGTGTGACACTGAAATCCGAAGTCTTATTGTGATAGCCAAGGATGTCTTCCAAAAACTAGGCAAAGTACTCAGAAACAGAAAACTTTGCTATAAACAAATAAAAAAAGTACTAAGATGTTATGTGGTATCTGTCCTCCTGTATGGCAGTGAGTCCTGGACAATCTCCTCAAAGATGAGGAAGACCTGAAGCAACAGAAATGCGGTTCTACAGAAGGATTCTAAGTATTTCATATAAGCAACGACGAAATTGTAGAGAATATGGAACAAAAAAGACACTATACTTAACATAAGGAAAAGACAGTTGAGGTTTATGTGACATAAAATGAGGAAAGAGGGCTTGGAAAATCTGATACTCTCAGGACAGATTATTGAACCTGTACAGAGAGGCCATTCTGAATGAACTAGAGGCCCTAACAAGATCCATTATTGTTATAGTAATTTACCCACGCACGAATGGACTCTCCATGCTATAAATAGGAGCAGGTACTAGCAAGGGAGGAAATGAAGGTTATAACAGCGAACTTTACTAAACGGATGAAGGAACAGAGTTTAGAAGAAATAACAGAAAAACAAAATTTATGAAGTGATACATGAGACAGGAAGTTGTGGAGAACCATGTCTTTCCTTGGATTCTCATGTGTGAGAATGATTTTGTTTTAGTGAGTGTAAGTTTGTGCGTCTTTGAATGAAAGGGTTTGGGTATATAAATATTTTCATCCCCAAAATGTTAATTTAATTTAGCGAAATCTAATCTTAAGTTCGGTTTTTACCATCTGATCTTAACGTTAATTTCTGCTATTTAACGTTAAAATTCAGTTTCTTCTATACAATCTTAAAGTCATTACCCACCATCTAGACTTAACTTCAGCTTCCAACCATAGATTTCAAATTTACTTACGAATATCTAACCCGAAAGCCTTTTTGGATAGTCAAGGATGCATTTCAAAACTAAGCAAATTACTAAGAAATATAAAAGAAGAAAAATCATTGAAAGCAAATTACTAAGAAATAGAAAAGAAAAGAAAGCAAAGTACTAAGAAATCGGAAAGAAGCAAAGCAAAGAAAGGAAGTAATAAGAAATAGAAAGGAAGGAAAGCAAAGAGAGCAAAGTATTAAGAAATAGAAAGGAAGGAAAGCAAAGAGAGCAAAGTAATAAGAAATAGAAAGGAAGGAAAGCAAAGAGAGCAAAGTATTAAGAAATAGAAAGGAAGGAAAGCAAAGAGAGCAAAGTATTAAGAAATAGAAAGGAAGGAAAGCAAAGAGAGCAAAGTATTAAGAAATAGAAAGGAAGGAAAGCAAAGAGAGCAAAGTATTAAGAAATAGAAAGGAAGGAAAGCAAAGAGAGCAAAGTATTAAGAAATAGAAAGGAAGGAAAGCAAAGAGAGCAAAGTAATAAGAAATAGAAAGGAAGGAAAGCAAAGAGAGCAAAGTATTAAGAAATAGAAAGGAAGGAAAGCAAAGAGAGCAAAGTATTAAGAAATAGAAAGGAAGGAAAGCAAAGAGAGCAAAGTAATAAGAAATAGAAAGGAAGGAAAGCAAAGAGAGCAAAGTATTAAGAAATAGAAAGGAAGGAAAGCAAAGGGAGCAAAGTAATAAGAAATAGAAAGGAAGGAAAGCAAAGAGAGCAAAGTATTAAGAAATAGAAAGGAAGGAAAGCAAAGAGAGCAAAGTATTAAGAAATAGAAAGGAAGGAAAGCAAAGAGAGCAAAGTATTAAGAAATAGAAAGGAAGGAAAGCAAAGAGAGCAAAGTATTAAGAAATAGAAAGGAAGGAAAGCAAAGAGAGCAAAGTATTAAGAAATAGAAATGAAGGAAAGCAAAGAGAGCAAAGTAATAAGAAATAGAAAGGAAGGAAAGCAAAGAGAGCAAAGTATTAAGAAATAGAAAGGAAGGAAAGCAAAGAGAGCAAAGTATTAAGAAATAGAAAGGATGGAAAGCAAAGAGAGCAAAGTATTAAGAAATAGAAAGGAAGGAAAGCAAAGAGAGCAAAGTAATAAGAAATAGAAAGGAAGGAAAGCAAAGAGAGCAAAGTATTAAGAAATAGAAAGGAAGGAAAGCAAAGAGAGCAAAGTATTAAGAAATAGAAAGGAAGGAAAGCAAAGAGAGCAAAGTATTAAGAAATAGAAAGGAAGGAAAGCAAAGAGAGCAAAGTATTAAGAAATAGAAAGGAAGGAAAGCAAAGAGAGCAAAGTATTAAGAAATAGAAAGGAAGGAAAGCAAAGAGAGCAAAGTATTAAGAAATAGAAAGGAAGGAAAGCAAAGAGAGCAAAGTAATAAGAAATAGAAAGGAAGGAAAGCAAAGAGAGCAAAGTATTAAGAAATAGAAAGGAAGGAAAGCAAAGAGAGCAAAGTATTAAGAAATAGAAAGGAAGGAAAGCAAAGAGAGCAAAGTATTAAGAAATAGAAAGGAAGGAAAGCAAAGAGAGCAAAGTATTAAGAAATAGAAAGGAAGGAAAGCAAAGAGAGCAAAGTATTAAGAAATAGAAAGGAAGGAAAGCAAAGAGAGCAAAGTATTAAGAAATAGAAAGGAAGGAAAGCAAAGAGTGCAAAGTATTAAGAAATAGAAAGGAAGGAAAGCAAAGAGAGCAAAGTATTAAGAAATAGAAAGGAAGGAAAGCAAAGAGAGCAAAGTATTAAGAAATAGAAAGGAAGGAAAGCAAAGAGAGCAAAGTAATAAGAAATAGAAAGGAAGGAAAGCAAAGAGAGCAAAGTATTAAGAAATAGAAAGGAAGGAAAGCAAAGAGAGCAAAGTATTAAGAAATAGAAAGGAAGGAAAGCAAAGAGAGCAAAGTATTAAGAAATAGAAAGGAAGGAAAGCAAAGAGAGCAAAGTAATAAGAAATAGAAAGGAAGGAAAGCAAAGAGAGCAAAGTATTAAGAAATAGAAAGGAAGGAAAGCAAAGAGAGCAAAGTATTAAGAAATAGAAAGGAAGGAAAGCAAAGAGAGCAAAGTATTAAGAAATAGAAAGGAAGGAAAGCAAAGAGAGCAAAGTATTAAGAAATAGAAAGGAAGGAAAGCAAAGAGAGCAAAGTATTAAGAAATAGAAAGGAAGGAAAGCAAAGAGAGCAAAGTATTAAGAAATAGAAAGGAAGGAAAGCAAAGAGAGCAAAGTAATAAGAAATAGAAAGGAAGGAAAGCAAAGAGAGCAAAGTATTAAGAAATAGAAAGGAAGGAAAGCAAAGAGAGCAAAGTATTAAGAAATAGAAAGGAAGGAAAGCAAAGAGAGCAAAGTATTAAGAAATAGAAAGGAAGGAAAGCAAAGAGAGCAAAGTATTAAGAAATAGAAAGGAAGGAAAGCAAAGAGAGCAAAGTAATAAGAAATAGAAAGGAAGGAAAGCAAAGAGAGCAAAGTATTAAGAAATAGAAAGGAAGGAAAGCAAAGAGAGCAAAGTATTAAGAAATAGAAAGGAAGGAAAGCAAAGAGAGAAAAGTACTAAGAAATATGAAAGAAGCAAAGAAAAGAAAGTGAAAAACTAAGAAATTGAAAAGAAGCTCGGCAAAGAAAGCAAAGTATTAAGAAATAGAAAACTTCGTTAGAATCAAGGAGAAGAGTAAACTCTTTCGTGATATCTGTCCACCCGTATGACATTGAGTGCTGGAGAATCTCCTCAATGATGAAGAAGACACTTGAATAATCAGAAATGTGGAAGGATGCTGAATAGACCATGGGCCAAATATGTTAGCAATCAACAAAACTTAGAGAAAACGGAAACAAAAGAAGAATTATACTTACATCAGAAAGAGACTGTTGAGGTTTTTTTGGCAAATAATGAGGAAGGAAGGATTGAAGAATCTGATACTCACGGGACAGTCTGAAGGTAAGAAAGACAGGGGAAAACAACACATAACCTACTTAGTGAGCTTGAGTAAAGAGATGGCGAAACAGGGTTCAAGGGAATCAACAGAAATAGAAAATGTATTAAGAGATACAAAGGACAGGAAATTGTGGAGAGCCATGATCGCCTACGTCCTGAGGAGACACAGCACATAAAGAAGTATCATATTTAAACTAAGAGTTAAAAATGGAAAGACAAAGCCATGAAGTAACATTTGAAAAAGCAAGTAAAAACAAATGCTTATCTATAGAGATATGCAAATGATGTAAAATAAAGTATGAATGGTTATAAAGAGGAATGAAAAAAAAAAAACATAACAAAACAACGTTGAAAAACAAACGTAGGAAGAAAATGGGTAACATAAATAAAATTTCAAAGAGAGAAAGTTTGGCAAAAACAAAACAAGTCAAGAATAAAATGTTAAAGAAAGATCGGAACCCAAGAAAGATACAATTAAAATGTTACGGAAAGAACAAGCGATAAAGTAAATACATTGAGTCAATTGCTTCGTCCACCGCAAGGAAAGTTGGCTCCCTGTGCCGCGCCAGGAAATTTTTTCCCCGGAATCGATCCTCCAGATCTACAAAGCAACAATTCGCCCTTGCATGGAGTATTGCTGCCATATATGGTCTAGTGCCCCTTCTGTTTGCCTCGGGGTTCTTGATAGGCTCCAGAGGCGGATATGCAATGTAGTTGGTCCTGCTCTGGCATCTCGTCTACAGTCACTTTCTTACAGACGCGCCGTCGCCCCCCTCTGTCTGTTCTACAAATACTTTCATGGAAATTGCTCCTAGGAGTTGCATTCGCTGGTTCCCAGTCGTCATGAGTTCAAGCGCCCTACTAGGCTGGCAGCCCGCTCTCACCCCTTCACTGTCGAAACTCCTAAATGTAGCCGTCTCTTCTACTCTAATA
This sequence comes from Acanthosepion lycidas, assembly GCA_963932145.1. Lineage (NCBI taxonomy): Eukaryota > Metazoa > Mollusca > Cephalopoda > Sepiida > Sepiidae > Acanthosepion > Acanthosepion lycidas. The sequence goes on from OZ010579.1 coordinate 99,230,491, forward strand.
GCTTCATGTCTCGCACCTCTCACCTGTGGAACTTCCTTTCCCTATTCCTGTTTCCCTGAGAGCTATAATCTCCAGTTATTCAAGTGTAATGTCAATCGACATCTCCAGTTGCCTTGATCTATGCACTACCATCCTCCTCATCCTTTCTTCTATCACTCCTAGCTGATCTTGCTCTAAATTTTCTGTAACCCCTTGCGTCCTAGTGGCTTCCCGCCTTGCTTGGGTGAAATGCTTAAAAAAAACAAAAAAAACATAAACATTTTATAGTAAGGGTAGCATGCATAGCAGGATAGAAAAAATAAAAATAAACAAAAAATGACAAATCCAATCTAAAGAAAACAGAAACGAAAGCAAATCAGACATTAAATGTTACAGAAAGGATGACAAAGAATAACACAAAAAAGATATTGCCGCAAAAAATGTGACTGACAAAGGAAATCTCCTAATGTGACATACGTGATACACGCTTAGGCGATCATGTATCTTTCGATAATCACTGACGAGGAAGATTTCTTCCCGCAGTAGCTTGCTATTTCTTTCTGCGGTAGACCAGTTGCCATCCAAGGTTATAGAACCTGGTCTGTCCTGCTATTTACCCATAGCTGAGGGGAGAAGAGGATTCACATCTTTACCAGGGGGTATTAGAACGTAAGTGAATGTAATGGATTCTTCTGGAATTCAAATTCGACTCTTTGATTCCTCAATCTGAGCTGCTATCCATTATTCTATCGTGCCTTCTCCATAAAGGGAGGCAAAAATGAAATGTAAAGAAAGAGTGACATTAACAAATCGACGCACAAAAATGTTTAAAAGAAGACGACAGTCAAAACCAGATTCAAATATACTGTTAAAGGGCGTGCTATAGAAACTGTGCTAGAAGGCAAACACAGTTATCCCCCTTGAACTACTCGCCTCTAAGTTGAATCTCACTCGTGACTAACAGTCAAATTTTATTGGATGAATATTCGCTACACGTGTAGTGATATATAAATAACTGCTTAATTAGCATAGCTAAGGCATATATTATATATATGCCCAAACGTGAAGTGTAGGGCAGCAATTTCTATGCGAGTATCGTGTGCTTACCGCTAGAGGAATAGAGGGCGGCGGAAGTAGGTGATCGCTCAAGATTTAGGCCATCTCTTCCCCAGGCAGTAACCCTCTCCTTCGGAAAGAGGCTGTGTTTATTTCCCGGCGCCTCAGGCGTGCACTAAAATGGGGAAATGCCGAGAGTTTTAAAAATTCTTATACAATATTGACCATTATCCCTTGTTTCCTGCTGGGTTCCATTACTGCCAACTCTGTGCATCTAACGTCTTCGCCTGCAATCTTATTCAGTAATTATTATTATTTCCTCTCTCATTAGTGATTTTCCAAGCATAGCTTAGATGCGGCACAATGACGAAAGTATGGGACACCCAGTAAGGATCGAACTCACTATTCAGTGGTAATCGTTCTAGCGGGACAAGTTTGCTAACTCTGACACCGCCTCGAGATGCCCGGAAAATTTGAAGTTTAGCTTGTAGCAAGTGTCTGCTTACAGTATCAAGTGTTCGCAAGCGGTCCCTCATCTAATATTGGGCTAGCTCTACGTTGCATTTCCTCACCTCAGTAGGAGTAGATAAGTTTCTCTGGTTGAGACTTCTAATTTTTTTGGAGAGGGGTAAGTGTTTATTCCATGTTTCCTGTTGAAGATTGCATTTCTGGTTCCTTCATCTCTGTTCTTTTGGGATCTCTGCATGAAATGTGAAATTTTAGTCAGTAATTATTATTCCTCCTCTCTCAATAGGAGTACATAGGTCCGCCTATGATCCGGTTCACATTGCTCTACAGTCCTTTGAAGAGGAGTCGAGGTTTATCCCTTGTTTTCTGCTTGGAATTGGGTTTCCAGTTCGTTCTAGAATCTACATCACCTCTATATTTCTAACGAATCGTTCTAATTATAAGTTCACATATGTAGATATACGTCGTTATATTTTTATTTATATGAATAAATCAGTTTAACTATGCTGTCAAAATGGAGACATATTTTAATATTACTCGTTATTGTGAGAGGTTTTACTTTTGAATTTCTATTTTCCAATTATATTTGTTGCAATTTTCTTGTTCACTGAGTCGATCTTTAAAACTTCCGGTTTTGTAAACATGTCCGTGTCGATTGGCATAGTCAGCCAGTGCAGCAGAGGTAAGTATTGGCAAATGATGCAGACCAAAAAAAAATACACGTAAATATTACAACGGACATAAATTTTCCCGACCAAGTATTCATTTCCCTCTAAAAAATAATTTACGATTTAATGATTTGGTGATGTGGGTCAGGTCGAAAAAGTTTCATCCTCTCTCTTGTATGCATGTGTGTATATATATATAATGTGTACCAAAAATATTTTTTAAAAACATTGGGAGCCTGATACCTCAGACCAAAACAAGGACAAAAGTCCATATAAACATGTCCGCAAATGTCCCCACACACACACGCACACACACACACACATTTATATATATATATATATATATATATATATATATATATATATATATATATATGAATATGAAGATTCGATTCCTGCCGGAGAACAGGTTTACTTTACAAGGAGTTTTCGAGTATGCATTCTGATAGACGTAATACGCATTGTTTGACCCATCTAACTATCGTCCCACCAGACGCCTAGACTTTTCGGCAAAGTGTTCGAGGTTTTAATCAATGCCGAAGTAGTTAAGCACCTCACTTCCCAAGATCTACTTTCTCAATATGGTTTCCGCTTTGCCCACTCTACCGCAGATGTGCTTACGTCCATAACTGAATATGTATGTCAATATTTTGATAATAACGGCGAAACTTGCGCTGCTGCTTTAGATATATTGAAGGCGTTTGACAGAATTAGGCATGCTGGCCTACAACGTAAGCTTCAGGGATACGATATTACATGATGATTAGTTGATAATCCAAGTATTCCTGTATAACCGTAAAATGAACATTGTCCTGAACGGATTCTCTTCCAGTTCCTACCATATGAACGGTGGTGTTCCTCAAGGTTCTATCATTAGCCCTACACTGTTTCTGATCTTCATCAATGATCTTCCTCACATTATCAGTTCTCAAGACGGCATAAACGCAGACGACACTGTCATTTACTCCTGTCTCAATTGTAAAGTCGGCATTGCTGACAAAGTTAACGACTTCTAATCTGTGGTTGACTGGAGCTTGTGAAGAATTTTAATGCATCCAAAACGAAACTGTTTTAATTTATTCAACACAGAGAAACTTCTCTGCCCCCTCTCAGTATGACTGATGCTCAACTCCACGAGGGCGCCTCACTGAGCCTTCATGGTCCCACGTTTTCCACTAGCCTGAGATGGAACAATTACATTGAATCAATAGCTGCTTCTACCGCAAAGAAAGTTGGTTCTCTATGTCGCGCCAGGTTTTTCTCGTCTGAGTTCATCCTTCCGGTATACAACTCTACCATTCGTCCGTGCATGGAATATTGTTGTCATATAAGGGGTCTAGTGTCCCCGCTGTTCATCGTGAGATTCTCAACAAAATCCAAAGACGAATCTGTAATGTGATCGGTCCTGATTGGGGGTCTCGACTCTAGTCAATTTCTCACCGACGTAATGTGGTTTCCCTCTGTCGACTGCATGAATTTAAGCGTGCTACTAGGTTGGCATTTCAGTCCCACCATTTTATTAGTGAAACAGTTAAATGTAACTACCTCTTCTATTTTAACAGCTTTTCTCTCGCATTTCCTAGCAGTCGAACTTCCTTTATCTTACTTGCTTCCTTGATACTCAATATCTTTGCCGTGACCACCGTTCTTCATTTTATCCTTTCCTAACCCCATACCCAATCTTTTCCTTTCCTTACATACTCTGTAGCTCCTTACGTACTAGAGGCACTCCTTCTTTCTTGGGGTGAATTGCTTAAGAAAAAAATATAAAAAAAGGTGTCTTTTTCAAATGCGAAATGTCTTCTATAATAAAGTTTGAAGTAACATATACACACACAAAATCACACACACACACACACACACACACACACACATATATATATATATATATATATATTCATAACACGAGGAAAGTTACTGAATAGAATAATCACACAAATGTTGGTAATGAACGATAATACTTAGGACAAAACAAAACATTTAACATTCGCCACCGGCGCGTGGAAGTAGTAGTCAGCTGCTAGAAGTGAGTCAAGTGAGTTCCGCCATGAATCTCTAACTGCAGATCAACATACAGTATTTACTACTTTATTTGAATTGGGACAGTAGGTATGTGTGTGTGTGTGATAAAATAGAGTCTGTGTGTGCGCGCGCGTATGTGTCATAAAATATAGTGCTAATGAATGCTATATTTATGGATAAAAATGCAAAAGATCCGAGATAGCGTATGTACGTATAAAATATCAATATAAAATCGGCAAAAAGATTGCTTTCAACCATGAAAAAGATTATTACTGCTTCATCTTTACCATAGTGTTTTTCAGATTTAGAAATAAATATATTAAGATATTTGATAAATAAAATATATATATAAAAAACTGAAGTTAGAAAAGACGATACGACTAAAAGAGAACGTGAAGGATGAAGATAAATAATTAGAATCATTATGACGAGAAAATTATTTGGAACACGCACTGTTTTTAATTTTAACAGATATATTTACCAAAATTACATTAAATGTCATGAAAACTAAACAGTAATTTTTTTTAAATATATTCGACATAGGCTTCACCCACGTGCTCCAGACGACTTCAGAATCTCCTGCAAATTCCTTGATTAATGTGCATGCTGCATTGATAATTGCCTACAGTTCATCTTTAGTGTTACAAGGAGTTTTGTTGCTCTCTAGCTCAACTGCACCGCACACATAATAATCAAGGGTGTTGCAGTCTGGGGAGTCAAGTGGCCAGATGTGGTCGTAGAAATTGTCTGATAACATTGAGTTGGTTCTCCTGCTTATGTGGCATGGTGCAGAGTCCAGATTTAGTGTCTTCCTTCAGCCTACCTCTCGACCCAGGGCAGCACTACCTCTTCAATTACTTGTGTTGAATTTGTGGCCTTGTGGGATGATGAATAGAGGCATAACGTCGCCATCACTAGTGATCCCTCCAAACACCATGATGTCGACTGGATTTATTATCCAACTATTTTCGAATCCTCTGCGCCGTCTTCAGATTGACTCCCAAGCACTCTGAAATGTTTTATTGGAGACCGCGGTGGATTGACTCCACTATTGACAAAAGCAAAAAAAAAATAAATATTCAGGAGAGGAATTCTGGATAGACAACATTTTTTTATGCAAGTCTCTTTTGTTTCACATTAAAATATGTTGCATAAACTGATCATAAATTTATCCAGTCAACTTATTGGAGCAATAAACACAAACGTAACTCCAAATTCTGTTTTTATGAGAACTCCTAATAAATGACATTGAGTGATTAATGCTTATGGCCACCAGGTGGTCATTGATTGTACTAGAAATGTAAACACAACAGGATATATTTAAATCTTGATTTTCCAGTGACTAGAACAAAGAAAAAGATGGTTCATGCCTCTGGCTTTGAAATTTTTGCTTGGATGTCTATTTCATACAGTTAAAAAAAAAATAAAGATTTGGTTCAGCTAACCTGAAGGACACAAAGTAACCATTATCAGTTATCAATTCAGTTGTTATTCTGATGACACAACTATTTACTGCTGTCTTAACAAAAAACCCAATAGGTCCAATAAAATAAAACTGACAGATGATCTTGAAAATGATCTCCAATCAGTTGTTAACTGGGGCAAGAAATGGCTTGTGAATTATAATCCAAAAGTAAACTGCTATCTTTTAGTCTTCATAGAGAACTATGCGAGAAATTAAAAATATAAAATGGTAACAATTTACCCTACGCACCCTGGATAGTGCTACAAATAATTTTTTATATATATATATATTTTTATATATATATATATATATATATGTGTGTGTGTGTATGTGTGTGTGTGTGCTAGTAAAAATAGTAAGGCGAATGAAAATAAAGAAAAAAACATTTTGCGTTGTTAGACTGAACCAATTATTTGAGTAGATCTTCGAAAAATTAAAATAAGTCAATGAAAAATAACACTTAAAGCTAAAAAGCATTTAATAGGAAAAATTTGAATGCGGCTAAATACTAACTGATCAAAAGTTTAAGACCCTACCCAAAAGTTGACTTAAACAGTCTAGGTAATGCCGAACTAGTTGTGAGTTGCACAGCCGCCATGCCCGGTGAACAGTTGCAGAATGAAACTAGAAGATTTATATGGGTTAACTAGTAGGACGTGTATCTGAAAATAATTATTATCTCCCAAAAAATTATTAGATTTTTGACAAAACAAAATATTACCAGCAATAAATTTTTTTTCGGCATTAAATTACCTATTGAGGTTGATATGCCGTTGAGCAGGATAGATCAAGCCAATTTAGATCGAAGAATGCATATTCTATTCATGCGAATCTGTCTTAGAAGTGTTGTTGGCATTGGGTAGCCCATTGAGGTTGATGTACCGAAAAGCAAAGTAAACCAAACCAATCTAAACCAAAGAATACATATTCTATTCATACGAATCTATCCTAAAAACGTTGTCGGCATTAAATAACCCATTGAGGTAGATATGCCGTTAAACAAAATAAACCAATCCAAACTAAACCAAACCAAAAAATTGTTAATGCAATATTCCCTCGCTAAAAAGCAATTATTCATCCAATCTGAAATTATGTTTTGGCGGTAAATATCCTAAAAAAAATTAGGCAGTCATTCAAATGTAATAATCTAAAATTATTCCTTCATTAGTATTACACTTAGTTGATATATCTACAGTTTCAAGAATTATTAAATACAATTTCTACATATATAATGGTGATCTGCACACAGAATGGAAAGTGCTCAGATGAACACTATTCTGTAGTTCCACCAGTTCAGACCTTTACAGCAAATATTAGTCCTGTTACTTCCATTGAGTCTAATTTCCCCGTAATTCAAATATAAAAAGAACGTTCAATTCAGCCACCTTTTTTTTTTCTTCTTATGAACTGCTAAAATCCTGTGTGGATGTTTGCATGCAAACCAAAGCTTAACATTTTCAAATCATGGTGCAGTCGTATTTTTTTTTTATTCTCCTTTTCTTCATACCAACTAACTTCACTCATGTCTCACACATCATTCAACTAAACAATTTTAAAAGTAACATTCTATCTTGAGTTGCTCAAGGGGCTTTTATTATGTGCATTTTAATAGAAAGAAAATTGCTGTCAGATGACCAAATATATGTGAAATAAAGACATTACATTCGTGGAAACAATACACGATAATATCTGAGTGGTCGTTTCACAAACATACTGAGAATAGCTAACTTTATCTTAGTGTACATTGTACATCACACACTAAGTAATGGGGTTATTTTAGATATGTGAATATAAATTCTTGTTAAATGCCAAAATAAAATATGTACAATTTATTGGGTTCGTGCATAATTATCCGCCGTTTTTAAACAATATTTAATATGAAAAAATAAACATAATAATAAAACATTTTTCAAGGATTATTCCAGAGCGTATGGTTAACGACACGCATTTTTATAAGCTAAAAATAATAAAAAAAATAGTTTTATTAAAAAAAGTAAACAAAACAGCAATTTTTATTAAGAAATAACCCGCTTACAAAAAACGTCTGATATTTATGCACCAACCAATCTGGAAAATATGAACAGAGGACGGAAAATGCCACACTAAAATCTGAAGGCGCATTGGAATAGGAATAGATGCTTTCCAAAAGCTAAGCATAATATAAGAAACAAAAATTTTGTTAAAAACAAAGAAAAGAATACTAAACTGTTACATAATGTCAGTCCTCCTATATGACAGTGAATGCTGGACAATCTCCTCGGAGATTAAGTATAGAGGTGAAGCAACAGAAATGTAGTCCTAAAGTAGGATGCAAAGGTTACTATAGACCAAGTATGTAAAAAACGAAAAATATGGGAAAAAAATGGAAACAAAAGGCAACTTAATATCAAGAAGAGACAGTTGAGATTTCTAGTGTATGTAATGAATATAATGATACTCACAGGACAGACTGAAGGCAAGAGGGACATAACCTACTTATTGAATTTGAGTGAATGCATGTTGCAACAAGGTTTAAGGAAGATAATAAAAAGACATAATTTATTAAGAGATCCAAAGGACAAGAAATCTTTGAGAGACATAATCGCCTACGTCTTGAAGGGAAATAGTAAAGAGAAGAGAAACTTCAGATTTAAAACATGAAATGAACCAGCCGCCACTTCAACGCATTTTTACAAGGCAACATTCGTCTACAAGAATATTTTATTGCATTTTATGTTTTCAGATCTTAAAAAACACAAGAAAAATAAGATTTTATGCTTATTTCTTTCACTTGTTACGTCCTTTGAAATCATTTGTGATAAAGTTTCTCCACAAGTTCCTCTTATGTTTGCTCTAATTTTTGATAATTTACCTTTCCTATTTGCCATCAATTCACGCAAGATTCTTAAGTAGATTATGTATTGATTACGCAATCTTTCGCTTGCGTTCAGCTATCCTGGGTATGAAGATGAATTACATCCGGCAAGAAGGCTGCTGATCGGGAGCTTGGAGGTTTTAACGAGCCTGGAATCACCTCATAATTGCTGTTGTTCAAAGGAAGATCCTGATTTGAGGTAGTAGCACCTGTTAGGGTCCTAACTATGTGCTAATAGTGAAATATCGAAAAAAAAAAAGATGAAGCTATAAAAATATATTTTTAAATTAAAAATACTAGCGATACAATTTTAATTAAAAAGGAAATTACCTACATATTTAAAAAGGAAATTATCTCCATATTTGTAATAAAATTATCAACAAAAGGACAAGCAATAAGCTTACCAACAATAGGTTTTATCTGTAATTGACAGCATAAAATTGCGTTCAAAATATATTCTGTTTAATTCAAAAAATTGTGTTCAAATATTTAGATTTCGGCATATGCACATATCTATCTATCTATCTATCTATCTATATATATATATATATATATATATATATATATATATATATATATATACATATATATTGATAGATAATATATATATATATATATATATATATATATATATATATACATAGATATTGATAGATAGATAATATATATATATATATATATATATATATATATATATATTATTTTAGATATTGAAACAAAAATATTGAAATCGATGCACACTATCTTTCGTGTATCGGTATTACGTCGTACCTCATGTGTGTGTGTTTGTGTGCGTATATATATATATATATATATATATATACATATATATTGATAGATAATATATATATATATATATATATATATACATAGATATTGATAGATAGATAATATATATATATATATATATATATATATATATATATATATATATATATTATTTTAGATATTGAAACAAAAATATTGAAATCGATGCACACTATCTTTCGTGTATCGGTATTACGTCGTACCTCATGTGTGTGTGTTTGTGTGCGTATATATATATACATATATATATATATATATATGTTTGGGGTGCTCACTAGTGGTTGTAATATTATGGCTTTATTCATCTCCTCACACGGCATCAGACACAACACGGAGGCGTACATTAAGTGCCTTGAGGAGGTAGTGCTGCCATGGGTCAGGAGGTTGGCTGCCGGATGAACTTATGTGTGGCAACAAAATTCTGCATCATGCCACACAAGCAGAAGAAAACAGTAATGACTGTCAGACAATTTCTGCAACCACATCAATCCTTATATTAAGCCACCTAATTCCTTACACTTCAAACCCCCGCCTTGGTTTTGATGTACGGTGCACAGTTGAGCGAAAGCCAGACAAATCCTTGGAACATTAAATATGAAATGATGGCAAAGATCATGTCAGAATTCACCAACTTCAACAAAGAGAGCGTCCATCAATGTTGCAGGAGATTCCGAAGTCGTCTGGACACCTTGGTTGAAAGCCAATGGAGACTTATTGAATACATTTTCTGTTTTATGTTATTTTCTGATATTTTTGCGTAATCTTGGTAAATATATGTTAAAATGAGATGTTAGTGTTATTTTTCATTTTTGCATAGTTTAGAGGACAATTTCTCTACCACACCTCTCTCTCTCTCCCCATATATATATATATATATATATATATATATATATATATATAGTATGGTCAATCAGGTGTTGCCGAGTAGTTCGAACATTGGCTTTAGGACCTGAGTTCGATTTTTCAAAACGGAGACAGCTTTATAAGATCTGCCTGGGGAGGCGATCCAGGTGTACGCTACCTTTAGAAAGCCTCTTAAAACCATAGCACCGGTCTACCCAGTTAAAGAAAGAAAGCCATCGAAACTCATGTATGCCCATAGCTTGAGAGTACTCAGCCCCTAAAATAGAAGTTGTGAAGTTCGATGTGTTATAATGGTTAGCGAGTAGTGAGTTTGATTCTCACTGAGTGGCCCATACTTTTTCCTTTGTACTACATCTAAGCTACACTTAGAAAATTACCATAAGAAAAGAAAATGTGACACCAAACTTTTGCTTAATGGCCGACTCCTGCCAATAAATTTTAATATTTAAGACTTGGCCTTTAGCACGAATCAAACTTGGAAAACTTACATTTAAAATAGGCAGTCCTCCTTCTCCCAGAATGGCTTACTGAAAATAGAAATGGCATCGTACATTTTTATGACTGTCCTGCGGCAGATTTAAAAAAATTACGATGAATGCAGCCATTCTTGAATACAATTTTATATAGATTTTTTTTATTTATTATACTTGTTAAACTTTGTGTTAGACAAAATAACATAAAAAATATCGTCACTCAAGGGGACCTGTCATAAAAACGTGAACAAAAACAATCAGTAAATAAGAATATTTCCACCATAGTAATTAACGCTTTCTACCCATCTCGTCTCACTTGCAAAATATTGCTATCAGCGTTGCTGTAGGCGCAATATACGTCAGAAGAAATCGACATGTAGGCAGCGGAAGTCCGACGACGCCATTTTCCTACCATTATTGGGTGAAAGCACCTTCCTGTTTTAAAATTCTTAAATGGATTATCCTTTTTACACATTCTCTCTCTCTCTCTCTCTCTCTCTCTCTCTCTCTCTCTCTTAAACTTTAGTATCGTTTTCTTGATTCCAGCTTTCAAAGAAATGGTTTATTTTTACAACTGATATATGAGTTTAAGTTAGGATTAATATATATATATATATATATATATATATATATATATATATATATATATATATATATATATATATATAGTTGTGTGTGTATGTATTCTGTTTCGTCTGACCTTATATGGTTTTCGTACTCAGACAAACTTTTTATATCCAGATCAGTGAGAGTTTCATGCAGAGTGTATCTACTCGTCAGGAGATGTGATTGTAACATTGGCAATAAAATAAATACTCTATCTCTTGATATCGAGAACTAGAACTGCAATAAAGTTAATAACAAAAAAATTAGTAACAAAAAAGTTATCCATAGAAATGTTCTGTTCATCCATTATTTTATTTTGGTTGGGGGTGCATTTGTATTTTGCGAAATATAAATCTTATGAAATAGATTGCTTACACATGTTCCCAGAATAGAAGTCACAAGTGGCACACAAGGTTTGCTGAATTTTTCTTGAAGCTAAATAATGGAAAACTATCATCTCGGTAACCTGTTCCATATATTAGCGTTTTTAGAAATATGCTTTCGTAAAGGAACAGCCTTCATAGAAATGAAACACAATGAGAATTGGGATGATTCGAGCCTGGGTAGGCGAAATGTCAGTTTTAACTCTAAAAGTCAGATTTAGTTAAACTAAGGAATGTAGCTCGAGGTAACTTGAAATATAGAAACAGACAGACTTTAACTTGATTTAAACAGAAGAAAAGAAGAAATAAAAAAGAAAGCAAACAAGTAGATTGAGAAAGAAAGAAAGAAAGAAAGAAAAAATCAACCAGATTGTGATAGATAGATAGATAAAAATCAAATTGTGCCACACACACACACACACATACATGCATACATATATATATATATATATATATATATAGATATAGATATAGATAGATAGATAGATAGATAGATAGATAGATAGATAGATAGATAGATAGATTAAACACTAATAATCCAGGGTTATAATTTATTACGTTAGAATCGTAATTACGATCCAAATCATCAGACCTACAAATTTGTAGGTCTGATGAATTGGATCGTATATATATATATATATATATATATATATATATATATATATATATATATATATATATATATATATTAACCAGTAATATTATATGTATATATACTGATAGATTATGATAAATACATAGGCAGATTGTGATATATATATATATATATATATATATATATATATATATATATATATATATATATATATATATATATATATATATATATGTATATATATATATATATATGTATATATATATATATATATATATATATATTTATATTTATTTATATATATATATATATATGTATATGTGTGTATATATATATATATATATATATGTATATATATATATACATATATATATATGTATATATATAAATATATATATATATATATATATATATATATATATAGATAGATAGATAGATAGATAGATAGATAGATAGATAGATAGATAGGTAGATAGATAGATAGATATTTCAAGTAAAATGAACCTCCCTACTATTGGATTACCTGTCAGTCTACTTATTGAGAAAAAGCTGTTTTGATTTGTTTCCCTTTGTCTTTTCTTGACAAGTTCGAATATGATATAACATTAGCTTTCTCATGTCGACGTTAAATATAAATATTTGCTTTTTAGAAGATCTGTACAATGCAATCTTCATGACCTCGTTTGGCTGAAATATCTACCTATGTTTATGAACATTTACGTGTCTAGAAAACCCATCACCTCACTAAGGTGACTTGTGCTGTTATGTCTCACCAGAAGGGATACTGCATGTTATTCACACGCGCTATGTTCGTCGCAGCCGCCTGGTTTTGCTATATAAAGACTTACGAGAGATTGCCAAAATAGAGTTTGTGACATCGGTTTTAAAACAAAGATGTCTGCGATGTTTTGTCGCCTGCGCTGCAGGAGGGACGACAGGATACTGTCTCTTTAGTGTGTTTTCTTCAGAGAAATGCCGCTGTAGGATATGTCTGCAGCTGAGATAAAAAAAAAAAGATATATGTATGTCAACATGAACTATAAACAGCATGCATCAACACGGACGACTGACAGAATGAAAAACCCCTGGCAGGGAAAAGGGTTTACAGGGTATCTTTCAAACTCCAGCTGCTTTGTGACAGAAGCAAAGAACTGGATGTAAAACCAAGATCAAGCTCCACAGACCAAGGACACATATGTACACCTCAAACTCACACACCCACACACAGACACTCACTCTTCCACCTCTCTCTCTCTCTCTCTCTCTCTCTGTCTATCTCTCATACACACATACACATATATAACACACACAGATAAATAAATATATATGCAGACATACTTATATACTTATAATAAATGTACATTTTTCTCATCGTTATGTACAGTTCATTCTAATCATTCTCTCTCTCCTTGTCGCCCTCTATCTATCTATCTATCTATCTATCTATCTATCTATCTATCTGTATATATATATATATATATATATATATATATATATATATATATATATATATATATATATATATTGCCCAATTATTTGATTAAGCTTGAACTGTTGATTCTTAGAAATGATTCAAAATATCTTACTGCAGTTCGCCGAGGTTTTTATAAGACTATTTTGGCCTCAAATTTCACCATGAATAATGCATAATTATTTACCAAGAATCGTGATAAAATCGATTATAAACGAAAATGGCATGTTCATCACAGCTAAGTATCGGACGCTCATGAAGTATTGAAATAGGGTTCACACACACGCGCACACACACACACAAATATATATATATATATATATATATATATATATATATATATTAATCCTGGATAATCTTCCAACTTAAGACTACTCTCGTCCTCTCCAACCTTCTAACCTTTTGTTTTGGCGTACCAAAATGTCTTACAGTTTTCACGTACGATTTCATTTTATAGTCTTTTTTCACTGTTCTTTCATAAACTCCTCACACACGTGTTAAGAGTCTTATGAACTGAGTTGGATATTTTCTAGTTGAAATAATGTGACATTTTCTAGTTGAAAAAGGTTTCTTCTCTACTGTACATACTTTTTTAAACTTATTCGCGGTTCTTGAATGGACTTTGAAGATGGAAGTTATAGTTTGAATTTTAGTAGGATTACTGAAAGCATGACATTTTTCCTCTCAATATTGCTCAGCTGGGAAACTGGGTCTGACATAAAACAATTATAAACTGCTCTCTTTTTGGCTTAATTTGTCAAAGGGCTTTCCGTGATTCTTATAATAAACTATATCAAGATGTCCAAGCGTCTTATCGAAAACCTGTATGAAATAAATACATTAGTTTAGTGGTATTAGACATGAAATATTTTATGGCATGGGTAATTATCTCACGCCGTTTCACGATTTGGCCAATTTTGATGTTAACCCCTATATATATATATATATATATATATATATATATATATATATATATATATATATATTCTCCAACCTTTGTGTTGGGTTTTTAATATTAATAATTAAGGTTATAAGGGTGTTCCTATAACTTGGACTGATTTTAATGTAAATTAAGTTCAAGCGTCTAATGATTTTGTTTGTTTTTCTTTCAGAGTTGGCAAACATTTGGGCGATATTATTTTTCACACATAATTGTGATGAGTTAAATAACATGATCCAATAGATAAATAAATAAATTTTTATCAATAACAGTGATTTATTTACTGCTAACTTTGATCCATCTTCAGGAAATAGCCTTATATATAATCCATCTTAATGAAACAACCTTTATTTCTAAGGTTTAAATAGCTTAAATAGTATCCATTTGATTACCGTCCCTACTCATTTGTTTCTTTTTTAATATTTTTGCCAATTTCTTATATTCACAAACGTATAATCTTCCCATTTGAAATTAGATTCAGTTATATCAAAGTATACTGGAAAAAACCTTGAAAATTTCGCGGTTTTTGTATTTGGAATTTGTGATGAATCTCCAGTCTTAAGTTAATGATTGAATAAGCTCCTGGCGAGTTTCAAGATAGTTTAATATCCGTAGAAATGTCCCTGTCGTATCCTTACCTATTTGAGCTTAACAACTTTAACAAAATATTGCAATAAACATCACGAAATATTTGAAATTGACAGTTTTTCCATTTCAATGAAATAGAATTTAAACAGTTCTATCTCTTATGCATTCTTTTTTTTTCCCTTTCTTTCTTTCAATCAAAATTGAATAGTTCATTATTTCGGCCGTGTTGGCAGGAGACGTTAAATACGTCTATCTTCCCTTCTTTCTTTCTTT
>OZ010579.1:99251002-99263502 GCA_963932145.1 Acanthosepion lycidas
ACTGCATATAAAAAAGAACAAGAATTGCAAGAACAGGCAAACGATACCGGCTATTTTCTATCAGTATCGATTGACAATATTCCTGATCATCGATAATCATATTGATCTTGATTTCCAACGCCTTTATATAATAAAATCATTTTTTCTTTATCTGTGTGCTATGGCCTTTCGGGAGGTTGGTGATCATGGCTTTCCACAATTTCCCGTATTTTGTAGCTCTTAGTAAATTTTAACTTTTTGATGTATCTCCTAAATTAATTCTCTTCTCTTATTAATGTTTGCAGTATATACTTACCACCGATCACTTCTATCTTTTGAATTTACAATGCATTTTAGCGGGAAATCTTACATATAGAAGTGGAACAAATACATTGAATCAATAGCTGCGTCTACTGCAAGGAAAGTTTGTTCCCTGTGTCGTTCCAGACGGTATTTCTTACACATCTACAAATCAACCATTCGTCCTTGGAATGAATACTATTGCCATATCTGGTCTGGTGACCCTGACATCAAATTGGGATTTTTGACAAAATCTAAAGAATGATCTGTCATGTAATCGGTCCGGAATTAGATTCTCGACTTTCTCAGACACTTTCTCACAGACGTGATGTGGCTTCCGTTTGTTTTTTCTATAAATATCTTCATGGCAACTGCTTTGACGAGCTTTTTTCTCCCTGGTGCCCCGATTACATGAATTTAAACGTGTTACTAGATTGGCATCTACGTTCAACCCATTTACTGTTGAAAGAGTTAAATGTAACTGTCATTTCTACTCCAACAGCTTCTTTCCTCGCACTTCCCGACATTGCAACTTCCTTCCTCTCACTTGCTTCCCTGATAACTACAATCTTCATAAATGTAAATGAAGCTTCAATCGCTATCTTGTGTTGCCTTGATCTTTTTCCTTTCCCCAATCCCCCTATAACCATTTTTCCTTAACCTTCACTCTCTAACCACCCTGCGTGCTAGTGGCATTGCTGTCTTGTTTGGGGTTAAATGCTTAATATATATATATATATATATATATATATATATATATATATATATATATATATATATATATATATATATATAACCGATCATTTCTGTTAGTAATACTTAGAGCCGGAAATCATTAACTGCTTAAATCCCGGAAATCATTTTCTTCACTGCATTGCTATCATGGTTTACTTTCGTAAATGGAAATTTTGGTGAGAATTTAAATGCTATCTTCGAAGCAGTAAAGCCTTTAAAAGAAAAGGCGTTTCTTTTCTCACCAACTGGAGGAGTGACTTTGGCAACTGACGGAGGATCTAAATTTGTCTTTTCTCCTTTTTTCCTCTACATTATTATGTATAAGCGGTTTCGTATAATGTCGTCTGGTCGTCTGCTTGCTTTTTTATGCTAAATATTGGTGATCCATAAGATCTGAGGGTCTTTTTCAAAATGTCCCATTCAATTAAGATCCATGATGTCGTCAGCCAGAAACTAGCTCTTTGATCGCGAAAGTTTTTGCAAGCCGATATATTTTAACAAAATCTCAACCGACCACAGTTGAGTATATTGTAGTAAAGATTAAACAGTTCCGGAATGGTAATGTTTATAAGATCTGTTACTTTATAAGGAAACATTCAGAATTCATTGCCCGAGCAGCTAAGTCCGCTTTTGGTTTCAATTTATTTTTTGTTGAAGGTTTAGAGAAATCAGTTTCTCAATTCCAGTAACTGTTTTCGCTATTTCCAGTTCTGTTGGCAGTTTCCTTCCTAACCTTTTGTTTGACGCTGTGTGGAACATCAACCTCTCGATTATGTCATTAGTTTCCCTATGAGTTACATGTGCTATCAGTTTAGTTGTTGCTACCGTTGAACGTCCTCAGGGGATGCAGTTTTTGTTAGTTGCTAATTTTATGTGTCTTTTCTATGATGCTCAACAATAAATGGCCGTAGTAAAAACCGACAGCATTTATTCACTCGAGAAAATGTTTGTCTACAGCTGGTAATTGAGATATTTCTGAACGGGTTTAATGCTACGAATAACATCCATAAAAAGTCTTAAGCTTATGAGGCTATTGAAGTACATGACACAGGTTTTTAGTTCAATGTTTTGGTTCTGCGGCAATTTACGATGTTAGATGGCACTATCTTGAGGACATAGAAAATATGATTTATATGGGAATGATATCAGAATTGTTACTGCAAACAAACTCTCTGCATCCGGACTGAAAGTTAATTGAATACGTACACAGAAATAGTTATGGGCGTAACACAAGTTTACGTCAACTGGTTGGATTTACTTCATCTATGAAGTAAGTCAATACTATCCGATCTAAAAGTCATGCCAGGGTTAGAGGATAAACAAAAAGTATGAAAATAGTATGCAACATATTTGGAAAATATCGAGTGTAATAGCAAATCTGTCCAAATCATTCAACAGAAAAATTGTCCAATTGTTAGATTAAGTTCTGAACCGTTGTATCTGAGAATTGATTAAAGAAATCTTACTGAAATCTTCCGAGGTTTTTATAACGCTATTGGACTCTACTCAGAGCAGTAAGAATATATAATTACTCTCCAAGCATAACAGAAAAACTGTGATTAAATCGATCATAAACGAATATATATATATATATATATATATATATATATATATATATATATATATATATATATACATACAGCGAAATAGGCTTGTACGTGGATGGCTATTTATGCTCTCGCTCTGCGGTCGAGCACCCTAGATAAAGGGTAATATAAAAACAGTGGCTGCTGCAGCTTTTAACGCATCGTTCTTCAATTACGAATTGAGCCCTCTTGGCCACTGGCGTTTGTATATATTTCGTATATAATACGTTAAAATGTCCCTTTCTCTGTCGTACGCCGATAGCTTAGTGGTAAGATCTCTGACTGATACCAAATTTGATGGGTTTCGACTCCGGCTTAAGCAATTGGATGTCTAGTCACACTGATGAGCTGTGATACTGCGAAACAGCCATGTATGTGGATGACTATGTATGCTCTCCTTATCAGATCAAGAACTCTGGAGAAAGGCTAATTCCAAAACAGTGGCTCTTCAATTATGATTTGAGTCCTCTTCACTGACGTTTATATACACACGTTCGTATATAATACGTTAAAATGTTCCTTTGTATATTGTGCGACAATAGGGGTAAGTTCTCTGATTGACGCCAAATCGGTCGAGTTTTCATCCCGAATATCGGATGTCTAGTCAAACTGATGAGCTGTGATACAGTGAAACAGATTTTTATGTGGATATATATATATATATATATATATATATATATATATATATATATATATATATATATATATATATATAGTGGACTCTTCCGTCGACTTCGATGTATGACGGTCAAGCAACTCCCGTTCCCCAAAACTTACAGCCAGTCTACAAAAGTCTTGTGCAGAACCAACCAAACGCAGGTTTTAAATTCAGACCAATTCGAACTCTCCAATTCCTCAATCCGAACTCTCCAATTCCTCAATCCGAGCCGATATTCATTAAGCTAACGTATATATGTTTATGTCTATGCGTATGTTACCGAATACACATTACCATATTGATGGATATTTCTTCGTCTGGTACGAGGCCAAATTATATAAGATTGATCAAATCTCCCTTGTATACAGAAACAGGTGTTTAAAACTTCCCCCAAACATATTTCACATCAGCTTATCACCAATATAAAATCAGTTACTAATAGTTTTCTCCCTGAGCTTCCTTTAATTTTTACAATAAAATTTCATTTGAACGCCTGTCAGTCAGTACTTTGTAATATACACTGGTTATATAGTCTTCGGTCTGCTAGTATTAATGTAATATAACAACGGTAAAGTAAAGAAACTGTTCTATGGTTTTTTAAAAAAACGCTAAACGGAGCTTTCAGAACGAAGAACTTCTGGGACTGAAGCGTAGTTGTCTATATTTCTGAGATGAGGTATTATGTACACTATTTAAATAAAGGTTTCAGTTCGACATTCTAACACCCTTAAGAAGGCCGAATCGTGCAAAGCCTGAAACGTTGTGATAAATACGGCAACAATGGTGAGGATAATAATCCGAATAATGTAAATAGCGAAGCATAGTTCTCTTTGAAACATAATGATTTTACATTGAGGTTATAATAAGAATTTTTAACTGAAATTTGTCGATGAGGAATAATCAATATTAACATTATTTACATTTGGACTATTCTCTTTATCTTCTGCTGCTATACCCTCCAGTCTACGTGGAGTAGATATTGAACAGGATAAACTACAGGGAATTTCGAACTGAACTCTTTATTTAATCTATAGAGGTAGACTTTTCCTGTTCCACTGCCAATGACTAGGGATATCTAATCTAGTTCTTACTTTTTAGTCTATTTAATAACATTTCCCTTCCGAATTGCATGTAGGTTACCCGGATTGAATTATACCGGATGAAGGTCGGCGAGCACAACGGCTGAAACGTTGTGATAACAAAAACAAAGAAGTGGGCAATAGTCCGAATGTAAATAGTGTAAATAAAGAAAATATATTTGTAGCAACAAATAATAGTTTGGTGTTTATTGATGAATGTATTGACTGATATCTAGAAAAAGATTAAATAAATGAAGCATGAATGATTTGAATTAATTAAAACGGATTTTTTTCTTATATAAGTATTCAGAATATGGCTTTCATCATGTGTCCACAAATAATGCTTCTACTGATTCTATATAAATTCCACTGATTGCACCCAAAAGATATTGGTCATTTGGTCTTGTTTTAAAAATCAAATTTTTCATTCTGTTAAGCAATGCTGCAATAAAAATATTCCACCAACCAATGCAGATGATGCTTCCATATTTTCAAAGAAAACTCAAAGCTTATACCAACTGCACTACTTCAAATATCTTTTAGACACGGCTTAATTGTTTTTGGTTTTATTTAAAGATAAAAATATATCATTCAATTTTGTTTTTATTTCCGTTTATTTTTTTTAGTTCCTGTTGGTAAATTGCATTTCGAATTGATTATTTGAGTCAGAAAACGTCGTTTAAGCCACCATTTCACTCATGCAGATGTTTGAATTGTCAATCAATCAAATTGCAGACGACACTTTGTCGCCATTACAACGCGACAACCCACTCCTTTTCCGATAACTTGACAGAAAACTTATGAGATTTCTCGTTTTCAATTTAATTTTGTTGTTTTTTATTCCCTCGACGATTTTTCCTCGAATATTGTCTTTGTAATCTGATTAGAATAATTAAATTAATGCTTATTTTCTAATTCTTCTTCTTCTTATATTTATTAGTACTTTAAATATTAAGATTAAACGCAGTGCTAAAACTACGATTTCAGCTCTTACCATTCTATTGACAGATCACGACAGTTATTAGAAATAAATATAGTTTAATGTTTAAAAAAATATTCAGTATTATTATTGCTTAGGTAATAAGCAGTATAACATAGCACAAATAGCTATATTGCGGAAAGGTTTCAAAAACATACGCATTTTTTATTCATTTTTGGTTATTGTTTAACTTTTATCAAAAACAACAGTTTTATACATGTAGTTATGAATAATAGTCTACATTAATTACTTTTTTTTAATTAATGACTATCTGTGATCACTTGTTAATATTAATAGCTATCTGCTGAAGTGTTAACATTTTGGAATAATGCAATAATAAAATAAAAATTTCATCTCACTGAGAGATGAAGCGATCTGTGAAAACAAGAAAGAAAACATTCACGTAAATTTTCTAATGAGTTATTAGTGGGACGAAATCATGATTGTGGGTATATATAAAAATAAGTGATCTGAACACAGGTATAAATGCAGCATGGATACAGTCGGTTTTATTGTTAAACGAATCGTCAGGCCAGACACACACACACACACACACACACACACACACACATATATATATATATATATATATATAGAGAGAGAGAGAGAGATAGATTCAGATAGATATATTCAGATAGATATAGATCTATAGAATTGACTTTAAAATGAGAATTGGAAATAAATTCTTCGTTCTTACCGACGCGTTTCGTCTTCCAATTTTATCAAGGCAAGCAATGAAAGGGAAATATTTTCTAGCCATAGTTACATCAAATCTAAAATTTTAAAAAGAGACGCACCTGCATAAAACCCTTTCTCGATATTGGTAACTTCCTTTTTACTAAGATTTTGTTTTTTCTTTTCCATGTCGATAATATAGTAAAATTTCACAGAATAATTCTGAAGATAAGACAAATTGGTTTATAAGTGACAATTGGAAAAATTTCTTAGTGCTAAGAATTACGAACTAAGAATTTTTTTTTCCAATTATAATTCTTAAACCAATTTGTCTTATCTTCAGACATATTCTGGTAAATTTATCTATATATAGCATTGAGTTTTGTTTTTATTTCAGTTTAGTTTTCAGTTTCTGTTGGTAAATTGTATTTCGAATTTATCTTTTAAGTCAGAAAAGACAATGGTGACCTGGCGATTGTGTTTGACCATCAAACCGACTCTAGCCATGCTGCATTCATATCCGTGTTCACATTACATTAAATTGTATATATATGTGTCTGTGCGTGCTTGATGCGTGCACACTAGTGTGTGTCTGTGTGCGTTCGTGCCCGCGAGCGTGTCCGTGTGAGTATGTGCATACATACATACATATATATATATATATATATATATATATATATATATATATATATATATATATATATATATACATATATATATATATATATATATATACATACATATATATATATATATATGTGTGTGTGTGTGTACTCGCGTGCGCGTCGTTCGCTGAAATACCTCCTCCATAATGGTAACACACTAGTGTCAATGGTGTCTTAATCTTACTATTACGTGTGGTGTATTTCGGTAAAGTATACAGTTGTGCACAGAATTATTCGCCCACGCTGATTATTTGCACATTTTATAAGGAAATGTGAATATTTGCAAGTACTTACTAAATTTACCATACATAGTTCATTCCGTATTTATTGTCGAATAATTCGTGAATTTTCTAGAATTTTCAATCTGTTGTATTCATAGTTACAGATTTTTTTTTTAAATTTGGTGCAATCTAAAATTATTCACCTCCTTATGGAAATTATAAAAATAATATTTCACCATGTCAATTGTAATGTTTGTTTTTCTTTTTTCTTAATTTGATATTTAATACAAATACCATTTGAAAATTGAATAGTATTGAGATAATTCTCTAATATTCTAAAAGGTAGGGAAGAAGACAATATGCGAATCCAAAGTACCGCGATAATTCATTCGTTTTGCGACCATGGCGAAAAACGGTTGAACTGAAATTTCGAATGAAGATAGCCGAAGCCTACAAAACAAGCTGATGAATATAGAACATTTTCCAAGAGTTTAAATATTCCTAGACTGAAAATTTGTAGCATTGTCAAGAAGTGAAAACGAGACTCATTGTGTTGAGAATAAACTAATAACTTGTAAAAAACAAGGAAAAATGGAACTAAATACCTATCAGTGTGTGTAGAGATCTTGTATCAAAAACGATTAATGGTAATATTGATTTTCCAAGCGTAGCTTAGATGTGGACAAATGCCAAAAGTGTGCGGTACCCAGTGAGGATAGAACTCACTATCGTATTGTCCTAGCAATCCTAGGTTTTTAATCATTATACAGCCTCGAGATACCCAAAACAGTTATTGGCAATAAATAAGATAAAAGCTGAACAAATGATTATTGATGCAAGAAAGTCAATAATTTTATAATATTTTAATTATTTTTGTTGATTTTTTTGTTGTTTTTAGTACTGATTGACCTTAAAATGTAGAATTGGTTGTGAGTAACTCGGCACATTCTTCCAAAGCCATTATTTTCATCATTTTTGAAAAGATGCACATAAAGTTTCCATGAAATCTTGATGTATTGCACCTTTATTTCTAATTATGGAAGTCAGTGTTAAATATTCTGTGCACAACTGTGTGTAAATGGTATTTCTGCTGCACTAATATATATCTATACGACGATTAACAATAATACAAGTCGCACGAAACGGACATTACAGAGATGATCCACATATCTCACAAGAGCGTTGTCAGGATTTTTAAAACAGTGACATACGTGAATAGCTACCATGGTGTGAGTGCCTCACAATGTAATGGAAAACAAATGTCATGTACCGTATTTCTGTCAGCGGTTCTCCGTGCAAACACAAGAAAATGGACCGTATTTTGATGTTTTTTTAGAAAACTGATCTCAGAAGATAGAAATGGTTTGTTGATCGCAGTCTAGAGCGAAATTAGTCCTACGGAAAATAAAAAAATAGTCACCTCTAACGACTCTCAAAAATCAATTCTGCCTTCAAAGAAGATATGCTATTTTTCTGGTGGAATTGAAAAGGCTTTGTGTATTTGGAACTTTTTTCGTGAAATCAGACGTTGGATTGAAACATGTACTTTTCAAAATTATACAGATTAAAGGCACCTGTCTATGTAAAGTGTCTGGAATTGCCACTAGAACGGGTACCCTCTTCCGTCAGGACAACGTCAAACATCAGCTCTATTTGTACACGCATATCTCCCAGGACAGTATTCAGATGACCTTGTACATTCGAATTATCACTTATCTGGATCCCCACAAAATTATTTTAATCAGAAGAATTTTAATTTTTTGACGTCCTGCAAATTACACGTTTATCATTAACAAAGATACCAAATTCTGGGAGGATGGAATCATGAAGCAGCCTAAAAAAAGGCGAAATGTAATGGAAAAGCATGACACGTGACTGGATAAATCTGTGTAAAACAAAGGGATATCTCTATCTATAAAAGGCAGGATGTGTGTGTGTGTAAGGAATGGACGGGCGCAATCTTCGACGGATTTGCACCAAAATTTACATGCACATGCTCCAAGTTAGCGAGAATGCCAAGACCGACATTGAATTTCCCAACTCCCATCGATAGTGGAAATAATCGGTTTTTCATGCTTCTACAGCATTTTTCATGTAGTTTGCGGCCATTTTGTACTGGCCAGAGTGAGAGCCAATAGCTGGCTCCCAGGAATAGGCAGGAAGATTCTATTGGCCAGCGTGAGAGCCAACAGCTGCTAATATATATATATATATATATATATATATATATATATATATATATATAAGTAACGAAAATATATACCACCCCTCTTCTTCCTCCGAAAACCCTAAGTACATCTCTTTTCTCTTTACTTACCCCTTCTTTCTTTTTCCGTTTTCTTTCTTTTTTTGCTTTTCCTATATCATTTCCGTTGAGTTGACCGATTGAATAGGCCAATCTCAGATCCTTTCCCCTCCTTCCTTAATATTAAGTATTATAATAAAAAGAAATATACAAATAAATTTTAAAACTCTCCTTTCCCTCTCTAAACTCGACCTTGGCTCTCACACCATCCCTCACAACCTAAAATTAAAAGTCTCTGGTGAAATAATTTATTACAATGGAGCCTTAAAGGGGTTACTATACAGAAAGCAAATTCAGCAATTAGATATTGTTCACAAAGCCTGTCTTCGGGAAATCTGTGGGGTAAACCTAAGCTACAGTATGGCAAATGCAGATCCTTTTCAACAGGTGTAATATTAATGGTATTGAGTCCTTTCTTATGAAATCACAATTGCGCTGGACAGGTCATGTGTTACGTATGCAAGACAACAGAATTCCAAAAATGCTCATGTATGGTCAACTTGACAATGGTCATCGAAACGTGGGTCGGCCTTTGCTTAGGTACAGGGCCAAGCTGAATAGTAACCTCTTAGCTGCGAATAGAAATCACACTACCTTTGAGAACATCGTAATCGATCGTAATAAATGGAAGACTACATGCTACAATGGCATCAAGAACAATGCAGCATCAAACATTGTCAAGCTTAGTCAAACTAGGGAAAGGAATCAAATATCTGCTGCTGTTCCAGCCATATACTCCAAGAATCCACACTCTTGCACAATCTGTGGAATTCTTTTCAAATCACTAGCAAGGCTGAAATGTCACTTGCGACTCACACACAAGGTTAAATAAACAAAGTTGTCGGAGCCTCATACATCGAAACCGACGGGAGAGTCCATTACACACACACACACACACACACACACACACACACACACATATATATATATATATATATATATATATATATATATATTGTTCTGAAACTCGATAATATATATATATATATATATATATATATATATATATATATATATATATATATTGTTTTGAAACTCACGAAACAAACGATAGAGACATTTGTATTAATCTAGCAATATCAATTCTACATTTCAACAAATGTTGGCCAATTTTCTCATAGATGAAGAGAAGGCCATACCGATGAGGTTCAACAGAAAAATGTTGTGAATACTATGGATGGAACATGTGCTCAAAGCGCAAGTTTTAAGGAAAATATTAAAAAAAAATAAAGTAACTTAGAATCAGAAAGATACATTTAAAGTTTTTGAAACACATAATGAGTAAATACGACATGGAAAGTATGATATAAACAAGACATTGAAGGCAAGATAGACAAGCTGAACTACGTAAGGAGCGTGTGTAAATTGAATCATAAATTACTGGAACCATAGTAATCGGGGAGAAAAAAAATCATTGCTTATAGTTACAAGGAATAGGAAGTCGCGGAGAGCCAAGACACATAAAAGAAGATGCTTTCAAAAATGAGCGATGAAATAAATTTTAACTATTAATTATTATTTTGTTTTCTATTTGTTCTCGTCTTTGTGAACATGTTTGTTGCAAGGGAGATAATTCTATTACTTCAACAATTTATCACTATTACATCTAGAAAATAACTTGTGTCAAGGCAGTCTAACACTAACGATAAAAAGCATTGAATTATATATACAGGGTGACTGAAAAAACAGAACCTACAGTTCTGAGGAAGCTTTGGGCGTCACTGGGACGACGCAGAGTGATAGATTGAGATGAATAATGGCTCCTGCAAGACGCCCCTCCCCACACACATACACATCAAATAACTCCCTAGCGTGGCTGAGAGAGAGGTGTCAGGAGAGACTGATCAGCAGGGTGTTTGACAATGACTTTACCCCGCACATATTTTTATCTGTGGTGGTATCTCAAAGATAATGTGTACCAGAACAATGTTGACACGATTGGGGAACTGAGTTAAGCAATCACAGCAGAAATCAGGGGATCCCCAAAGAGGATTGTATCCGATTAGTTGTCAATTTTGCGCGACGTTTGCAAGTTTTCTTCCGACGCTGCCTATTTTGGAAAGAACGTGACTTGTATGCAAAGCGACTAATTTAACTAAAACCTTGCAGAATTATCGTACACAGACAGAAGTGTAAATCCAGCAAGGTTCTTGAAATTAACCGGAATATTGTAGGATTTATTACAATATTTATTTGTTCTGTTTTTTTTTGTTTTTTTTTTTTGTTTGTTTGTTTTTTTTTTTTAGAGCGGGGAGTCACCCTGTATATATAGAAAGGCATTTAAATGATTAGAGAGAAATACGTATAAACGCTGGAAATCTCGCGGACAACGAACTGCTTTAAGATCTACACATGCTTCGGTTCCTTAAAATGGCAAATCCATCTGAAATCATTCGCGACTTGAATTTACTAGTTGTTTTTGTCGTGCACACTCGGTGGTGTACTTTAATTCAAGTCTGCTTTTTCTAGCTATGTGGTAAAGTCTCCTCTCTTCCCACGAACCAAGATAGAAAATTGGCCGGTAATCTCTACTTGAAATCCATTGAGAATTAGCATCTGGTGTGTCAAATACAAATCCTCAATTAT
Organism: Acanthosepion lycidas; assembly: GCA_963932145.1. Classification (NCBI taxonomy): domain Eukaryota; kingdom Metazoa; phylum Mollusca; class Cephalopoda; order Sepiida; family Sepiidae; genus Acanthosepion; species Acanthosepion lycidas. The sequence continues at coordinate 99,262,771 of OZ010579.1, forward strand.
ATCAGTTCATCATAAAACAATCAGATTTAGCCGCTGGTCAGAGCCTCCCTGTTGGTTAAATACAAGAGGATACCTGTTTATTTTACCCACCATCAAATGAGCAAAAACATCATTGTATTCAACTGTAATGCCTTGTCCATTCAGGACATTGATAGTCATTTTTTTTCACAATTTTCTGTCTTTTGTAGATCTTAATGTTTTTTTTTTTCTCTTGATCATAGTTTTGCCAACAATCTACACAAGCCTGTCTGATATGCTATGCGCTGTTTTTTGGGGTTTTTTTTTTCTGTCCGTGCTTTCAATATATCCTTTAAGCGTCAAATTTTCTAAGACCTCTTTCCTCACCATATGTCCAGAAAACATCACCTCTTTATGATTCTAAGTATAATTGGCCTTTTTTTTTTGTTTCTATTTTCAGTCTCAGATACCTAGTCCATTATCGGCATCCTTCTGTAGAACAACATTTCTGTTGCATAATGCTTTCTCTTCATCTTTCAGGATGTTGTCCAGAATTCACTCACATATAAGAGAACCGATTTTACCCCTTTCTTTGTTTCTAAAGAAATCTTAACACTTTGCTTATTTATGGAATGAGTCTTTTACTAATCAAGCGCCCTTTCTGATTTCGGTGTAACTTTTTCCGTCCGCTAATCAAACACTCCCTAAATATTTACACTTGAGTACTTGCCTCATTTTGGTGTTTCGGGCCATCCGTATAAGATTGCATACATG
>OZ010579.1:99266002-99331002 GCA_963932145.1 Acanthosepion lycidas
TTTTCATTTACATTGAAAAAAGAGTTTACTCTTCCTTCCCCATTGAGTTTAATGGCAATGCCGGGCTACCTTACGTTGATTTGCAGCCTGGCTGTGAAAAGTAAAACTCTGAATTCTCGGCAGTTTGTTTGTCACACTGTGGGCCAATTCCCTGCAAAAAGATTGTTTTCCAGAAAAGCAAGGTTGGTTCTATAGAAACATTCATCATTATGATAAAATCCTATGTTCGCTTATTCTAACTCTTCAGTTCTATAAGTGGCCTTCTACTGCTGAAATTATGGGCAGCGTCCATCATATATATACGTTAGGGAGATTAATGACAAAGTGGTAAAAATCGTGTGACGCCTTCATCAGACAACACTGATTTTTGCTTGATGTTACTTCCCATGCGCAAGTTTTGTCTCAGGAACGAAGATTTCTGTGGGGTTTTCACATCTCTTTCCTGCTTTCACAATATTAGTTTTAAGTGTCTAGCATCGCGAACTACTTGTCACTTTTTCTGTTCTCTTTTATTCGATCGACTTTACCGATTAGTTAGCCTAATAGATTTTAGTTGTACCCCTGACTCCGATTTATGCTGAAAGAAACCAGAAATAATTTAATCTTTTCCAAGCATTCCACGTTTCTTTACATTGGGTCACAACCTGTCCGTTGGATTGAGACTAATTCTTCGAATAGGAAATTATTTGGAAAATTCTTTTACTATCCAGTATCTGTCAGTCTATCATGTTCCACACCGTTCACCTATATAAAATAAAAAGCTCTTTATTTCTTTTAAAACTTCTAACATTTCGTGGTAATATCTATAGATTTTATGCAAAAATTGGCTCATGTTACAAAATGCATGCTTGCTGTAAATAGCATTACCTATTGCACTTACAGTGTTTTTTTGTTTCATATAAGACCGAAAAACGCACACAAACTATCAGATAGGTTGTGGGAGTAGGGTAGTTAAGAGCGCAGACACATTCTATGAGATTCCACTGTGTACCTTGATATCACCAAATGGTAAACATGTGTACTTAATCAACCTTTTGACATCAGTTCTTTGAAGCTGCCTCTTCCATTCGTTTCCTCCATCAAACGGTCACTATTAATATGTCCCCACTATAAGAAAGCAAGGCAGAAAATAAACTTAAAGGAAATTGCCAGTCGGAGATGTGGGACCCTCTAAAAATATACGAAAACACCTGGAAAATTCATGTCTGTCAGTCACCGACATTAAGAATCAAATGCAGCCGAAACGTTACCTATCGGGCGATGCCCTCGTCCAGGCAAGTCGAATAAAAACAGAACAAGTGGCAGGCAAACCCAAATGCTTGAGTCTCCGAATTACCAACCTGCTGTAGCATTGGGTTCCAACTACGAAGTTTCTTATAGACCATTAGAGTCTACCGAGAGATGTCACGCAATGCCACACTGCGGAATTTGGCAAAGAGAACAATCTACCTACGTTTGGTTAAAGTCTATGTTTAATTTGTTTTAATAATCTCGTAGAAAGTATGAAGTTAATGTTACCCGCTCTCTGTTGGCTCCGTATCTTATCACTGGGAAGTTATGATGAATGAGAGAGAAAAAGGGAATGAGAAATACCTTATGCAATTACTCTTTGATAATTAATTTCGCTTCTAATTAATTTACCTCATAATTAATGCAAAAGTAGTAAAGTGTTTCCTCTCATAGCTAATCACACAAAGGCCGGATAATTGAGTGTTTTTTTTTTTTACTCATCTCATTTCGCTGTTTCCATCTCGAAATATTTCCTTCGTCCATTCTTATTATATTCTTTCACTCATTCTCATATTCATATTTTGATTATCCTTCTCTCTCCGCATCTTTCTGTTTGTATCTAATTATTTCCCCGACGTCTCCACTTTCATCTTAATTCTGTCTCTATCTAAATCTTTTTCGTAATTCTTTCTTTCTTTTTTCTTTCCTTCTTTTTTCTTTCCTTTTCTTTTCTTTTTCTTTCCTTTTCTTTTCTTTTTCTTTCTTTATTTTTCTTTCTTTCTCTCTCTCTCTCTCTCTCTCTCTACCTCTTCTTATATCCTCTCGCCCTTCTGATATCCTCTTTTTCTACATCTGTGCCCGCCATCTTTCTTTCAATGTTATTTTCCTTATACCTATGTTCCTCTATTCATTTTTGTCCTTTGTCCACACTTTTCTCGTCTTATTTGTCATATATGTATACATGCTGTCTTCTTTCTGAGTGTTTTCTACCTAATTTACTCCCCCTCCCTCCCTCCCTCCCTGCATCTATCTATCTATCTATCTATCTATCTATCTATCTATCTATCTATCTATCTATCTAGCTAGCTAGCTCTCTCTCCTTCTTTCTACCTCTCTCTCTCCCTTCTAGTATAAATACACGCAAACACAAAAACATGTTCGCCATTTTGGTCATTTTTTCTCATCTATCACTCCCACCTATTTAGATTTTCTTCCTCTTCCTTTTCCCCCTACATAACTTATTCTCTTCTCCTTTATGTCTCTTACCTTTCCCATTATTTCTCTGATGCGCTGCTGTTCATTTGAAATTACCGACGGAAGGTACATTCATCTTCTACTCTATCCAATTGTGAAATCTTGATACAAAGTTTATGATCTGTAAATGTCGATAAAGTTGATATGCATTCAGAGAGCCCACAGCTGGCAACATTCATCTAAAACCCACGCAACTATTGCAGTAATAATACGAACAATAATACTTATAATAATAAGGCGCAAGCTTATTAAAAATCATATAACAAAATAGTAATATACAGAAAAAAAATTTTTAACGAATAATAATAATAATAATAATGATAATAATAATAATAATAATAATAATAATAATAATAATAAGAAGAAGAAGAAGAAGAAGAAGAAGAAGAAGAAGAAGAAGAAGAAGAAGAAAGAGAGGGTCATTCGGTTTATTAAACTTGATCTAACTCTAAAAACTACAACAATCGGTTTGGAAGCATTCCCAATAAAAGACCAATGACCCTCTCCTACAACTAAGAAAATAGCTTAATATACCTTAAACCCTACCAAAAAAAAAAGATCAAAGTGAATACCCTCTACGCCAAATGAGTAAAACAAAAAGCAAAACACCTAGGCCAAATGAAGTAAAAAAAACAAAAGAAAACAAACTTGGAGGACAAAGTGTTTCATAGCAAATACCTAAAAAGAACCAAAGAAGGAGATGCGAACCAACAGAAAACACATCAGTCGGTGAGAAGCACCGTGTTGAAAGCTGAGACAGAAGGCCTAATTATTGCAGCTCAGGACCAAACCTTCGCAACAAGATGCTATCACTGTCACATAATCAAAGATGGAACTAACACTAAATACAGGATCTGCAGAAAATATGATTAAACTGTAGACCATATTATGTAAGGATGCCCGGAAGTAGCACAAAGTGAATATACCCATAGACATAACAAGGTGGCGACATATGTTTACTTCAAGATATGCAAAAGCACAAAGTCGAAACCACTGAGAGATGGTATGAGCACCAACCAGACACAGTTAGCCAAAATTACGATATAACTATCCTCTGGGACATGCCAATTCAAACAAACAGGCCAATAAAAGCTATCAGACCTGATATTATCATAAAAGACAAGAAATCCAGGATGTCTATGCTTATTGACGTAGCAGTACCATCTGAGACAAACGCTTCCATAAAAATTATCGAGTAATTGACTAAATACAAGGACCTGGAGTTCGAGATTAACTGGATGTATGGAATGAAAACCGAGACTGTGCCAATAATAATAGGAGGTCTGAGCCTCGTGAGAAAAGGAATTTTACTAAGTATCCTGGATAATATCATCATACAGAAGATCATCTTTTTCGGAAAATACTATTTAAAAAGAAAAATGCTATGAATAAAATGGCATTACTAATATAGCGCATCAGTACCATAATTTAGACCCGGCTCTACGGATATAAAGCAGAAAACGAAACATGCACAAGTAATAATAATAATAATAATAATAATAATAATAATAATAATAATAATAATTATTATTATTATTATTATTATTATTATTATTATTATTATTATTATTATTATAAGGAACTGGAATAATAAGCGACTGAAAGAAATTGGTATGAACATCACCAAGAGCCGGTTACGGAGATAGAACTTATAACAATTTTATGGGACTTCATGATACACACAGACAGAAAAATCAAAGCTAATCGCTAAGATATCGTGAGTAGAGACCGCAAGCAAAAAAGCTTCCTTATTCATATGGCAGTCTCATCACACTACGAGATATATTTGAAGATCTTCAAGAAGCTATAAAAATACAAGAACCTGGAAATCTAAATCTCAAAAATGCGGCACAAGAGAACATCATCACTTCCTAGTTTAGTTGGAGTCTTCGGATTGGCAAAGATTTCAGTAGACTTATTCAAAGGATTCCTGGTAGACTATGCCTTAAAGAAATACAAACAAATTACGAAGGGCTTTATTTATGTCTAATATGTGCATGTTTTTTTTTGTTTTGTTTTGTTTTCTATTTTTTAAATTGCTCAGTAAAAAATGCCATGATGACATTTCTAACTTTAGGTCTCTGGTCGGGACCTAGAAAGAAATGAGTACAAACCTGAAATCAAAGGAAATAAATAATTATATTATTAGTAGCAATAATAATAAGAATTTTAATAATAATAATAATAATAATAATAATAAGCTGTCAAAATACAAGGACCTTGAAATAGAGGTCTCGAAAATGTAGCATATGGGAACATCAACATTCCCTGTTGTAGTTGGAGCCCTAGGACTGGTTGGAAAAGATTGCAGTAGACTAATTGCAGGGATTCCTGGAAGCCAATGCCTCAAGGAGATACAAAAAATTGTTCTGACAAGTACAGCCCACACTTTACGAAGGGCTCTATCTATGTAATTTTTTTTTTTTTTTTTTGTCAGTGAAAAGTGTCATGATGCCATTTCTAACCTTAGGTCCCTGGGTGGGACCCGGAAAGAAATGTGTAAACGCCAGAAAGCAAAGAAAATAAAAATGATAATAATAATAATAATAATAATAATAATAATAATAATAATAATAATAATACGCCAAAACGAGAAAGCTTCTCACTTGCTACCGCATGCAGCACCCCAAAGCTGATGTTGATCGTCTGTATGTGACCAGATCCGAATGAGGCAGAGAATTACTTCAACTAGAAGTGTCCTACAAAACTACAAGAATTGGCCTCCAAAGATTCTTGGAAACCACAGAAGACTGTATGATGGCATGTGTCAAAAACATGAAATAATTAAGCGTCTTTACTCCTTAATAAAGGAAGCCAATAAATTCAAAATATAGTTTCAAATAGGCACAGAAATGCATTTAAAGCACAATACACCGGCTGAAGCTGCAAAATTCGTAAAAAAAAGAGAGCAAAGACAAATGCAACTGACCAGATACAGAAACAATGGCAAAATAAACCGCTTCATGGCCAATACTCTGCCCTTAGTAATCAAGCTGACGTAGACAAAACTAGTACCCATCAGTGGCTACGTAGTGCAGGGTTGAAAGCTGAAACGGAACGTTTATCCTTGCTGCACAGGACAAATGCTTGTTAACTAGGAATCATCAAGCACATATAATAAAATATTGTGTTACCCCAAAATGCAGATTCTGTGATAAATATCCAGAAAAGATTGATCATCTTGTATCAGGTTGCACGATATTGGCACCCACTGAATATAAAATCCGGCATGACAGAGTGGGCCAATATCTGTACTGGAAAATCTGCAATTTCTACGGGAAGGAAACTGAAAGAAAATGGTATGAACACCACCCAGACCCAGTTACGGAGATAGGATCTGTTACAATTCTATGGGACTACACAATGCACAGTGACAGATATTTTTTTTTGTTAAAGACCACCAACAAAAAGTTCCGGCTGACTGCAATGTATCTTTGAAGATATTCAAAAAGCTGTCAAAATACAAGGACCTTGAAATCGAAATCTCAAAAATGTGGCACATGGGAACGTCAACAAGTCCTGTTGTAGTTGGAGCCCTAGGATTGGTTGGAAAAGATTCCAGTAGACTAAGTGAAGGGATTACTGGAAGTCCATGCCCCAAAGAAATACAAAAAATTGTTCTCACAATTACAGACAACACTTTACAAAGGGCTTTATCTTTGTAAAAAATCTGTTTTTTTTTGTTTTTGTTTTCTTCTTTTCTTGTCCGAAACTAAGTGAATATGACAATTACGATAACGAAGACAGTCCGAACACTGTAAATAGCGTAAATATTTATAATACCTCATCTCAGAAATATAGACATCCTTTATAGCACTTAATAAATTGTGTCCTTTGTATATCAATTGCAAACTATTTTCCGCCATCCATTCACTCAATCTCGCTAGGTAGTTATGTAGTATTTTCCTCTGTTCTTCTTGCTATCTCTCTTGTGAGTATCATATTTTCTAAGCCCCTTTTCTTCATTATGCATTTCCTTTCTGCTTCCATTGTCTCTAGAACTTCGTATTTGCACACATGTCCGGTTCATAATATTCTCAGCATCCTTCTGTAGAACCACATTTCAACTTGAAGTCTCTTCTTCATCTGTGTGGAGATTTCCCAACATTCACTGCCATATAGGAGAACAGTTATTCAATGACAGCTCAGTACTATTTTCTTTGTTTCTGTTTTTTCATACTTTGCTTTGCTTCTGGAAGACATCTATTACCCTGCTAATACGCACTTTTCGTCTTCTGTTAAAATACTTCCCAGATATTTACAAATGAAAAATCTGTAACGACATAATTGAAATATAAAGCACAGGTGGTTGTTGAGCGAATATAAATGTGCCTGATCAGACCTCTGCAACAGGGAAGGACTACCCGCCATAAAAGCCGGTCATTGTTTGTTATTTTATTAGCAGATGCGTTAAGCAAATATGTTGGTGTTATCTGCCCCAATAAAAATAGAAAGAAAAACAGAATAAGTGACATTTATGATTTTATGGACGGCGGAATATTATCCGGGGAAATTATGGCAAATTAAAGCAGCAAGATTTATATTACCTTAACAGATGCTGATTACGCCCTTGAGAACTTTAGTATAAATAAACTTGGTGATGTCAAGCCACGCAAATTAGTAAGGAAACATCTGACAAATGACGACATCAAAAAAGCCATACAATCATCTGTTACTAGCAATATGAACACATAACAGAATTTAATATAGTGACTGCATATGAAAGTATATAGAAAAATTGTACATTCAGAAAGCAATATATTTGTTTAGCAATAAATGCCCCTTCTAGGATTAAAGTTCTTGGCTGACATGAAGCAAAAATACTATATTGAATCCATTGCTAAGTCAGCTGCTAATAAATTTGGTTCACTGAGTCGTGCTAGCCAATTTTCCTCCAGAAAATCTCTTAAATATCTATCTATTAAATGTCTATCTTTCACCAATGCTTAGAATATTGCTGCCATCCGTTAATCCTGCTATATATCTAGAAATCCTCCTTAAAACCCAAAGAAGAATCAGCAGTACTATTGGTACCGTTCTGGCATCTCGGCTTCAATCACGCCTCTGTATCTTTTCTATAAATACTTTCATGATAACTGTTTAGATGAGTTTTTCGCTATACTGGGGCAGAATTAGACGTTTAGCAAGAAGGGTCATGCTCTGATAGTTAGGGCTAGGTTTAAAAGAATGACCCCGGGAACAAGAACTATGGATGCTGCATTGCTTGCAGAGTAAGTTCGAAATGTATCTCAGCGACATATCCCGTACGTCACTTTGCCGGATAATCGGACCGTGACTACAAATACGGGCATATGCGAGACTTTTCCTCAATAATTTCAGGATCTCTTCACCAGGCATCCCGGTTTGAGCACTGCTCAGTTCGGCGCCTATTTAACTGACTTAACCTGGCTTCAGGCAGCTGAAGAGGCTAGGTGCGAGGTTCCGATTACAGTGACGGAAATTTGTGAAGCCCCGAAGCAGTTGTCCGGGACAAATCTCCGGGATTAGATGGTCTACCCTACAAACCGTAGTCGCTCCTTTTTTGATCCTTTGCTGGCACAGATTTTTAACACCTGGTAAACAGGGATTTATAACTCAACGCATCACCAAGGGCGTGGTCAAGTAGCTACGCAAAGACAAGAACGGTGGGGATGGGATATGTAACTTTCGGCTTTAGCCAAACGTTTGCAGCTTGTCCACTCTAGTCTGATTCGCTCTGAAAGGCAGGACTATTCAGGACATCCTTCATATGGCACGCTTGATCATTGAGCAAGTCAGGAGTGAAACCGCACTGATCAGTTTAGATCAATCCAAGGCATTCGATAGGGTTGACTATAGATTTCTGGAGGCTGTCCATTTAACTGTCCGACTTCGAGCCGGACATTTGCACCGTGGATCCGACTTCTGTATGCGTCTCTTGTTGCGCTGGTAGAAGTAAAGACTTTCTTATTGTCTCGCTCCATTCGTCAATATTCTGCGTTTTCGCCTTTGCTTTACTTTCATGCGATGGAACCCTACTTTCGCAGGTTAATGACGAATCCCGTCCTACGCGGAATTTCACTACCTAATGCTACCACTTCGGTCTTGTATTCTGTCTATGCTGATGAGGTTTTGGTCTAAGTGTCGAGCAGAGCCGCGATTGACAAAGTCAGCAAAGAAATCAGAGGGTACGAGACGGTGACAGGGGCCAAGATCAACCAGGATAAGTCTGTTAGCTTGTGTTTGGGTGAGTGGAAGGAGGTTTCTCATCCCGGACCTTTTCTCTCGGCGGACGGGCCGGTCACGATACTTGGGGTCTGGTTCTGTCTCGATATCCAGTTGGAAATGAATTGGTCTCGGAGGAATCTTTCCTTAATAGAGAGGGCGGAAGTATGTGCCTCAAACATCTACTCGATTCTCCTTTAACGACTCTCCGCGCTTCCACTTCCGTCTACCATACTAATGACATTAGTAAAGCCCTTGTTCTTATTTTGGGGAAGCAAGGCCGCTAAGGCACTTCGGGAGATCTGTTACCTCCATTCTTCTGAAAGCTGTTTGGGTATGCCTAGCGTTGAAATTCGTCAACATACGCTTCGGATAGCGTTCGTAGATCGAATGTGTCGCGCTTCAAATAATGATGAAAGATTCCCGTAAGAACTACCCATCCCTGAGAAGTGTGCACTCGTGGGCGGAGGAGGACCGCCGTTTACCCCAAGGCGAGTGATCTTTCTATCGTTAATGTCGTATAGCTCTGAATCACGTCTTACGGGGGTCGGATGATCTATCCAACGTCCAAGCGTTTTCTCGAATGGCATTATATCATGTGTTAGTTAAGGGATCTGTACGTGATGATCTAATTGACGAGCTCGGTATTACGAAGCATGAGACTCGCTCAATATGGCCATGGGCGCACGGGTTGAAATGCCTAAATGACGATGAGGCATCACTCACCTGTCTGGTGATTCGCAGGCCCTTCTGCGTTTACTGTGATGGGGAGGTTCAAATCCTGGGTCATGCTTTCTTTCATTGCAGGTTCGTATTCCCGTTGTGTCTGTTTATTGAAGGCCTCATGTTTCGTATGCTGCGCGGAAAGTCCTTTGCCCTTGAGGCCAGATCTGTTCATAGCAATGTGGTGCCGCCGTTGACGAAGGGTGAATACTACGTGTTTCTTTTTGTTTTTCTTTTTTCTTTTTTCTTTTTTTTTTTTTGTTTGCTTAGTAAGTTTTATGAGATTAGTGATCTGAACTAGACATCAAAAGTAATTCTATAGGGTCAAGAATTTCAGTTTTTCTCAACTAATCTTTTACTTTACGCATCAGCTTAAAGTCAAGATTAGGACGGAAATCAGAATCAGAATTTAGTAGAAGGTGGGTGAGTCTTGTGTAGAGTAAAAGGGGCTGACTTGAAGTGGCACTTTGATGCTAGTTAAGCATCAGGATATTATTCTCCCTGCTTTTAACACTGGGTAACCCCGCCCAGATTTAGGCTAGGTTTGTCCTTAGTTTCTTCTTTCACGTCAACCTAGCTAGCGGATGTATGCTCATTGAACCCTTTTATATCTGTCCCTATTCTCTTTAATTTAATTCCCCTACACTCCACCGTTTACGTGAGCCGAGACTTCAGATCTATTGTGGACGTGGGTCGTCTTTTTTACGGGTGTGATTTTTGTATTTGTTGTTTGAATGAGTGGGTGTTTGCGCTTGGAATGAATGAATGTTTGATATTATTTGAGTTCCCCATTGATTTCGTCCAATTAACTGATAATTCTGGCACATTTAAAGATTGTCGGCGGTTTTATTACTAATATTATTTTCTTTGGTTTTTGTATAAAGTTGTGTTTCCCATTTGTAAATTTTCATTGGGGTTTAAAAGTTTTTAAATTATTATTTTATTCCCCCGCTTACAGAAAATGAATTATACATATGGGGACTAGTTAGGACTTTCATATAGACAGTGAGGCATTATGGTGGATGTAGTAAGAAAGGTAAGTAAGTATGTGTTGTTTTTGTGGTATGTTTGGATCATTGTAGATTTGGCTAGCTAAGTGTAATGTTCAGACAGAAGAAGGCCGTCCTTTTGTCCCCATTCCGCATTTTGAGCTTGTGCCCCAGTTCTGTAAATAAGCAGATTATATATCCCTCTTTACCATGTAGCCTAAAGGGGCCTTATCAATTGAATTATCTAGATGTAACAGTAAGTTCTATGCTAACTGTTTCTTTTCTTGCACTTATCGCTTGTGGAACGTTCTTTCATCTCCACGGTTTCCTGTCAATTTTAATCATCAGAAATTTAAATTTAATCGCTATCTACATTCCTCCATGATTATTCTTCTTTTGTTGTCGCTCCTTAGTAATGTTACTGTTTTCTAATTCTTCCTCATCCACTAATAACTTTTGACTTAGTGGCTTCACTGTTTTGATTAAGGTGAACTCGATTAAAAAAAAATAATTCCATGACGCAAAATAAGCCAGTATCATCTGTGATTTATCGCGTTGCAAAAAGTTGCATTACACGAGAGACAGCATAGAGAAATTCACAGTAACATTCTGTTATCAAAACAGTCAGTTTAGATAGATGGCGTATTGCTGTCATTTTTGAGCTTGAGTGGAAAATCGTTCGTTGACGCGGTCTCTTATATTCTGCAACATTTTTCCCCACAAAAAATAACGTTGCATGTCTAACGCTGATTAACCGGGTATTTTTAGATGTTCAGACGAAGTCGATTTTTTTTTTCCATCAATTCAATCTTTTTACAGATAGGTTACAACATACAAATTCCACGGAGCTAAATCAACCTCTTATACTCCGTGCTTAAAATGTAAGGGTAAAGTTCTAAGAACTGACCCTTTGGGCAATAGATTTCCGCTTTTTTCATCTGCCACCGACACTGTTTCAAACTTTTCAAATTTAGTGTTAATCATTATCTATTCTCTTTTTTTTTTTTTCTTAAGATATTCACTTTCTGCTAACTCTATTTTTTTGCTCATGTCACATAATCCATTCATCATTATTCTTTCAAAAGTTAAACTTTGGGTTGCTAAAGTGCCTTGCATTCGATTAATTTTTGTTGGTTAGGTGATTTTTATCTATTTTCATGTATTTTTAGATAAAAATGGTTCTAGCGATACAAGTCTTACTAAGTCATAGATGGAAGAAGAGGAGGTGAAATCATATCTTTCCCAAGGCTATTTGTGCGTAAATGAATAAAATGATACAAACAGAAATGGAATTCGGCTATCCGATTAACAAACCCAAATTGCTATGCATTACATCACCGCACATTCAAGCTTATAGTACTTTCCCTTCTGATATTACCACCCTTCTAGATACTGACTAGCCAATATACATTATCCGCACATCCAATCTTACATTACCTGATACTCACAATCCCAAATGATCATCCATCAGGTTACTGACCAGGGCCTATGTTGCCTAACTTTGATGATTGTGTTGTAAGGTCCCTTTGTATGGGAGAGTATTGATCATCGGCTCTAAATTGATACAATGTTGTATTCGCTCTCTCTTCTCTTTATCATCTTCCAGCCGGGTAACGAAATGTTTTTTGGGGTTCAGAGATGGGTTACATCGACAAAAGGAATTTTGACATAACTAATTTATCAACGTCGACGTATACATCTTCTAACTATCCAGTGGGGTTGCTCCCCCACCCTATTGGGAAGCCGCTTCGAGATATGAACGGAAGCACGTCTACATTATTTAGACCCGACTCCTCGAAAAAAACTTTCTCTATCATTCGCACAATAGTTCAGGCACTCAAAATCGAATTCCTTTATTTTGCCGTGTATCTGACCCCTAACGTCAAACTGAGGAGGTCAGAGCAGAAATACACTACTCCAAAATTTAATAGTATTCTAAACTATTATTTAACAATCATATAGGAACCCTTATTTGTATGCGATGTGGCCGTAATGATAATTTTTGTACAAAAAGATCGGAAAAAGGTTAAACCAAAATTTCGAATGTCTTTATTTGTTAACAGTAACCGCTTAACACTAATGATTTTTATTTTAAATATTTCTTGATTAGTATTCTATAATATTGATGAGGTAATGATAATATTCGCCATTTCTCTCCATCTAAATATGAAAAAGTTAAATAATGGAGAGGAGACTTTCAAAACGTCACGGAAATCCATTAAAATATTCATGCTAAGTATGCTGAAAATTTTAGCTATGTAGGTTAACATTTTATACAAAATAATATTTTGCTTTATTTTGGTGTTATGTCGAAAAATAAGCAAAATTACTTCAGATTAAAAAAAAACTTTAACAGGATTTTTATGAGCAATTATATTCGATTTATAAACTTTATATTAACGCCGTATACTGCTACAAGAAAAAACTGGAACATTTGATGATGAGGTTGTGGCGGAGTAGCTATTCGATTTGACCATCGACATCGTTGTTTCTACTTGACGTTGAATGCTGAGGTTGGATCCATTGTGAAACGCGTAATATAAGGCCCCATCTCCTCGTTATCATCTGACACAAACACATACACCCCCTCCTTTTATCACTCTTACTTTACTCCTACCTTTCAATTACACTACAGGTTGTGTATTTATATATAAATAATGAAGAATTAGAAGATATCGCCTAAGAATACTGAAAGGGTGAAACCAAAGTAATATGTTTGGCTGATCTCTTAATTATATATATATATATATATATATATATATATATATATATATATATATATATATATATATATATATATATATATATATATATATATATATATATATATATATATATATGTGGATGACTATATACGTCCCCCGTCTCGTAGGATGAGCACTTTGGAAAAAAGGAAATTTGTCGACTGCTGCTTTTAAAGGTAAAAGATATTTGCTATGAATTGGCCACACTGGTAGCCGCCAATACTTATATTTCATATATAAGACGTTAAAAATTCTCTTTCTCCGCGGCGTCAGGTGATGGCCTGAATGTGCAATTCTCCAACTAATGTTAAATCGGTAGGTTTTCGATCCTGACTTGAAGCAATCGCATGTCTAGGCACACTGACGAGCTGGGATACAAAATATCAAAATCTGGATGACTATATATATATATATATATATATATATATATATATATATATATTAGCATCATCTACATGCAAAGAAACGGCTAAAAATAATGGAAGCCTTATTAATAAAAACAAAAAAGAACTTAAGAATATTGGAACTTGGATATGGACACAATATCTTGACCGTGTTTTGAAAAATGAAAACATTTTAGAAAACATACATACAACAAACTATTCCTTATTTAACAGTTAAAATAGTTAATCCTTGAAAATGGCTAATGCATAGCCGAAACCGCTCGGCAAAAAGAACATTCAGACAGTTTTTATATAATTCATTACCCGAAAAGAAAAAAATATTAGATCACATGAGAAATTGTATCAAAAATTAACAGACTGGGTTCTATAGCCTTGGATGGTCTAGGAGAAGGAAAACTCTGAATTCAAAACCTGCGGAGGGTCGTTTGTTGACCTTGTGACACGTAGTGCACCAGGTCTCTGTAATCGGCCCTTCAAAAAGTGTGGATGGTCCTTCACCACTATAATCAAATCTCAAATGTTCTATACATGCGGGTTGGGGACCGCTTGTGAATTCCAAATTCCCATGAAACTCCAATATTGGAGACGGCTCAACCCAGCTCGGGTGAAAGCCGTTACAATACAAGAAGAAGATATATGCATAACGTCACACTAGATCATTTCAAACTTCCAGCTTCACATATAATAGCAGGATGTAGACAAAGAAATTCTAGATAACAAATAGGCATTGTTTCTTGATAATTACTATGGCAGTCGAAAGTGGTTGAATAAAAATAACAAAATATGAAATTCGGACAATTTATCCACACATTGAAGGGAAGAGGTACTATTAACTGACTGCAAAACCATGTGAGTTCTCTCTTGCCTGACCAATGTTGGGACCGATCTGAAATGATGTTGTGCCTTCACTTCAAATGACGTTTACTATGTAGGTAGGACGGATAAAAGTTTTGAATCAAAGACTTATCATCATATAGTAGCCATTATTCATAAGGGCAAGGGTGCTATTTTTCATAGGCGCTTGCAAACATGATTTGGCTACAGATGAACTTATGCTTAAAAAACAACAATATGTCTTGTATTACAGTCCCTTATGGAACATTTGATCACTAGCGACTCGACACCGCCGACTCGACACCGACCAACTCAACTTCAGCACAACTCACCACCAAGCTACACCGCGTGAGGAGGACTCAACTCTGGTGTCGAATTCATAGCTTCAGGCCGGTGTTACCTGTCACAGTGCACATCTCTTAGTTCGGCTTTGATTCGTGGGGATTTTGAATGTTTAGGTGTATGTCGTAGTGATTTATTCGTTACTATTTGGCTGACTGGTGTTTAATTTTCAAGATCGGACAAATAACAATACTGAAGCAGCAAACAGAAGATTACATACGGAATTGGGGATGGAGCCCCCTACAATATGGAGATTTATCACGGGACTGTAAAATGTTCAATGAAACCGAGATGAATTTTTAGAACAATTAATTGGAGGCCTTCCCCTTCTCTTTAAATTGAAGAAATATATGAAGGCAGATGAAATAAATTTGCAGGTTGTTTCTTGGTTTTCAGAAAGATCTACAACTGAATATTTGAAGGAAATTGCATACGATTTTCAACAAGATATTAAATTAAAAATAAAATCACATATTAAAATATTATCGTTAATAAATTAATTTTATTTGTTTTTAAAAATGCAAAGACAAATCATTTGTTTGCATATCGTTGAGCTGTCCTCGCGCTGGTGATGATTTGTCCTGGGTTTGAATTGTCACGGAAATGGGTGGGCCAGTAATGAGTCGGCGGTGTTGAGTCGGAGGCATTGAGTTGGGGATGATGAGTCGTCTTGCAACTTTACTATCAAGACATGTTCTCAATACTGAGGAACGCTAATTCTGGATTTCATTTGAAGGTACTGTAATCTATTTACTTTATTAACTACTAATCATCTCTCTATTTAGAAGGAGTGGTTGTTAGTCTTAAATACGATTAGACTTTAAAAGTTGTTTTTTTTTTTTTGTTTTTTGTTTTTTTACATCAATTCACCCCGGAAAGGCGATGATGTCATTTTGACGCAAGGAGTTAATGAGAGTAAAAGAAGACTTAAATGGAACCGAAAATCTATTCTTAAATAGCAAAAAACGGATAAAGCTGTACTGCATTTCAAAAATTTGTTGGAGGCTGAGAACGAAACAATAGTCGAATTATATAAGTTTAGAGCATTTTTTAGTTGCGGTACACGTTTTCCCTGTTTGATTGAGCTTTGCTTAGGAAGGACAAGTGTAATATAGTAACAAATTATGTAGAAACTTATAAAGATATATCTGACCAATTCAGCTTTAGCGCTGAAAATCTTTTTATTTTATTGTGACTTCTTAATCCATTTCACCCCATGCAAGGCAAGAAACCCGCTAAAATAAAAAGGAGGTTACTGGGAGTGGAAGAATTATAAACAGAAACATTACTAATGAGCGAGATCAAACAAAGTAATCAGGAGAACATTAGATAGCGGTTGACATTGTATTTAAATTTTTGAAGTTTAAAGTTAGCTTAAAAGTCTAGAGCCGGGAGTGAGTTCCACAAGTGAGAAGTACGAGAAAAGAAACTGTTAGCATAGTATTTACGGTTACATCTAGCCAGGTTAACCGTAAATTGATGAGATCTCGACGCCAATCTAGTACTGCGATTAAACTCATAATATCCCGACACCATAACGAAGAGCTGATCCGAACAATTACCATTAAAGTATTTATAGAAATGATACAAGGAGGCTACAATACGGTGGTGGGAAACTGACTGAAGACGAGCCACCAGGTCAGAACCGATAATATGGCCGATTTTTCTTAAGATTTTGTTAAGGAGCTCATCTTAAATAGCAGGAGAACAGGGCCACATGCTTAATATTCTAAGCGTAATGGAATAGTGATGGACGAATGGGATGTGCTTATTTTTTTACTACAACAGGTAAAATGGTTTTACCGCCCTTTTAGTTAATCGTGTTTATTACGATATTACCAGTTTACAGTAATGTTATTTTTTTGTTTGTTTCAACATGTCTGTTTGTATCACGTCCATTTCATATCTGGATATTGTCTTTGAAATTCACTTTAAAAAAAAAAGCTATGAACTTTTGTTCCGACGCCATATATCTGGAGGCAAATAAAGATTTCTGGCAGACACACAGTTTTATAAACTAGCAAACAACCCAGGCATGAATATTATCCACTCAGTACATTTAGTTCAGTGTAATTAATATATGAAAATTCAAGGAAACAAAATATATATATATATATAAGAAAGAAATAAGATTTCTATTTCTTCTTCAATGTTATTCTTTATAGATTTTTTTCTCCTTTCTACATTGATTTGCTTTGTTAATCGAACTAAAATAATGAATAATCGATAACTTAATGTTTTTCTCTGTTCTTTATATTTTCTCCAATCCGTTTTTTAACTTTTTCTTTATTTCGTGTTTTGCAAGGGTAAAAATAAATCGATATCTTCTTTGTTCAATTGTTTATTATTTCGTATATAATGGTTACTGATATGTATGCGAGTTTTTTTTTTTTTTTTTTCGTTCTTTTTTCATCTTTTTTTGGCTGTTTGTTACCTTCAGTTTTGCTGATACCACTGAGGTCGCTGCTTCACTGCTTTTTTTACGTAGACGGCATACCACCTGACGTAGACGGCATACCACCTGCCTGTTCCGTGAGTATAAGTAAAAATATAACAAACAACTGACCAGCAGTTGTGGCCCGAAGTAAAGATTTCATGTATGCGTCGTTAGTGGATCTCTTTATGTATTTTTGGGTGAATTAGATAGATAGATAGATAGATAGATAGATAGATAGATAGATAGATAGATAGATAGATATGAAGAGATTGGGAGAGTTTAGATAGATACAAACATAGATGAACAGATTGAGAGAGTTTTAATAGATAGTTATGCACTATGATAGATATGACGAAACTGCAATAGATATGTACAGACTATGATAGCTAGCAAGCTAGCTAGCTAGATAGATAGATTGAGTTTAGATCAATAGATAGATAAATATTTACACACTGTGATAGATAGATACAATAGATAGATAGATAGATAGATAGATAGATAGATAGATAGATATGAACACATTATGATAGATATAAACAGACTAATAGATAGATAGATAGATAGATAGATAGATAGATAGATAGATAGATAGATAGATAGATTGAGTTTAGATAAATAGATAGATAGATATTTACACACTGTGATAGATACAATAGATAGATAGATAGATAGATATGCACACACTATGATAGATAGATATGAACACATTGAGAGAGTTTAGATAGATAGATAGATATAGATAGATAGATAGATAGATAGATAGATAGATAGATATGTACAGACTGTGATAGATATGAACTGAGATAGATATGTGCAGACTATGAGAGCTAGCTAGATAGAAATATAGATATGTACACACTGTGATAGACAGATATAAACACATTGAGAGAGTTTAGATAGATAGATAGATAGATAGGAACAGATTATGATAGATATAAACAGACTAATAGATAGATAGATAGATAGATAGATAGATAGATAGATAGATAGATATGTACAAACTGTGATAGATATGAACTGAGATAGATATATACAGACTATGAGAGCTAGCTAGATAGATAGATATGTACACACTGTGGTAGATAGATAGATAGATAGATAGATAGATAGATAGATAGATAGATAGATAGATAGATAATGAACAAACTCTGGTAGAAGTAAAGACTCGTTCTCTGTTATAATGCCTGTCGCCATACCGAAGTGAATGTTATAAATTCATAACATTTAACCTGCTCCTTTCCAGTCAAACCCTGTTCTGTCAGATCTCAATTTCATTCTTTTTTTCTTTTTTTGGGGGAATTTTGATTTTTCTTTATCAAAATATACTTTCCCAAATAGAATCTCTTCAATGCCTCTTTTTTTTTCTTTTTCATTGGAGCCACCTCGTTTTTACTAAATATCGTTATGCATATTATAGCTTCCAAAGCATCTCCGTCAGTTGCTTGGCCACCGATGACCAGTAAGGTTTACACGGCAGACGTAGATCTTTCCTCAGCGTCTACTGATGGTCCATTGACCGGAAGGGTCTCCTTTTTCAAGTCGTCACATTTTCTCTTCGGATCCTGCCATGCGTTTTTTTGCGTATGGAATGAAGTTGATCTGCAGACTATATGTCGGTATATTTCTCAATCGGCAACATCCAGTCGTAAACTGATTGTTGGAGTAGAGGTTTCTTTTTAAGGAGTCACTTTATTGCAGGTATATCTATTCGCCATATTCCACCTGCTAGGTACCCACATATAAACAGATGAGGAGGCATAAAGGCGGAGTTTGATGCATTTACCACACGTACACGAGCAGTAGATGTTCCAATAACTTAAAATAAGTTTAGGATATATGAGGTGTGTTCAAATGAAAGGTTATACAAGCATTTTTTCAGCCGCTAGCGTATAAATATATCTATACATATCCTTTTATGTGCTCAGTTCTGCAGCGATACCGATCCAAGTATACGGATAGACCCGGAACAGCGCCCCAAGAGCCACGTCTGCTTATTGCCTCTTAGCTGCTCCTCACGTGCAATAGCCGGGTCAAGCAAGGATATACAGTGAAGATAATTCGGGGTCGAGGGGAGCGGGTTTAAAGTAATCATATAGAGTAATTCATCGAGCCCAGAATAATCTTCAACAGAATGCAAAAAGAAATGGGCGGCCGTTTCGTCATATTTGGCACTCATCAGCAGTGCGCATCAACTACCCAGAATCGAACCCGGACCATTTCGATACCACACAAACGCCATGCCAAATTTTCTACGTCCATCGCTGACGAAGAAGACACAAACTAGACTCGATATAACGCCGTTACTCACTCAGTTCCACAGCGATATTCATCCAAGTATTCAAATAACCTTGGAACAGTGCACCAAGAGCCACGACTGCTTTTGACCCTTAGACGCTCAAGACGAGTATTAGCTAGGCCAAGCAAGGATATACAGTGAAGAATATATATATATATATATATATATATGTGTGTGTGTGTGTGTGTGTGTGTGTGTGTGTGTGTATGTGTGTGTGTGTGTGTTTGTGTGTGTGTGTGTTATGATCTGGTTCTTTGTACCACGGTGATAGTCCAAAGTAGAACCAATAAAGAAGAACTCGAACACGGATATGGAATAACACAGATATATTACAAACACAAATATATACAGAGAAGCAGAAAGTGTTAGAACGAACACTCAGGTTTAGTAGTAATTGTTTGAACGCGACTCTGTTTCAGACTGCCTGTGACTCGACTGACTGACAGACTCCTGACGGAACTCACTCCAGACTTCAGACTGAACAATATTTTGTCACCCGCCACGAGGGCATCATGTGGCACAAGGCCGGTTTAACGTGGGATCTCCGCGTCTGTGGGCTCGGCCAAAAATATGCCCTTTGAACCTGTATAGACGGGTTCAGGGTCGGTTTATCTCCCCAAAAGAGACTCCGCCCTTCGGCGTAGCCTCGTTCGAGTTCTTCACCGCCCGAAGGCAGAGAGTTCAACCGATAAGCCGGTCGCCCGACTTCAGACTGAAAGGTATTTAGTCACCCCCCACCATGAGGGCATCATGTGGCACAAGGCCTGTTTAACGTGGGATCTCCGAGCCCGTGGGCTCGGCCAAAAATATGCCCTTTGAACCCGTATAAACGGGTTCAGGTTCGGTTTACCTCCCCGAACGAAACTCCGCCCATCGGCGTAACCTCATTCGGGTTCCTCCCCGCCCGGAGACAGAGAGTTCAACCGATCAGCCGGTCAGCCCGTCACCCGACTTCGGACTGAACTCCTTACTTCCTCTTGAGGCACAGTATTTATTACGTATGGAATATTCCTTTATGTTATTATGGGTAAGGTCTCATAACAATATATATATATATATATATATATATATATATATATATATATATATATATATATATATATATATAGATATAGATATATTTCATCACCTAAAAGAATTATGGATTTACTAAATATGAGACCTTACAAATACATCAGTGTTTTGATCAGTTATAATAAATTTAGTATGGGAAAATATTAAATTTAACAAGAAATAGTTTGTGCTAGAGATAGTTTTACACAACAGCGCAAATTGCTACGAAACGAAAAGCATTAATATTAGCTACATCAATGGCTTTCAGGATGTTGAGTGTTTACTTGCATTAAGTTCTATATAATCCTCTGGGGTCAGTTACTTTAATTTTAATATGTTAATATTATTTTGGTTATTTGTAATCTTGATCTATGCGCGCGAACTTCACTAAAATTTGACAAGTCAACCTACGAGAATATGGGGGATATTTGTGTCCAACATAAGAATTTAATGCATTTGATATTATCGAAGATACGGTCTTTCAAAAGGACATATAAACACATAAAAATGTATTACTTTTTATATAGGCTGGATTTTTATGGTGGTGAATAGTTAGATTAAACTGCTTCATTTTTTATAATAAATAATAAATCTACGGTATTTGTTAGGATCAATAACTTTTATATAACGGCCTATCATTATCTGAATAGCCGTTTCGTTTTTCTTATTAGGATGCAATCTGGTTGCAATAAAACAATTTAATCGAGTCATTATTTTTGTTCGTGTCAAGTTGGTTGTCTATAGGATTTTTTCTAAATTTCTTTAAAGCCAATCTTATTTCTTCATCAACAATATTGTTTGGGAAAATATGGATCAGTGTTTGTTTTATATTGCTTAAATCTCTATAAAACGATGTGTCCAAAAAGGAAATCGTTTCCATACGGTTAATCGAGTTTTTTTTTATGGTTGCCTTTATTATTTTTCTAAATTTTGTTTTAAAGGCAATCTCATTACTTCATTGACAACATGGTTTGCGAAATAATTGTGGATTTGTGTTTCTATTATGTCGCTTAATTCTCTATAAAACAATGTGTCCAAAGAGGAAATGATAAATCATATTTTTATAACGCCTATTTTATACTTGTGTTGATATTCGCATTTGTAATTAAAGACACATGCTTCTTTACAAGTGTTTCTATATATATATATATATATATATATATATATATATATATATATATATATATATATATATATATTGGATTAATAAAATCATCCTTATCAGCATATAATACAACGTTCAGGAAAGGGATTTTATTTTTAATATTAAGTTCATAATAATTTGTAGAAAAAAGTTATTATTTCTAATAGTGTGTTCATAATTAATTTGTAGAAAACAGTTACTATATTTGATACTGGTTTCATAAGTAGATTGTAGAAAAGAATTACTTTCAAATATTATAGAACCTTGTGAATCAAATGGTACAAAATGTCGATAAATATTGGTAAAACAATGCGCAGCAAAAACTTTACTACTGACCCGCAGTTATTAAAGTCGAAAATTTCTAACGTAATAGCAAAAGAAGTGTCTATTCCCTGGAGAGATTACAGTACTACAAGATGCGTTGAGTCAAGCTGATGTTTCCCTAGACTTAAATGAACTCCACTAAAGCAAGGGCACCCATCAATACTGGAAGGAGTAATAATAACTACTGGACTTATCAAGTACCTATTTTCATCAAAAATTGTTTTAAGAGGAAGGCCTAAAAGTGAAGGTGGGGATTAAGATTTAACAGAGAGAAGTTTAAGCAGAGAGTAGTTTATACATATATATATATATATATATATATATATATATATATATATATATATATATATAGTGAATTCATAAAATCATCCTTATCAGCGTATAATAGAACGTTCAGGAAAAGGGTTTTATTTTTAATAGTAAGTTCATTAGTAATTTGTAGAAAACTGTTATTATTTTTAATATTGGTTTCATAAGTAAATTGTAGAAAAGGATTACTATGAATGAACGATAAAAATTATACAATAAAATATGATCAGTTTTATGCTGGATATATCAGTTAATACCTTGTCATTCCTACTCACAAGCAAAGCTTTCTCGTGGAACATTTTAGAAATACATGTTGAAGCTAATACCAACGATGATACTGAGGCACAAGTCCATTCAAACGGCTAATTGCAACGATCCCCACATACATTTACCCAAGATTATGCAAATAATTCTGTGTGACAGTTTGGTCTGTGTAAAGACACTTACTAACCTCAAGATTAAAATAAAATGAAACCACGTTCAAATGTGTACAATAATGGTTTTGAGGATTCCCCACTGAAGATGTGTATGCCGGAATAGAATCATGTTGATTGGAGCTTGTTTGCAAACAACTCCAAGGGTATCTTGAAATATACATAGCTGGATAACCGAAGCCGACAAGATATATAAAGAAGAAAAAGGTCACCCCTTAAACAAGACTACAGCAACACCATAAAGCCGAAAAATAAAGGGAAATAGAAAAAGCAAGCATGGATGACCATATATAGATGTGAAAAGGGAGATCACCGCCTTCTTTTGTATGTTTGAAATAATAGACAGAAAACATCATTGGAAAATACGAAAACCTAAGGTTTCAGCACATATGCTTGCCCTCAAAAATTTAAGCCGGTCAAGCATATACAGGAATACAATATGGGAACCAGTAATACAGAGTGCGAGAGAAAAGCAACAGTAACAATAAATTGTAATATGAGCTCTGTTAAAAAATAATGCCTCATTAGTTTTATAAATGACAGAAATTCCTTCAATTATGTCCCCAAGGACACATGGCCCAGGGTATAAAAGAGTTGGGTGAAATAATCGAAGGATTTGTTTCATCATCAATAACTAGCAACAGAATAAGTGAAAAAAAACTTGGAGAGTCGAGTTACGAAAAGAAAATTAACTGAAAAAGAGATATCCAGAAAAGACATGTCACATGGAACTAGAACAATCTAAACTCAATAAAGTAGAAGAATGCCGGAGCTTACATCGCCTGAAACGTTGTGAATAGAACAATATTGATGAGGACAACAGTAAATAGTTAAAATACCACATCTCAGAAATATAGACAGAAACATAAACCGATTGAAATCTTCCAATCTCGCCATTTAACAAAAATGAAGGAACAATACAAGACAATGGATAGGTATTTAAGGTTTAAATTGTTTTATAATTATAACTTTTTATAAACGAATACCAATTGAAATAGTCAAATGAAAATTGTCAGAAAGTGAAATCTGTGTTTCCGGACAGTCAATATAGCCACAGAACCGTGTTGAAAAAAGAGTGACCCTTAAGATGCAATATGGATATTGGTCAAGACAATGTCATTCATAAACCACTTTTTGATAGAAATAAGATCATTTTTCATGCTTTACATATTAAATCGGGCCTTGTAAAATGGTTTGACAAAGTTTTGAACAAAAATGGAGAATGTTTCGGGTGTATTTATCCCAAATTCCCAAGTGATACCAAAATTAAGAAACGTTTTGAGAAGCTATAAGGCAGAATGATTATATTGAGCTAGACTAGACGTGATGGCAAGGAAAACTGGGATCACTTTTGGAATCAGTGCAAATTTACTTAAAATGAACTATTGAAATCCCTGTACCATGATACTCAAAAACTTAGGTACACTAGTGTAATTAACACACGTTGGGATTTCTGATAAATTCTCCCGTCACAAAATAATTGCAGTCAGTTATGTGCCATGCGTGATACACGCTTAGGCGATCATGTATCTTTCGATACATGACTGACGACGCAGATTTTTTTTTTTTTTGTTTTTTTTTTTCCCCACAATAGTTTGCCATTTCTTTTTGCGGTAAACCAATTGCCATCCAAGGCTATAGAATCTGGTCTGTCCTTTCTATTTGCCCATAGCTGAAGTGGGGGGAGAAGAGGATTCATACCTTTCCAAAGGGTATTAGCACGTAAGTGAATGTAATGGATTCGACTGGAATTCGAACTCGGCTCTCCGATTCCTCAATCAGAGTCGCTATCCATTACTGCAATCTTTTTTTTTTTAAAATACAAATATTATTGGCTGAAATTCACATGGAGAATTTTCTGCAAAAACGCTGAATATATTATTATATCATATAATTAAAATTACGAATATATCCTGAAAATATTATCAATATGAGATGCTTAAATCAAATATTGTTAACTTGCATTATAGAATATAATATTGTTCAAATCTAGAATAAAATATCCAAACAAAAGAAAAATAATACAAAGCAAGTAATGTCTCCACGCATTTACTGGTGAAATGATAGCGTGATGTTGATGCCATTGTTTGAAAGAAAATATCTTATTACAAATCGATCAGAAACAAATATCGCACGATTTTATTCTTTCTATTATATCATTTGGAATTTAATATTGTATTTTAAATGAATATAAATCTTTTTAAGAGTATTTATATTTGTATTTTATTGTCAAAATATAATTATGATAATTCAATAAGTTAAAATCCTATCAAAAATTTTATTTTTTATTCCTAGTTTCTGAACGATTAAATTTCTCGTAATTTTGAATTGACGCCATGTGCATTTATCAGGCCTATGACGTGATGATTGCGTTGACGTGATTTAAATAAATAGAAATACGAAAGTGTTAAATGTAATGTGTGCGGATTTGTGACAGACCATCCTGAATGAATGATTTGATTTCATTCCGTGTTTATTTCCTGAGTGTTTTACGCTATTATTCACGTAAAAACAAGGCAGAAAAACGACTCAAGGTAGACGTATCCTGAATGAGACTATTTCGTGTACGCAAGAAGTGCAGATTATGAGAATATCCAGTATAGTTAACGCTTGACAACAGAATTGAAAAGTTTCAAATTGCAGTGATCTGGTTTGGTTTGGTTAGTTTTTTTAGGCCTATCAACAGTAGGTTATTTAATGCCGACAAGATTTTTATTGCTAGCAATATTTTTTTTCAGAAATGTATTGCTGGTGATAATGTAGTTCTGGTATTTTTTTCCAAAAATGTATTGCTGGTATTAAAACCTATTATTACCCTTTCATAGATGATGTGGTATGCTTCTTCTAATGAGTCTATTGTGAACTCTTCCATTTACTATAAAATTAGTAGGAAACTAAGCCTCGGGGGAATAGTAGTATAGATTGAACGCTGGTCAACCGACACACACTCCCACTCTTCTGTTGTATTTACTGTTCAATACACGATTTATCTGCAAACTCTTTTTTTTCTTATGTCTTAACCATTTACTTGGTTACAACAATAGGGTTTTGACCCGAGTTTGGGTGTTAACTACTTACCCATAGCTGAGACCCTGACAAGGATTACCACCCCGGGTCAGGGTGGACCTAGGAACACCAGCAATTAAGAGGTGGTTCCACGCTCCTCACAAATTGATCAGAGGCTTTTCTACTGGATGTAGTTTATCCTCATTCCCAGGACGCAGTGGCCTGGTTAGCATTCTCTAGGGAGTCTGGTTCGCAGGGTAGTCGTCCTTGAGAAGATCCGATGAAATCTATTTTTACAAATGGAAAGCAAAGGATAAGAGGATTGTTCGCCTATTTGTACATAGCATGGCGGGTCTGTTTTAGTTGTAACGATCTGAACTGGCGGATCTAGAGACGTCAGATGATTTTCCATCCAAATAGCGATAGTGTACCGATAGTCTTGTGGCCTTAGTGTATTAAGATGGAAATTAAAGTATCACCAAGGCCGCGTAAATGAGATTGGTAAGAGAGGATTGGGTAGATTAGGGTCACATATGGCAACAATACTCCATTTTTGGCGTGATGCGATTGGTATAAAGAAAGGGTATGGGAGATGAGTCAGGAACTTTCTGGAACGGTATAAAAAACCGACCACTTTCCCGGCCTTTTTAGCGATGGTTCGTATTCATGAGTTCCTCTAGATTCGGTTTGAGATTGACTCCAAACAAACATTCAAATCAAGGAACCTATTTGAAAATGCAAAGTTTGGTCACTTTGGTGATGATGAAAACTTACTGACTTGGTATTTTGGTGCTGCAAGTTACAAGTCAGATTTTCCCTTCTTGGCATGCTACAGCTAGATCAGACAAAAGATCAGTTGGCAAGCTCTGGCCATTTTTTGTTTTTCCATACACTATGGCATCATCAACATAAGTATTTACTAAGGATCTGCGAATGATCTCAAGTATGTCGTTATTATAGAGAAGACAGTTGATTGGAATGAGTTGTAAGCCTTGTCTGAAAACTACATTAATCTCATGGGCTTCCGGATTTGGGACATTAGCAACGAATTTCAAGTACCAACCTGACTGGAAGTACGGTGATTGCTAACGTTCTTCCAGAGATTCCATAACTTTTATTGTAATAATATTTTCCTCCCAATCAAAGTAACAAATTTACTAACACGCATTGGGCTACCGTGTGTAAATGAATATAAGAGAAACTTTATAAAGATGCGAGAACGATGAAAGAGCATCAATTAAGAAGACAAACGTTAGATTGGCATTGCATTTAAACTTTTGAAGGTGAAACTTGACTAGAGTTTGTGTAGCATCCCTTTATCCCACGACTAATGAAAGGCGTTTAGGTCTGCGTGTTCATTCGGAGCATCAACAGATTTTATGTTATGCATAAATTTCCCTCATTCAGAATAATATGCATCTGTTATAATTGTCTCGTCTTGGTCTAAATGTTTGAATTACATAAGAATTTGAGATTTACCTTGACTCCCGACTGAATCACGTTGTGACAAAAGGTTTTTAACATTGGGACTCGAGTGTTTCCAGTCGTGGAGCTAGCCTAAGCTGGTCATAGTGTGTCTAAGCTGGTCAGACGTTACGCAACGGTGGGGCAAAGGAAGGGAGAAGGGGAAGGGAGAAGGCCCCCGGCATGAAACAGATACTACAACCGCAGAATCTACTCCGTCAGGAAAAAAAACATGGCATGTGAAACTAGAACTGCCTACCCAAGTGAGCGAAATAAAGGGTTCAGTTTGACATTCCAACCACCTGAAGAATGCCGGACCGTACAACGGCCGAAACGTTGTAACAAATATGGCGACAAAGATGAGGACAATAGTCCGAATAATGTAAATAATGTACATAATACTTCATAATATTTCAGAAATATAGACAGATAAAAAAAAAAAAACAAAAAAAACTTCTCCTCCCCTGTCAATCCCCTCCGGGAGAATCCGTGGGAGGGGTGAGAACCTGGTGATTTTATAAGCGTAGCACAGGGCCGATAATATCTTCAACCTCACGATTCAGTCGTAATTATTCTAGCGAGACAAGCTTGCTAACCATTACACCACCTCGATGTACCCGAATTACGTGAGAGTCCCCTTGTTAATCAAGACATGGAGCAAAGAGTTAAACGCCTGTATAGATAGTTCGAAAATAACACAACATTATTTCAAATCAGAATAAAATAATTTTGTCGTGAAATATGAAAATTTACAACAATAAATTTTGCAGTAATCTTAACTTATTATTAAAACTCTGAACTCCAAATACTTCTTTATTTACAAATCAATGTGAAATTCATTTAACGTTTTGCTTCCTTCAAAAGATGTTTTATATGACTGCTATTTCTGGTATAATATGCTTGCAAATGGTTTGAGTCAATCAACTTCAAATAGCTTAATGTCACTTTTTTACCCCTGGCTTAACTGCAGTGGGGTTCTCCCTTCAGAACTCACCCCTAATAGTTAGTCGTCCCAGTCGAAATAACATGTTGTCGCTCGCATTCAGCTCTTTCAGTGTCACTTGCTGTCTCCTAGTCATATCTCCCCTTTAACAGAGGATACCGAAGAGAGTTGATAAAATAATCCACCAGATGAAAAATGGAAGATCCGATCGGATCCGATCTACGATCTGGATCTGGGGAAGCTACCTCTTTAAAAAACAATACCACGAGAATATCTACTTACTCCTATTCAATCTATGTTCGTGCTCACATTGCTTCTGTGGGGATGGCTAGGCATCCAAATTGGCTTCAAAGTACGCATTGTAACTGTGCTCAGGTAATCAACAGGGACAGCACAACATCGAAAACTTCGCACTTGGTATAATCAAACGCCAGAGTAAACATTTCCACATCACTCATTGAATATAGTATAGCGTTTTTGTTGGGACCTCTTAACCAGGGATTAAACGCATCAGCCTAATCATCAAAATGCAACAGCGTCGAAACTGTGATATTTAGGTTCTCCGTTAACCTATTGGAAAGCTCGTCAGACAGAGGTCACTCCCCATAGTTTTCTCTTATTTTCTTTTACATTTTTTTTTCTTTGACAGCATCATTTGCCGCCCTTGTACTTACTTCAAGAACTAAACCAACCGAAAAATACAGTCAAGGATATCACAGTCAAACCGAACGGAAACCTCCACGATTCACGACCGAACAAAAAATGGAAAAGAGGAAAATGAAATCTCAGCCTAACTTATCGACTCCTCTCGTCTTATTAATGGCTGCAATCTGTCATTTTTTGCTGATCTTATTCGTGTTGCTGTCTCGATAGCGTTCATTCGGTTTTCTCCAAATATCAGGATATTGGGATTGACGGAGGAGAATTACACCGCCATCTCTATATGTTCAGGTGTTCTTAATGTACAATTTCAAATACTTTTAGTTTAGTAATAATATTTCATATAAAAAATTTTGTAAAATCTTTAAGAACGATTTATATGTCTAGTTTTCCTAGTCTTCAGAAAATGTATTATTTGTTTTACCTATTATTTTTTCAATTACTTTAAAGTTCAATTTCTTTTTTTTAACTGACTCCATTGGATTTCTTTTATA
Organism: Acanthosepion lycidas; assembly: GCA_963932145.1. Classification (NCBI taxonomy): domain Eukaryota; kingdom Metazoa; phylum Mollusca; class Cephalopoda; order Sepiida; family Sepiidae; genus Acanthosepion; species Acanthosepion lycidas. Next base: position 99,295,291 of record OZ010579.1, read on the forward strand.
GAGATATGTGAAAATTAATGTTTATTCAACTAAAGTTCAATCTTTAGAGTTATTGTAATGTAGTATAATTGATGTGATTAAAGTTATTACTAAAAATCAATTGTAAAATGTTTTCAAAGAACTACAGGATCGTATTACCCTGTCTATCCGTAATGAAAATGTTGCGAATGAAAATCTCAATAATCAATTTAAATACTTCTTCTTTCTTATCGTGCATAGTTACAAATGTAAAGGTATTTTAAATTGCACACATACTTTATCTATCTATCTATCTATCTATATATATATATATATATATATATATATATATATATATATATATATATATATATTGGCCAAGTGGTTAGAACGTTTGCTTTCTGAAAATGAGACCGGGTTTGAATCTAACCATGGTCGATTTGTCGGGAAGACGATTTCCTGGTGGATTGAGGCCGATCCCAGCGTTCGATACCTTTGGCAAGTGTCTGAAAACTATACCACTGGTGACCCAAGACTTGTAAGTGAAATTGGGTAGACGGGACATATGGGTGCCTTCTAGCAAGAAGTTAGTCATCGTGACCGAGGGTTTGAGTGTGCTGGCCTTGTTCATATTGTTGATCACGCTAGATAACACGCTTTCTCCCAGAAACTGCAAGTAAGATCTGCTCAGCATAATTGCCGGATAAACCACAGGTGGGCTTCATGGGTGTTGAAAACACAAATGTGCATGACCGAGCGACTCTAATAGGGATTTTCTCGATGCTCTATTAGACGGGTATCCTGGAATATGAGTTGCCAGCTATTTATAGATATTATGTATTAAGGTAGCAAATATTCTTTAAGGCAAATATTAAAAACAACAGAAATTTTGAGCTGATTAATTATATATATATATATATATATATATATATATATATATATATATATATATATATATATATATATATATTTATAACTTGCCTGGCCGCATACACAATTCCGGTAAATCTTTGTGGAAATCACAACTATACTAAAACATGAAAACAATAAACTAAAACTAAAATTTATTTAAGTTATATACATAAAACAGTTGAAACCTAACCTGAACAAAATAAACTATGAAAGCTACACAAAATATACTTAAATGCCTATAATTGATAACAGAAGCTATTGGTTTATACCAACAGCTTAACATACTTAAAAACTTCTCGTTTTCACTCTCGCGTGGTCTTCCGTGATGTCATGAGCCGTGCTCCCATTTTCGCTTCCAGCGTCTCGTATGCACGAGTTTGTCGTTGCTGGGAAATCTTCCATGTAAACAAAAAGAAACTATCATTATTGTTTTGTCCGTGTATTGTTTAATGTATTGTAATGTTATTGTAATCTTTGATAATGGCTCATGCAAGCCGAAAGCTTGAATAGTAAGTGATTTTCATTCGTCTTTCAATGATAATGTTATTAAGCTTATCAAACGATATGAAAGGCATTTGCATAAAATAAATAGACCAAACTTGTCTATATTATTTAATGAAACATGCATCAATATATATATATATATATATATATATATATATATATATATATATATATATATATATATAATACAAATAGTTATACTCGTTTGGAAAGACCTTAGGTATTTTGGCTTGTAATTGAACAAACCAATGCCCAAGTGAAAATAAGTGATAAATAAAAACTAAAACCGTGAAATTGGGGCGAAAACAATCGTCCAGAATTCAAGTTCCCAGTACCTTAAAACTATGTAAAGTGCTCAATACGCTAAGTAGCGCAAATATATATATATATATATATATATATATATATATATATATATATATATAGATAGATAGATAGATAGATAGATAGATAGATATTGTAGCGTATTCTACTTGGCCAGCAATCTTTCGATTCAATCCGTTTTATTGAATAGGAAAGACTAGAAGTGACTGTCAAGGATTTTATTCAGTTCTACTCGAGCTGAATACGTTTCTGGATGTTAAGGAAAAACTGACAAAGAAACTAGCCGAAGTATTGTTCCGAGTGGTTCCAATCACTGGAGTTTATTTTCAAGGAATGAATGCAGGAAGTCAAGCGATATCCACTGAAACTTTCGTGTTGAGCGTCTAGATTTCGAAATGAACGCAAGTACACATCCTATGCCGATAAAATAGATTTTAACATCACGTCGATAATATGACTTTTGAAGTCTACCGGACATCATACGACTTGTTCGTCTAAATGAGAATCTGAATCTTTACGGATTACACAAACGCACGCACTCCCCCTATATATATATATATATATATATATATATATATATATATATATATATATATATATATATATTTATGCGTGTGTGTGTGTGTCCTCCTAATAACTTCTATCACTTGTACATCCTTGCTTGAGCCGGCTTTTAATGCTCTGGATGGAGCGGCTTGGGATAATAATCGTGGTTTGTGGGGACACAGTCCTATGTGTAAGAGAAAGTCGAATGAGTTACACCATGGAATTTATGAAGAGCGAAGGTATATCGTGTCTAATTCGTTACCTCTTCGTCACCGAGGCCCGTTGTCGTAATGGCCCAGATTTCAATTCGCGGTAGTGAACTGCTTATGAGTTCCAAATATAGGACGAAACGATCGTCCAGTGCTTTCTGCAATCCGTTATGGTTTCTCCTAGACTCGGTGAATTCCTTAAATATTATTATCTTTAATTCTCCTAATAATATATATATATATATATATATATATATATATATATATATATATATATATATATTATTGTGAGTGTTTCTGATTCTGGATAATTAGCGTCCATTTAAATATATAGGTTTAACTACCAAGCTCTGTCCGCAGAATACTTGTGAAAAATACGACCATGATAGATTCCCCATACAAAAATAATAATGATGGAAGCAATAATAAAATAAAGAAATCAACTCTCCATAAAATCAGTTATTCTGATCTTGTTTGGAATTTTAAAAGATAATTCCTATCCCTAGATATCCTAAATAATTAAAAATTTCTGCATATTCAATAAAAACGAAAAACAGCCTTGATAATGGTTAATGGATTACTCAGATACCCTCGCATCTACAAATGATATGAACAGTTTTCATACACTATATGTCCAGAAAAGAAATGAAAAAGGATTTTTTAAAAAGCTTAATCGTCGTGCCTTGTCAGTTACCTTTAATGATATATATATATATATATATATATATATATATATATATATATATATATATATATTATTGTATTAATATAGATATTGTATGGTCATTAATATCAGCATTATATATATATATATATATATATATATATATATATATATATATATATATATATATATATATATATATATTGGAATATTACAACAACACTTTTTTATAACGCAGCCCTAAAATATAGTGGATACAAAAATGCTAACATAAATTACAGAAACAATTGTACTAAACCCACCTCAAAAAAAAAATTAAAAAAAAACAGGAAAAAAAAATCATTTGGTATACCCCTCCGTTCAACAAAATGGTTAGTATTAAGCTAGGACATAAATTACTATCTTTAATCGAAAAACACTTTCCTACCAATAGTAGACTTCGTAAAATATTTAATAAAAACACCCTAAAATTATGTTACAGCTGCACTGAAAATCTAGAAAATATAATAAAATACACAATAAAAAATCCTGAATAAACCCCCATGCCAGAATAGTATTAATAAATCCCTACACTTAAATTAGACTAAAATAGTGAAAAATGATGTGATTGTAGAAATCCAGAAGACTTCCCATTGGAAAATAAATACTGCGTAAATTCTGTGGCATAGCAATGTACTATAGCATCCATTGAGAGTCCTAATACTAATATGATATACATTGCGCTACGAAGAATGAATTTAAAAACAGATGGAGGCTGCATATGTGCTCCTTCAACAATATAAATAAAAAAAATCAGACATCTCTATCTAAATATTTTTTGGCATTTGAAGGAAATGAATAAAACACCAGAAGTTAAATGGAAAATTATAAACAAAACTAGAACTTGTAAAACTTGGGATGACCCATGCCCTTTATGCCTAAATAAAAAACTACACATTATTAAGTTTCTAAATAATAAAAATCTATTAAACAATAGACATGAGTTAACGGTTTTTTCCCGACATCATCAATTTTTCGCATTGAATAATTAGCATAAAAACAAACAAACAATAAAATATTTTTTTTAAATTCCATAGTCTAAATAAATAGTTTAAATAACCTACAAAAAAGATAACCCTTTATGAAGTCGTTAAAAAACAAGTGTTAGCGATTTACGACAGTTTTTATTTACACAAAACCCTTTCAGAAAAAAAATAAAAAATAAAATAAAAAATAAATCTCCATAGACACTTAATCAGACTAGCATTGTCATCTTCTGCTTTAAATTTAGACACCCCAACCTTACCCTAACTTGACCTCTTTGAATGTAACGGAGATATTGATAGAAATTATTAACCCTTACGTACCTTTTCTTTAAATAATTGCTCTAGCCGTTATCATAGTAATTCTAATTTCAATATTGAATATGTTTATAAAACGCGTACATTTCAGGAATTAGTTATTCCAAAGAAAATTCACTTGAAGATGGAACAGTGTTTGGTACTTTAATTCAATTTAATTCAAATAATTATATTGAAGTTTTTGGCTCTTGTTTTGAAATAGGAGAACTCTTATGTAGCGTTGGAATTATATTTTTAAATAAATAATTATATATATATATATCAACCCCGCTACAATTATTAGGGGAAAAAACTCCGAAACAAAGCCCTTTATTTATTTCCACAGTAACAAAAGTTAAAAATAACAAAAATCGTTCTACAACAAAATACATTTTTTTATCCACTCACTACCATGGCGAAATATTTCCAACGTGCTGTTCGTTTCGTTAAATGGCGACTAAGCGGCTCCTTCTGGTAGGTTGCATGTAACACATATCGCTATCCCTCCTGCTGAAATGCATGGCTCACTACCTACTTCAGTTTCTATTCGTTGTTTCCTAACTCTAAAAGCCTAAATGAAATTTAACTTAATATTAAATCCATGCAAGAATTTACTGAGACTCCATAGCGTCGTGCGCTCTTACATTTTCACAGATTGCTATCTATAACAGAACAATTGAAACATGCATTATTAGCGAGGAGGTTTAACTTCTTCTACTCCCAACCTGCAGACACTGTCACAACATATCTGGCTCGAACTGGTGTTTATCGACTAAGGTCGTTGTTACGTCGTGGACCGTACTGTCTGTTTTTAAAAAAAATTAAAATCATCTTTTTGTCAAGTGAATATTTTTTTTTTTTTTTTTTTTTTTTTGTAGTAATAAATATCACAGCGCATATTGCTTGTATTGGTTAATCTTATTGTCTCCAGTAGGGAAATTTTCTGGTTGACAGAGATGTATAGAGTGTAATGAATGAAAGGAACTCTCCTATTGTAGCGTTGCACGCACATACTCTAGAGGGTAACGATTCTCACGGAATTATGTTTTGGATAAAAATTTTGCGTTCTCGTTAATCGCTGATTCATCAATTTTCTGTTTCTCTTATCAGCGGAAATTGTGAACTACAGATGGCCCAATCAAATATATCGTTTTTTCAGATATATGATATATATCAAACAACTTATTTGGTGGTTCATTAGATAGGAGATCTTTTATTATTATTCTTAATCCTTAAGCCTACTTTATCTTCCTCTATTTTACACACATACTGTTACGTAAAACTATAAACATGAAATAAAACAAACAAAAAAAAAAAAAAAAAACACCACGTATTACTTTCCGGCCAAGCCTTAAATAGTATAACAGTCTAAACACTATTGTATAAAAGTAGCAGAAATGTAACCTTTTGACGCTACAGTTGTTGGGGAAAAGTGTCGGAGATCATCGTAAGCAATAAAATGGTCTATAAGCGTATAAAAAAAATCAGATTAACTCAAAGACAGTGATTACAGAACAAGATATAAATCCGATTCGGCGATGCCTGCTTCTTTTTCTGATTCTCTTCAATTCCTTATGTTCTTTTTGGAACCCCATAATTATCTTAACTTTCTCTCTTTCGCACAGATAACACCGATAAGGAATGCGAGAAATTTATTCTAGTCCAGATAAGAAAAATAAAACACAGTGTAAAATGTTTCCAAAGTGGCAGGCGGTACCAGCAGCTAAAAGAAAGAAAAACTAGTATTTGAAATGAAGAACTCTCAGAGAATGTAAGAACTTGTAAAGATAAGAAAAGAAAAAAAAAAGTGATTGGTGATGTGATAACGCATATTAAGATGATTGCTTTGGGCATTTTGAACAAGTAAGTTATCTGCAAGATGAGTATTTGAGATAATGAAGAGAAGAGAATCAACTCACACACAGAGTCCAAAAGAAAAAAAAAAGGTTTATCAGCCAAGGAAATCCATCGAGGTGAATCATATTCCCTGGCAGAGAGCAAGTTTCGAGACTTTATAAATTTGTAATCGGCAATGTCAAACGAAATGGCGTGATCAAAGAACGTTCGTTGTTTCAACCCGGGTTACTTCTGACCAACCCTTCGTAAAATGTACTTGACTTATACGGGTGAGATGATGTAAGTAAATTTTAAAATCACTGGCATTTTCTGAAAAAAACTCGAAATTCTAAAAGAGAGAAATATTAAAACGAAAGAAAGAAAGAAAGAAAGAAAGAAAGAAAGAAAGAAAGAAAGAAAGAAAGAAAGAAAGTGAATTAAATTAAGTAAGAAAACGAGTATCAAAAATCAATAAAGAAAAAGTAAATAGGAACTGGGCTGAGAATGGTATTAAAGAAAGAAAGAAAGAAAAAGAAAGAAAGAAAGAAAGAAAGAAAGAAAGAAAGAAAGAAAGAAAGAAAGAAAGTCAATTAAATTAAGAAAACTAGTATCTAAAACGAAGTAAGAAAAAGTAAATAGGAACTGAGCCTGAGAATGGTATTAAAGAAAGAAAGAAAGAAAGAAAGAAAGAAAGAAAGAAAGAAAGAAAGAAAGAAAGTCAGTTAAATTAAGAAAACTAGTATCTAAAACCAAGTAAGAAAAAGTAAATAGGAACTGGGCCTGAGAATGGTATTAAAGAAAGAAAGAAAGAAAAAAAGAAAGAAAGAAAGAAAGAAAGAAAGTCAATTAAATTAAGAAAACTAGTATCTAAAACCAAGTAAGAAAAAGTAAATAGGAACTGGACCTGAGAATGGTATTAAAGAAAGAAAGAAAGAAAGAAAGAAAGAAAGAAAGAAAGAAAGAAAGAACGAAAGAAAGAAAGAACGAAAGAAAGAAAGAAAGAAAGAAAGAAAGAAAGAAAGAACGAAAGAAAGAAAGAAAGAAAGAAAGAAAGAAAGAAAGAAAGAAAGAAAGAACGAAAGAAAGTCATTTAAATTAAGTAAGAAAACGAGTATCAAAAACCAAGTAAGAAAAAGTAAATAGGAACTGGGCTGAGAATGGTATTAAATAAAGAAAGAAAGAAAAATGAAAGAAAATAAAGAAAGAGGAGAATGAAAAAGTGTAAGAAGGAAGGAAATATCGAAAGTTAAAATGGAAGTAAAAAGAAGAAAAACTGAGTGCAAAAGTATAAGCAAGGGAGGAGTGAAAATTTAAAGAAAAACAGATAATTTGGAAAGAAATAAAGAAGAGAAATACAAGTGTAATTAATAAAAGAAAGAGACAATCATGAAGTGTATTAAACAAGAAATAAAGAATTTAAAAGGCGTTAAAAACAAACAAAGAAAGTAACAAGACAAAAAAGGAAAACGAATATAATATATATATATATATATATATATATAAAAAGAGGATAAGTATAAATTATAAAAAGAGCAAATAATGAAAAACGAAAGAAAAGAGAAAAAGCAAATGTAAAAATCAGGGACGAAAAGAATGAGAAGTGTACGCATGAATGTAATAAAGAAGAAATAAATAAAGGGAATAAAAATTTATAAGAAGAAAGAAAACGACTATAAAAGTATTAGAAAGAGAAGAATGAAAAGAAAAAAAGGACCAAAGAAAGAGAAAAAAGGAAAAAAAAAACTTGTAAAAAATATAAGAATGAAAATAATGAAAGAAGTGATACTGAACAGTAACCGACAATTCTTTCATCGTTTACTCTTCATTTTTCTTTCTAATATAAGAAGGAAAATATGAAAAAAAGAAAAAATGAAAAAAAAATCGTGTGCTAAAATATAGGAAAGGGAAGAATGAATATACGTAAGCAAGAAAAAAGAGAGTCAAAAAGGAAGACAACGAATGAAAAATGAAGAAAAATATATTAGAAAACGGAAAACGACAAGGCGTAAGAAAGAATGAAAGAAAAAAACAGAAGAAAAATATGGAAGAAAATTGAATACAAAAACATTAGAAAGAGTAAAATAGAATGAAAAGAAAGAGAAAATTAATGGAAATAAGCTAATGAAAAAAGGAAAGGAAGAAAAAACGAGTGAAAATTATAAGAAAAACTGAAAGATGTATGTATTAAAGAAAGAAATGCAGTAGCAAAAAAAAGCGAAAAATAACAGGTGTAAGCATATAAGGAAAAGAAAGTTAAGACAGAAAGAAAGAAAGAAAGAAAGAAGTGAAGGAAGAAAGAAGGTAAACATGGCTAAAAATTATAAGGAAATATAAAATTAAAAAGTAAAAGAAATCAAGAAAAGGATCCAAGGAAGAAAAAAAGGAAGAATAAACGAGTTTTAACAGAAGAGAAAAAGAAAATTGAAAAAAAGGTCTAGCATTTATATAATAAAGGTAGAAAAACACGACTGTAAAATTATAAGAAAAGAAGAAAGAAAAGTCTAGGAAAGTAGTAATTAAATTAATAGAGAAAACAAAAGAAAGAAATAGAAAGTTAAAAAAAAAGAAGAAAACGAAGAATGAAAATATTGTATGTATAAAAGAAATAAAGGCAGAATAAAAAAAGCGGAAAATATGGACAAAAATATAAAGAAAATGAAGGAAGGAAAACTGGAAGAAAAGAATAGCGCCAGTTATAACAAAAAGAAAAGAAACAAAATAAGACAGAAAAGAAATAAATAAATGAAAACGTCTAAGGGATAAATGATGAATACACATGGAAAGAAAAAGAATACAAATTTATGTAAAATGGAGGTCAAAAATAGAGAAAAAGAAACTAAGAACGAACGCAAGAAATGAAGGAAAGGAAAGAAAAGAGTGTACTAAATATAAGGAAGAGGAAATTTAAACGTTTATAAATGTAATAATTAAACATGGTAGAAAACAGAAAAAGAAGAGAAAACGATTTGAAAAAGAGTGTAAGGATGAAGGCAAGAAAAGCATAAGTAAGACAAGAAAATGAGTAAAATTGTAAGAAAAGAGCAAAATGAAAAGTAAAAAAGAAAAAGCAATAAAAAAGAAATTGTAAAAATATAAAAGAGGAATGAAAAAGAGAAGAAAGAATGAACAAAAAGATATAAGGAAAATAAAAGAATCTAAGAGAAATAAAAAGAGAAAATGATATAAAGACTTAAGAGAAAAGAATGAAAGAAAAAATAAAGCAACAAGCACCCAAATAAAACGAGTAATAACATAACAAAAAAGAGAATGATGAAGTCTAAGAAAAAAAAAAAGACGGCAAAAAAAGGAAAAATCTAGCATGAAAATAAGTGAAGAATGAAGAACCTTACAAAGAAAGCAATGAACAAAAAAGTCCATAAGAATTGAATGGATAAATATGAAAAAAGAAAGAAAGAAGAAAAGAAAGAAAGAAGAAAAGAAAGAAAGAAGAAAAGAAAGAAAGAAGAAAAGAAAGATTATTTTTATATTTTCAATCTTGACAAGTTTAGATATGTTATATTATCCAAGAATAGGCTTTGCATTCAAATTTACCACCAGACCAACAAAACCAGCATTAACCTGAGATGACCTCCGTCGGCAATAGACTTCTACGATTCACCCCTTGTCGGTGGTGATCCCAAATGAGGAAAACCTGGTGACCGGGCTGCTCCGAATTTGTACGAGCGTGTGCAATATTTTTGCAGACATGGCTATATAAACAAGCGCTCCAGAGAGTATTTGAGCAGCAACATTTTTATACTACAGTTCTCAAAATGCAAGGTACTTTATTCATTATTGAATGAGGTTGGTGTAATTACGTAAATGGTGGGGGGGAGAGAAATACAAATTAGGGGGATACGAAAGATGGGTTAAAATAATAGTGATCGGTGAAGAATCTTCTCGGGCGTTCAGATGAGTGAGCTGTATGAGCAGAAAATCCCTCCTTATCAATGGAAGACAAAGAGAATTAAGGTGTGTCGATCCTGTGTACGTGGCATGGTACTAGCTGTGAATCTCTGAACTGGTGGAACTAAATAATGAATCTCGTTTGAATTTATGCCATGGAAATAGCGATAAAACAGCGAGTGAGGAGTAACACTTTGTCTATCAGAAAGAATGTCTATGGAATACATTTCCCCACCCAAAAGGCAGCTTAATCGCTTTTAAATTCTATCAGGCTGAGTAAGTATAGTAATGAAAGAGAATGTAATTTTAAACATGAAAGATCAACTCTTCGTCTTTTCATTAATCAGCACGTCTATTTAATTACAAGCACCATTTAGTCTAACGGAGTGTTATATATTCTGAGAAGAATCTCCGGTCACCAGGATGAATGGTTTCTTAAATGTTCAATGTACACCTGGAAATGAAACGAATTCTGAAAACATTGAAGAATTTCTTCGTAGAATATAGAATACGTAACTGGTTACCCAGTTAGGTACTAATGCGCAACTGCGGTATATTTTAGACGTCATGCAATTTTAGCAAATTGCACCATGAGCAAAAACAAAGAAAGAGAAAACACGAAAAAGCAAAAAACGAAGGAGAAAACGGGAAAAAAAGAGAAAATATGAGAAAAACGAAAACATGTAGACGGATAGAAAGAAAAAGAAAACCGAAGAAGAAAGAAACAGAAAACATGAAAAAGGACAGAAAGAAAGAAATAAAGAAAGAAACAAAGAAAGAAACAAAGAAAGAATAAAACAAGAAAGAGAGAAAGAATATGAGAAGTAAGAAAAAGAAAACATGAAAAAGTAAAGAACGAAATCATAAAAATGAAAATGAATATAGAAATGAAGAATATTCGGAAGGATGATATGAAGAATAAGAAAGTACTGAAAAAGGGCAAACATAGATTTGTGTACCCGTAAAAAGCTGTGTCAAATGAACGGTTTTCCCATGATTCTCCTCATATTTTAAATACCGTTACACTTCGGTGACGATAAAAATTATAATAAAACCTAAATATACAAAGAAAGTGAATATATACATTACGTTTTTGTTCTTGAGAATTTACAACAAAAATATTAAACACTGTTTGATTATTAGGTTTTAACTATAAGAATACATTTAAATTTACAACATTCTAAAAACTAATAAAATGAAAACTTATGAAACGCAATGTTTATAATTTACCAATTAATGCGTGAATGAAATATAAAAACAACTTTTACTCATAAATTTATAAAACTTACTAAATTATCAAAATATGGGAAACAACCTTAACGAAATCTTTATATTTACCATTTTTTAAATTTCGAATCACAATTAGCCAATGCTTTTCCAACCATTCCAATAAAAATATAATGAATAAAGATTGTAAATGAACAATCTAATAAATAAATCTCTATCTGTAAAAGGCAGGATGTGTGTGTATATGTTTGTGTGTGTGTGTGTGTGTAACTAATATACGGCCGCAATTTTCGACGGATTTGCACCAAATGTTCCAAGATAGCGGGAAGGCCAACACCGACTTTGCATTTCCCAACTCCCATCGATAGTGGAAATAATCGATTTTTTCATACTTGTACGGCAGTTTTCATGTATTTTGCGGCCATTTTCTACTGGCCAGAGTGAGAGGCTATAGCTGCCTGCCACGAATAGGCAGGAACATTCTATTGGCCACCGTGAGAGCCTACAGCTGACTGACACGAATATTAACTAGCATGCTAGCATGCAAAAAAATCGATAGCTGCATTTGTCACAAGTGGGAAAATTTAAATCTGCATGGCACTTAACTCCAATTGGCTCATTCGCTTGCCAATGTTGATTCTGATTTCACAGAACTGGGTTGGTTGCGAAAAGTATTCGTTGTTAACATTCTTTTTTTATTCGGTTTTTCCAGTTACGAGTCCTTTTTTAAATCTGATCGTTTTGTTTAGTTCTTTTTTCGTAACAGATTTAATGTTTAGTATAGAGCTTAGAAAAAATTAGCAGTGTGAGATAGGCAAGAAGTAAGGCATGTAGCAACATCAGCACGGCAAAGGGCACGCATTTAAAGGCAAGGAAGGTCAAAAATATTTAAGTCAAGTGATAGCGATTGCTGTCTGAGTGGTACGAGTTTTGAATCAAGCATGGGCAAAGCCGGGCCATGCCGCTTGTGTTTAAATAAATGTACAAATTCATATTCATATGTTTAGGTTTTATTACTATTCTAATCATCGTTTCTTTTTCTTTCTTTTTTTCAAACAACTGCCGAAGCGTCAAGGGATATTAAATGATAACGGTGCCATAGAAAAAAGGATCCTTTTGGCACTATTTTGCAGGTTCGATGGTCCATGTTTACCAAAAGAGAACAGAAATATTAAACGTGGAGTAAGGAAGAATGTGAGGTAAAAATAAAGGAAACATGGAAGAAAATGAAAAGAATGAGGAAAGGTAAGAGAAGATTAAATACACGTAAAGAAGAAAAGCTATTTATCTTTTTTATTTTTTTATTTTGCACTAAGGAATATGGTGTTTTTTCCCCGATTGTACATTCTCTTCTCCTCCGACTTCAGGTTAAATAGTACGATTTGTATCTGAAAATTATTATCTCTCCAAAAATTGTTAATACAATATTCACTCGCCAAAAAAAAAAATGAATTGTTCGTACAATACAAAAGCAAGTTTTGGCTTTCAATAACTTAAAACAGATTGAAAGAAAAAATCAATAGCAAATAAAAACAAATATTTTTCTTCTTCCTTTACATTTCTTCGATTCCGCCTCTTTTCAGTTCTCTTGTATTTTTGGAGACGACCTCTTAATTTCTATTATGACTGTCAAAATATTCCTTTCTTCTTTTTTTCATTTTGGTAGGGGTGCTGGCATTAATAATCAATATAGAAATTATAATAGCTACAGTAACAATAATAATTATAATTAGTCTCTGTAGCAGGAAATCTTTTGTTATACAATATTTACTATAATGCTTGTTAGAAATACGTTTACAGCAAGATTCGAGCTCGTCTTAATTATTCTGCAAAATCGTTATTTGGAATGTTATTTGCTCGTCATTCCGTTTTGTTTTGTTTTTTTTTGTTTTTTCCAAATTTGAAAAATTCATTTTTTTGTGTTTCTCTTTCATTAGTATTCGAATCTATTTTTTCATTTTGAGTTTTTTTTTTTTTTTTTCCTAGACTGACCTAGATTGCAGAATTTGAGATCATTAAAATATTCAGGAGACAGCCACTCGTTAGCAAGAAATTCTGTAAATGAAGCGATTAAAACTGTGTAGATGGTGTTGGCTACAATCTGGGAGATGTCTATGTATTTTCGACTGAGACTATTTATTCTTGTATATATGTATGAAGCACTTATGTTCATCTCTGGAGGCTCCACAGTTTCTCCTCTTCCGTTCGCATCATCACTATCGATTCTTTCTTTCTTTTTCTACTCATCAACTTTCTTTTTTTTTTCTTCCTTTCTTTCTTCCTCTCATTCTATCTTTCTTTCTTTCTTTCGTCACTTTTTTCTTTTGTTACTTCTTTGTTATTTCCTTTCTTTTTTACAACCTGCTTTGTTCTATATACACCCATGTTAGTTTATCTTGTACACACTCTTTTCCATCTTTAGATATCTTCCTTGCATTTTATTTCTTTCTCTCTGATTTTCTTTCTTTCTTTTGATGCTTTTTTCTTTTGTTTCTTCTACTTTGTTACTTTATCTTTTTTTACTCATTTTTTTTATTTTCTTTCTTTTTAAAACCCTCTCTGTTCTACATACACCCGTGTTAAATTTCACTATAAATCCCTTTAGCCATCTACAGACATCTGCCTTTTATTTTCTTTCTTTCTTTTCTTATTTTCTACTCATCAAGTTTCATTCGTTCCTTCGTTAACTTTTCTTTCTTTATTCGTTATTTTTTTTGCTTTTCTTACTTTTTTCTTTCTTTCTTTTTACAACCGTCTTTGTTCTATATACATCCTATGCTACCTAGTCATTCTCTGTAAAATCCCTTTCTTATCTACAAACATATACCTTTATTTCTTTTTTCTTTTTTTCTTTCTATCTTTTTTCTTTCTTTTCTTTTCTTTCTTTCTTTGTAGAACCATCATTTTCTCTCTATATGCGCCCTTGTTGCATTCCCTGTACACAATGAATGTGGGAGAATTTCCTCAATGATGAAGAAGAGACATGAATTAACCAAAACGCTGCATTCACTCACATATAGGAGGAATGATATTACGTAACATTTCAGTATTCTTTTCTTTGTTTCTAATGAGATTTTCTTTCTCTTGATATCTCAATGCTCTTTCGAATTCTCAGTCTCGCACTTTCCATCCTCCGTTAAAGCACTTTACTAAATTCACAAAATAACTCTTTAGTCTAAATTTTTATTATCACATAATACTTCAAGTAGTAAGCGATCATTATTCTCCACAGATTCCTTCATTTTATTATCGGTAAATTGATACGGTTTCTTAGGTCGAGAAGTAGAGTGGATTCCTGTTGAACCCACGTTTTTTTAATTCCATTCCTTCTTCTAGACTGGCCGATATCCAAGGCTAGAGAAATTTGTCTACACGTTTAGATTACCCATTTTGTTGGTGGTTGGGGTTTACAGGAGGTGGATTCGTGCTTTTCATCAGTACGAAGTCAATACACCAGATCATTCCTTGATATTGAACTCGGATCACCGATTTTACATTGCGTTACGTCAGCATTACATATTTGATTTAAACTTTCTCATCAATAAAACTATGATCAGGATACTAGTTCGAAACATTCGCCGATTTTCTTTTATGCATATTTGTTTCTTTATTTCTTTATTGCTCAGCTTAGCGCGCATATTTCATCTAAATTCTATAAAGCCTGTAGGTCTTTGCGAGGATCAGCCTTCTTCAAATTGGCGCTAAAAATCACAAAGAACCGTGACAAATGAGTGAAACAGCATTACTGGCGGATTTTCATCAACAGGAACAACTAAAACTGCACGAAAAGAAAATGATAGGATAATGAAGATTTCATGCTGATTCGAACAAAAGGTTTCGAAGGAAACTACAGTCACTACTGGAATGAGAGATAAGAGTTAGTAGAGCTTAGAAACCGATATTTCATGAAAAATTCTTTTAAGCGAAGATTTTTAAATTTTAAACCGAAAATAGCACAAGTTGATCGGTCAATGAAATACGAATCTTTCCTTATAAGGAAACAGTTTATAATAGCTTTATCCTTACTGCGCTTGATACGAGCAAAAATATCCACATATCGGGAAGTACATTATCTGAAATTTATTCTCGGAGACATGGCAGGATAGTTTAATGTGAAGTGTGTGGTCAACCGCGAAAAGTGTGGTCAACCGCGCAGACACTGATAACAGTGAAATGATCTTACACCCATTGTTAACCTTGACAGAGAACAGTCACATTTCGATGGCTATCCAAAAATTGTTTCGTGTTCTTTCTCATTTTATTTTGGGTGTGTCTACTGGGGTATGTATGGGGTGTCTGAGGCGACTCCCTTTCCAAATTTAGTATTCTTTTGCTTGGTCATTGAAACACCGATTTGGGGTAGTGTGTCAGGCGAAGAAAATTTTCAGCACTCACTCGGATGTATATGTCAGTGTGTGTCCCTACACACGTACGATATTTAGCGGATAGTGGTACTTAAGACGGTTTCGTATTTTTTTATATTATGTCTGTTATCTTTTATTTTCTTATAATAGCAAATAAATCAATTGAATCAAAAATCAAGCGATTATCTCCGCAAATTCTTCCATCAAAACAAACTCTCGTAAATAAATTAAAAAAATAAATTATACTGCAGGGGGTTAAAAGGGTGGAGACAATTAAAAAGTATAAAATAAAAAAGAGAACTTTAGATAAAGATACAGGATACACTAATAACGGCATTTCGTTAAGTTACTTAATGAATGATAAAATACTTTATTACACACATACCACATCACTATTGGTTACTAAGTACACTGTAATAGCTATGGTATTAGGATACGATTCGTTTTGGTGTTACAGGAGACTTTATTGTTCATAATCGCTTAACTATTGAAAAAACGGAAGTAGAAAAACTTCAAGTATTCGGGAAATATCTTAACGAGTACAATTTCAATGTTGGTTAGAATAATACAGCTCTGTTACTATAGAGTATGCTTTTCGGAATGCGGTCATATAGTGTACCCATAGAGTTCATGTGCACTTTAAAAAAATATAGCTTTATTTGAATTTGCGATAGAATTAATCTGTAAAAAATGTTATAAAGTTTAATATACCTAGTTTTAAGTATAGCTAAAGTAACAAACGTGATTTCATGCATTACTGTAATTCAGTTGACAAATGTTTTCCGTGAACTGCAAAATCGTATTACCCTTTGTACTGCTAATGATGGAGGACATGTGGAAACTTAAATAAAATTTCAATAAAACCTTTAAAAATATAGGTTTACTTCTTTCCAATCTTTTTTACAAATTATTTCTATCGCAAATACAAATAAAATTATACATTTTTAAAGTGCATACGAATTTTATGGACACCGTGTATATCAGAACACACACATACAAAAACATTGAATTACTATTCAAAGTTTTATCGCAGATAAAATCATGGATTCACTGTATAAACTCTACCTTGCGACTGTGTCGTCTCCATAAAGAAAAGTGCCGAAAAGTGCCGAAAAGTGTTGAGCAATTTGAGCCACTAGTTCATGTACGCGTGGGTATCCTGTTTAAATTCAACATTATGTTATCTGCAGGTCATGTAGGTGTAAGGATAAGTGCCTACTTAAATGGACAATATAATCCTTGAAAATCGTCACGAATCATAAGGTCAGGAAATTTAGGTGTTATTTCCCTAACTTTATTCTATTTTTATTAGTGTGATGTCAGAGCAAACCAACCCAAATGAGATGGTTTGTGCGGGAAATTCATGCTTACTTTGCCTCCTACAACCATTTCATAGGTAGTAGTAATAGTAGTAGTAGTAGTTCTTCTTGTGAATGTTGTTGTTGTTGTTGGTTTTGTTGTTGTTGTTTCTTTCTCATTTTCCCGTTCTGTCGCCCATTTCACATGTTCGTTGCGTCTTTCTCTTTGCCCGTCTTGCCTTCAGGTTGTCCTGTTAATGTTCAATTGCCCAATTCCCCATTATTACAATTGCAATAAATTCATCGAGCCTCCATAAATATCTGCATAATACAATTGATCCAAATACTACATTGAACGTAAATCTACTAATACTCGTAACAAAAAAAAAAGCCTATTTGTAGAATGTTCAAAATTTGCAATCTCACAGAATTTTGGATTTTATTTGGCACTAAACAAAATAACAGGGATAAGACGCAAAAGAGGTTTTATTTAAATAGTTGAAAAGGTCTGGTTCCATAAAATATACCTAAAACAAACAATATTACATTCTTCGTCTATGTGCTGTGTTCCTTAAGGACGTTAGCGATCATTGCTCTCCACAATTTCTTCTCCTTCATAGTTTTTATTATATTTTGTCTTTTTGTCATATCTCTTTTCTTCCATCCATTTACTCAAGATCCTTAGGTAGGTTATGCGGTGTTTACCTCTGTTCCACGTGATTTCAATCTGTCCTCTGAGTATCCAAATTTTTTAAGCCCTTTTCCTCATTATATATCATATAAATTTCAACTATCTCTTTTTAATTTTAAATATAAATGTTCTTTTTGTTTCGCTTTTCTCTAAATATTCGTATGTTCTCATATGTTCAGTACATGGTATCCTACTATAGAGCCAGAATTCTGTTGCTTCAAGTCTCTTCTTCATTTGTCTCCAGCATTCACTGTCATGTAGGAGGACTGATATTAAAAATATTAATATCTTTTTGCGATGACTCCAAAAACTTGTTCCAAGATACTCAAGCTTTTTAGGTAGGTTATGTTTTGTTTCCTCTGTTTCTTTTGCAAGTCCGTCTAGTCGACTGCGGTTATAGAATACGCTGACTGCACCTCTCCAGAGGTCCTATGTATGCCGGTAAACTACATGCGAAAGCAAGGCATCTGATCGGGAGATTGTAGGTTTTGAGGAGCGTGGAACCACCTCTTAATTGTTGCTGTCCCTTGGTCTACCATGACTCGGGATGGTAGCACCTGTTAAGCTACCAGCTATGATCATATATTGAACCGCTAAACAAAAATTAAGAAAAGAACTAAGAAAGTATAAAAATGCATTAATAAGCTAAAAATGCAAGCAACAGAGAGAGCTAAACATTATATTGATCTTTTTGTATGTTTTTGGTATATTTTGGGGGGGGATTTAGTGAGATGTTAAGTATAAGTTTCATTTTTATTTCCATTGTCTGTAGAACCTCACATCCTCGGTCCTTGGTATTCTCAGTATCCTAGTGTAAAAACAATTTTGTTGCTTCTAGTCTCTTCTTCATCTGTGAGGAGATTGTCAAGGATACGCTACCATATAAGAGGAATGACATTACGTAACAGTTCTGTACACTTTTCTTTGTCGCTAACAGAACTTTGGTCTTTCTCAGCTTAGTTAATTATGGTATTCTCAGTATCCTGTTGTAAAAACATATTTCTGCTGCTTCATGTCTCTTCTTCCTCTCTGTCCAGCTTTCACTGCCATATAGGAGGACCGATATTACAAACTAGTCGAGCAGGAGTCGATGTCTGTGACAAAACAGTAAGACATTGGCTGGATGATGCGGCATTTACATAGAGACCACTTTTCATTTTTATTTATTTCTCACAAAACTTTCCTGATTATTAATACTTTGTATAGCTTATAGAAGGCATTTTCCTTGCACTTTTAAAACACTTCCAACACATTTAAATTGTTGGACATGTTTGATTTTGGGATCTCCAATTTGTAATGTGAATGTTGAGCTTTTCCTTTTGATAACTACAAGGCATTATGTCTTCATGCAATAAACGTTTTATCTTTTCGCTTTCCTTCATTATTTGATATAGCAGGCCTTGTAGCTTAGTTGCTATAGTCACGGAGGTGAAATATAAGAAAGGATTAATACTTCTTTGTGCCCCCCCACCTGAGAGCTGTGATTTCATCAAGCATATATTTCACTAATTTAAATCAATATTTTTTTTTCATAATATAACTTCCAATCCTCCAAATGGTCTTTAATAGTATCTACTTTGGTGGATGAAGTTTTCTCGGGAATCATTTCTAATGTCTGAACGCTTTAAAATCATTGCATTATGTTTATACGTTTTTCCTGAAGAAAAGCTTCAATTCCCATTCCTCTACCACGTGTAACTGCAAAATTGTCCAAATCGCGTAACAGCATAATTTCCCATCTTACAAAATGTTTAATATCTAAATCCACTAAATAAAGTGAGTTTCTTTTTATTCCAGGTTTTTAGATAAGACGTTTAGCCATCTTGACAGCATTTGTCTTAAGAATCAATGAAACATCATTAGAGTGACTCAGCTAGAAAGAGAACGAGTTAAAATCGTTTTGAGTCAGCCCCACTCTCTTCCCAAATGAGCAATGGTGAGAGGGAAAAGACATTCTGGCCTTCAGTAATATCAACATTCACATTCTGGCTTCCATCTTCAAAGTCCTTTCAAGAACCATCAAGAGAACGGTGAATAAGTTTTTAAAAAAAGAGCGAACAATAGAGAGGAAATCTGGATCAGGAGGTCACAAAAGGAAAAGGGATCATCATTTCAACTTAACAGATTAATTAGAAAAGTTCCAACAGTTCACAAGACGTTTGACACGTGAGTGAGGCGTTTCACTTATGACACTCTAAGGTACAGTGAAAAAAGATTTGAAAATGAAATCGTAAGTGAAATCTGTGAGGCACCTTGTCACTCCAGAACAGAAAGGTAGAAAGTTAAAGGGGGAAAATATCATCTTTAATGAGTTGGAAAATGGTCCCAGAATAATAATAATAATTATATATATATATATATATATATATATATATATATATATAATTTATTTCAATCCTTCATGAGCTTCTGATCTTTAGCTATGATTAATCAATAATGAACATATCATTTTCGATAACGATCGATTTCATCACGATTCTTCTCTTAAGCTTGGACAGTAATTATACATACTTACTGCTTAATAGATTCCATTAACGTTGTAAAAATCTCGGCGAATTCCAGTAAGATAACTTTAATAATTTCTACGATACAACGGTTCAGAGTTTAATCTAACAAATGGACACGATATTCGTGAATCATTACTGTATATCACTGGCATTTAATCAGCTACAGGCCATGAATTACATTTTAGCCCTCTCTAAACACTTGTTTTTTTCGTTTGGACAGTAAAAGTTTTCTCTATGTAGATGTCATATCAATCAGTCAGTGTCCCCTATTCGACTTGTTTGTTTCTTATTGGTTTTGAATTTACATATTCATTTTACTTACTAGTTTTCTGTCCTCACGTTTTAATTTCTTACTTGGTCTACCAATATGATTTCCTTTCTTAAAGATTTTATATATGCATCAAGTTTTAGACCGGGAACAATCATTTTTTATCAGATTCAAATGTGGATTGCCTTTTTGAATTATCCTTTACAAAGTGCCAATTAACAGTTCTTTTGGTGGGGCCATAATTCCTTTCAGGAGGTACAATCATGTCACATTCAAACAGCGGTTCCCATACGACCACTTAAGTTAAGCAAGATCGAGCCTGGTCAGTACCTAGATAGGTGACTGCTTGGAAATATCAGGTGCTTTAATCTTCGGCTTTATGTAGGTGTAATAGCTAATGGTTCGGAATTTTTTATCGGAGAGCCGACTTCGAATTCTAGATGAATTCTTTATATTCACTTATTCGCAAATACCCTTAAGAAAGGCATGAATCCAACAATTATCCCTCCAGCTATGGGTTAATAAGTAAGACTTGTATCACTACCTAATTATTATTCCCAAAAAGAAATTCTTACAATCTAAAAAATATATTTTCTATCTGTAAATAACTTGCAAAGCGTTGATGAGAAGCAGAAAACGCATCAATAAATAAATTTAGCTTTCAATTATGTCGGCCCAACACTGTTGACGTGTGCCTAATCAGACTTTTAACTGTAAACCGATTTGCATATTTATGCATCTGTTGGTATTTGTTTTAGGAATGCAATTTTTAAGATCATTGCATAATTTTTTCCTCAACATTGGGATGTTTCATAATATTTTCCCATGAGTGGCGTAGGAAAACGATTTACCATTCCTCTAAATAATTGAATATATTTTGTTTAATTTCAGTTGTTAAATCATAACGTTTCATCAGTTTTTTCACTGTTAAATAAAAATAGACACTGTATATAATCGCGAAACATGCGACTTCTGAAGACCTAATTTTGAAGTTAATTTTAAGCGGGTTACATCATGCACGTATGTACTGTTGGCCCTGTCTACGCCGTTGACCAAACTGTATATCCATTTACTGTAGCCAAGTTAACTTCAAAATTAGATCTGAAAAGGTCGCGTGATACGATAAGCAGATATAATCTAAGTATGCTAATTAAATAATCTTTGCCTGGAAATGTAGATATTTTTAATATTGTACAGAATGACTTTTGTAAAGTAATTAATGCGTAAATTGTTTATGACGAATATGGTACCACAGGAGATTTTAACGCTCACATGTTGCTCCATATATTTTGGCCTTGTACCAAACTTGATTAAATATTACCCTTTTCGAATTTATTTTATAATTGCTCATGTTCAATTTTTCTCATACCTATTCATTCCTTCTAAGACATTATCTACTATATTTTTGTAAGCACATCTCTTCTTTTGCTATCGATAAAGGTTTCACGAAATAGTTTTCTGAAATCCTTACTGCATTACCTTCCAGTAATTGATTCATTGCTTAAGTCATATTTAATAAATATTATGAATAACCAAGAGTGGTTTCTCCTTGTTTTATTACACTCCTCTTTGTGAGAGTTATTTCTATTTACTGGGACTATAAAAGGACACTATACGAGAACTTTGTATTATCTGTTAAATAAAGCTTTCCTAAGGCAACACCTGAGTATTTTTGTCATCACAATAAACGTTTACCTTCGAGGAGTTTTATAAGTATTTGTTGCGCATTTATTTCTCTTACTACCTGTAGATGTCGGTCACTCTACCGAAAACCCAGGGTTTGAAACCCCATAAACAAGGAAGGGTTTATTTGCTACGTTAAAATAAAAATAAAATAGAAATTCTACAAATGTATCAGACAACGCTTCATTTGACAGCGTTCAACTTCAGACACAGTAAACTCTCAGAACATGACTTCTGGCAACGTGAAGATTAATAAATGAAAAGCAAAGAAAACTCGAACAAAAAATAAAACCATTCTTTTTAAATATAATTTATTTAAAAATTGAAAATAACGTAAGAAATTTTCGAAAGAATTTAAAATTATCAATTCGATCAATAATTATATTTTTTTTTCTTTTCAGTTTTACATCCGTTCTTTTTTTATGAGTCATCGTCATTAAACAATTAATCAAATTAATCAAAGAAAGAAGCAATCGAAAAGATTGTTTTTTTTTAATATGATCTTTAAAACTATCAATTACTTTAGATTTAAAAAAAAAATACATTCCCCTGCGGCCTAAGATTTCTTCTCGATAAGACTTCCCGCGCAATCACTAATTTTTACCAACGACGTGACAACTTTGAAAAGAACTGGTACCAGTTTTAGATAAATACGTTTACAATCTCCAAGAACAGCGACTAACGCACTAGATATAAAGCTGTTTTTTTTTATTCTTGGAAACAGTAATGTAGCTTAACACGTCTTATGGCATATTTGAAATTCAGAA
The DNA here is from genome assembly GCA_963932145.1 of Acanthosepion lycidas. NCBI lineage: Eukaryota > Metazoa > Mollusca > Cephalopoda > Sepiida > Sepiidae > Acanthosepion > Acanthosepion lycidas. The sequence continues at coordinate 99,318,274 of OZ010579.1, forward strand.
AGGTATTTTAGTTCGATATTTTTACAGAAAAATTGAGCATTTGCCAAAAGTAATGCAATTGTATTATGATTATTTGATACTTAAACTATTAATTATTTCAGTCTAAACTTTACACTATTATTATTTTAATATTTTGCTCGTTAGTTTCACAGAAAGACGAGGGCACATTGGAAACTAAAAGGTGACTTTCAAAAGCTAAGCAAAGTCATAAGAAATAGGAAGATTTTGCAAGGAACAAAGAAAATAATATTGAGCTATTCAAAATCAATCTTCATATATCATAGTGAATGTTGGAGAATTTCGTCGGAGAGTAACAGGAAACTTTAAACAACAATATTTCTTACTACAGAAAGATGCTGATAATACATGACGGAATACGTACATAATTAGAATTCGGTTCAGAGTATTCTCAGCATCCTTCTGTAGAATCACTTTTCTGTTGCTTTAAGTATATTCTTCACCTGTGGGGAGATTGTCCAGCATTTACTGTCATGTAGGAGGACTGATATCGCTTAACAGTTCAGAAGTCGTTTCTTTTTTCCCAACATTGTTAGCTTTTGGAATGCATATTTGGTTATCACAATCGGATTTCAGAGTTGCATATTCCGTCCTCTGATAAAACACTTCCCAGATAGAAGTGGACATCCAGAACATCAGAATAAATATGCTTGACAACCTACCTGGTTCAGTACTCTTTTCTTTGTTTCTAACGATATTTTTTCTGTTTCTTTGAAAAATACTTTGTCCATCGTTTGCAAGCCATCTTTTGCTATCCCTATGCACCTCTGGATCTCAGTATTACACTTTCCGTCCTCTGATAATCCACTTTCCAGATATTCTTTTTTAAAAAGGCAAATGGGAATAAGTGTTATCTTACTTACATGAAGAGAATAATAAAACCTGATTTTTTTTTTTTTTTTAGATTCTGCAGGATCTCGAAAGCACACCACCTGATAAAGAAACAACAATATAAAATTTGGAACATATTATTCTTTCTTGTTTCTTTAATCACCATTCTGGTTGAATTTCACCGTTCTCTTGAGTAATGCTATTCCATCTTTTACTGAGCCCTACACTTCGTCGGGTTAAGTTATTTGCCGACAAGTTCATATAAACTGTTTACACCTTCCCATAGCCTTATTCTTTGTGTCTTATTTTTCAATTCCCCCCACAATTTTCAAATATTCCATTTATCACCCAACCAAAATCTGAATAGATATGAACTGCTTTTTAAACAAGAAAGTTTTTTTTTCAATTTATTTAAGAAACTTTAAAATTTTAATAATTAAAATTATTAAAAAAAGAAGAACTAATAGTTTTAAAAATTTAAATATTTAATAGCTTTGTATAATGAGTATCAGTCAGTTATGTGCCATGAGTGATGCACGCTGAGGAGATCATGTATCTTTCGATACATGACTGACGAGGCAGATTTTTACCACAGTAGGTTGCCATTTCTTTCTGCTGTATACCGGTTGCCATCCAAGGCTATAGAGCCCGGTGCGTTCTTATTTACCCATAACTGAACATTTCAAATGAAATATATCTGTAAAAGGACAATATGCAAACGGCAAAACGTATCTTAGCCGACGCCTTTCATCCTCTGAGGGATTTTATCACGGCAAATGATATATTTGCATTGATAAAGTCCCTCAGAAAATGAAACACATCGGCTACGATAAGTTGTCCTTTTGTCTCTTTTCACATACTTATATATATATATATATATATATATATATATATATATATATATATATATATATATATATATTAGGTTGGTGCAAAAATAATGACATAATAATGTCGTTTTTTGACGTTAAAAATACGTCAAAAAACGAGATTATTACGTGATTATTTTTCCACCAACCTAATATATATATATATATATATATATATATATATGTACATACACACAGAGACGGACAGGCAAACACACACACACAAACATACGCACACACACACACACACACACACACACATATATATATATATATATATATTAGGTTGGTGCAAAAATAATCACGTGACAATGTCGTTTTTGACGTTAAAAAATATGTCAAAAACGACATTATTACGTCATTATTTTTGCACCAACCTAATATATATATATATTATTCGCTGGTACATATCACTTAATGATTGCAATACATAACTTAGTTCTTTCATTTACTATAAAAATCGTCAAATATCTCGCCTAATCATTACCGATATCACAGAATCAAAAACAATGTTGTTTCTGTATATTTCTTTCCCTTGGAGATTCAATACGAATAATAAAAAATTCATAGTTCCTAATTGCATTGGTCAGACAAACACTAGAACGTTTCAGAGTTTAATTTGTCATTTATCAAAAGAATTCGAGTACATGTCACTCATCATATAACTAACAACTAAAATAAATATTTATTATTAATATAAAGCAACTATTATTAGATCATAAAATTCTTTATAAAATTCACAGCCAGAAAATTAATAAAATACGCGAAGCAATTATTATACAAAGAAAACTAGACACACATCCCATAAATATTTTCAACACGGGAATTATGTATATTTAATTATTTATTAGAATGTTTAATATGCGTATAAACTAATCATCCCATCACGAAAAATACGGAATACATACTTTACTAGTACCGTCTATCTCCATGTAATCATTTTACGCATGAAATAAGTTGTTTTTTTTTTTTTGTTGTTTGTTTTTTTTAAATGCCAGTATTTAATCAGAAACTTGTGTATTACACGGACAGTTGTCAGTTCTTGACAAACACAAGGAACCTTCATTTTTGATAACTTATCAATAACATTGATTTGGATATCAGTTATGTGACATGCGTGATACACGCTTAAGCGATCATGTATCTTTCGATACATGACTGAAAAGGCATATTTTTTTTTCCCGCGGTTGGTTACCACTTCTTTCTGCGGTAGACCAGTTGCCATTCAAGGCGACAGAACCAGAGGTGTCCTGCTATTTATCCATAGCTAGGGGGAGAAAAAGAGTATTCATACCTTTCCCAAGGTTATTAGCACGTAAGTGATTGTAATGGATTCTACTGAAATTCGAACTCGGCTCTCCGATTCCTCATACAGAATTTAATTCCATATAAATTTGAAGACAGAACATGCCAGTTGAATTAAAGACATTATATGCATTTTTCTCAAAAAATGTATGCAAATTTTGAAGCTTTTCCAAGAAATTATTTAAGCTTTGAGGACCAACTACGTCTAATATAATTAATACATGTGAAGACAGTATTTATTATAAATGCATGCTCTTAAGATTTTATTCAAGTTGAAGTCCAGTCCGATTCAGACATCACTGACAACGCGACGCACTGGAATCACAAGCAACAATCAACAATTCGATAGGTTCCTTTGACTTCTTTGAAAATTCTATGATGCTTCCTTTCACTGGGCGTGGTTGCTAAGCGAGGTCTTCCCCAACGGTTCTTGTGTATATCCAGTACCGTACCATTAACCTCAAACTAATTCGTGATATTGTATGCTGTGTGGGTGGATTTGAATGAAAGTCTATTGGAACTTCAACCGTAGTTCCAGGGGCATTTCAAGAGGAAATTTCTTTGTTCAAATTTGAAGAGAAATATACACTGTAAAAGTCTTTATACAATATTGGACCTATATTGAATATAAGTAAGAAAACCCGTGGGTAAGTAATCTAAGTAGATCCTATCAATATAAAATAGGAAAACTGATCCATAAAACAGAGCTCAATATAATTTTATAAAGAGAGCATATAAGTGAATTAGAATTAATGATATTTAATCAATTAAATGCAGATGATCATTTCATGGGAAAGGAATTTTTTCCCTGAACGTATCAATGCTAATAAATTTACTAAATTTTAGAGCATGAGGTAAATTGTTTGGATCCCATTAACTGTAATTCACAACACACACACACACACACACACACACACTTGCACACACACACACACATATATATATATATATATATATATATATATATATATATATATATATATATATATATATATAAATATATAATTAAGTTATAAGGAACTTGGTAAACCGAATTGGTAAATCCAAAGAGGATGAAATCCTGAGAGCTCAATGTTAGAACAGAGCTAATATGTAATGAAAAACAAACTACTTTAATTATCGTAATGGTACATTAAAGTGGTTTGTTTTTCATTACATTATATATATATATATATATATATATATATATATATATATATATATATATATATATATATATATATATATATTACTAGGTATGTCTAAAAGATAACGAGACTGGCTGTGGGCGAACGACGGATAAGTGGATTGTATTATGATCTAGCATGAGAGTCTATAATTGAGAGTCTATAACTGTAATCTTAGCTTTCCTCAACCATTTATTTTCTCATGCGAGAGTTGTGGCAGGAGAAATAGTGACTGCTTCACCACGACAATGCACCTGCTCACAATACTCTTAGCGTCAGGAATTATTTGGCCGCGAAGAACATCAGCCTACTGGAACGACATGACTGTTCACCTCATCTTGATCCCTGCGCCTTTTTATTTTACCCAAAGCACAAGGGGATCCTCAAAAAGGGCCAGTTTTGAAGCTTGAGAGGCACTCAAGAGGGCTGTAATGTCGCAGCAGAGAGGAGTCCAATAAGATTCCTCGTGGGAGATTACTTTGAAAGCGAAACCATAGAGTTTGTTGCGTGTAATTGAAATAGTGTTTGTGGCCCCAGTTCTGTTATACCTCTTGTATATATATATATATATATATATATATATATATATATATATATATATATATATATATATATATGGGGGGGGGCTCATAATAAAGTGTATTTTTTAAAAATTCTTTTTAGCTGCTAGCTCCTCTCTCTCTATTACTCACACACGCGCACACACACAGATATATATATATATATATATATATATATATATATATATATATATATATATATATATATATATATATATATATATTAGGTTGGTGCAAAAATAATGACGTAATAATGTCGTTTTTTGACGTTAAAATGCACGTCAAAAAACGACATTATTACGTCATTGTTTTGAACCAACCTAATATAATGTTGACTGTCTCTGTCTCTGTCTCCCTATATATATATATATATATATATATATATATATATATATGTGTGTGTGTGTGTGTGTGTGTATGTGTGTGTGTATGTGTGTGTGTAGAGAGAAAGAGTAGAGAGTGAAATAAAATTAGGAATTCGCCTATTGTTTATATATATTTTTATGTAATATTTATAATACATGTTTATTTACAAATAATTATTAAAATCGAAATTATTTTACTTACATGCTGTTTAACCTTAATCGGTTTTGCTTTTCAAAAATATTCAAGTGTCTATATTCCTACGTACTAAAGTTTATGTCTGGAATAAATGAAAAAATTTAAGAGGCATACCTGCTTTTATATGTCGTTTAAGGTAAGGAAATTTTGATAGAATCTTTTTTTATGTATCATTTCACGCTAAGCTAGGCGACGAAGCCACTAAGACACAGGGGGATACTGGGAATGAAAAGGAATGAAAAAATTTACTAAGGAGAAAGGACAATAAACGAACAAGTAACAGGTAGACCTAATAGTGCGATTCCCGTAGAATCCAAACCATTGAAGATTATTGTTCAGTGTGACACGTTTAACTACGAAACAGCCATTTATAAAAAATAAAAAAAAATAAAAAGATAAAAATAAAATAAAACAAAATACTCTAGAAACTTAACGACATATTATGGTGCCAAAAGCTATCTTTCGCAGTGACTGACCAGACGATGTGCGCACCTGAATTCCATCATTCGCTTTGAAATCGATATCCCGACCCTACGTCGGCTTGACCTCGTTCCGAAGGTAACTGATATGTGGATGGAAATTGAATCTTAGGCCCCTTATGAAAATGGACTCCCCAGCCGTTTCCATAGTAATTTATTTTGCGAATCAACGTGCTTATAAAGATGCGTAAATTTCAAGATTGGTTATTCCTAAATTTTCGCATTAGGATAAAACAGGGCTTGATACCTTAACTCAATTTAATTTTAATACTTATATTGAGGTTATCGGCTCTCGTTTTTGAAACCTGAGAACTCTTATGTAGCGAAGGAATCATATTTGTTTTAAAAATAATTAAATATATATATATATATATATATATATATATGTATATATATATATATATATATATATATATATATATATATATATATACACACACACACACACACACATATATATATATATATATATATATATATATATATATATATATATATATATATATATAATGGGGAAACGTCATAGTGATTGTAAAGTGTATGTTGTTGCGATGCCAGGACAGTTAACATTATAGACCGTTTGGACTTTGTCGAGAATCTCGATATATATAGCAGAAGCACCACAGCAAATATGGCATAGTTATGTGTTTTTCCAAGAAGCAGAAATAGCAGCTGATTTAATATAATGACTGCAGTGAAACCAAGAAGGTGCAGTTAGTCACTCTTCTGGAGGTTAGCATCTGCCATGCTGATGCAAGTATATAAAAGTTTACTATAATAATTAAAATGTACCTTTGTTCTTTTGGACGTGTTCATATTTACAAACCATTCATTACCCCAGTTAAAAACTGATTGCAGTTAACTTGCAAGAACAGCTACGAGTTTTCCTTTTCAGATTTACTATTAAGGCAAAAGTAAATATTAGTCGCCTCAACCTAAATGCATAATTAGGGACTGATGACATTGGGAAGTCGGTGATGAAGGTAAGAAACAACGTAAGAGGCCTAGGTGATCCCGCATCAATGAGGAAATAATCTAGAAGTCTGCCCGTTCAACAGGAATTTCATCGCCAGATTAGTTACAATCTACTGGATTAAACCAAACATTCATCCAGAGATGTCATCGCCCTTGAGCTTATGAAGAAAGTCAGCATGTCAAACATAGATATCTAAAGCGATAGCCTCGCTTTTCTTATCTATATCCAGATAGACAAATTCAATAATAACCATTAACACATCGACGGTAAACCTAGAAAAACGAAACACACACATATATATATATATATATATATATATATATATATATATATATATATATATATATATATATATATATATGTATGTGTGTGTATGTGTGTGTGTGTGAAAAGTCTGTGTATATAAATATAAATAAATATATATATATATATGTATAATTATTTATATATTATATGTACGGTACTTATTAGAAAGCGCTCAATATTAGAGATAGAGCTAACATATATGGTTGGATAGATGTGAGCTTGTGACCCTGGGTTTCACGCTTTAGCGATCGTCAGAAAAACTCTGACGATCGCTAAAGCGTGAAACCCAGGGTCACAAGCTCACATCTATCCAACCATATATATATATATATATATATATATATATAGATAGATAGATAGATAGATAGATAGATAGATAGATAGATACATATATACATACATAGAGAGAGTGAGAGAGAACAACAACAAGAAATAGGTTTAGAGTCAACGACCTAAATTCGAGACTCAGTGTAACTCTTTCATTTAGATTCGAACTATTGTCCTCATTTTGTTGTTGTTATCATGTTTATATTGTTGTACTTTCCGGCTTTCACCGGGTGTATATAGATCCGGATAATATACATGGTATTCCGAAATCAAACTTTATTCAATATACGGAGAAGGACTGTTCTCGTTTCACAACCCATGTATCGGGATATAATGTCTAGTTCTTTTTTTAAAGTATTGATCAGTTATTGATCGCATAGTTTCCACTGGGTACAAATACAGACAGCCCAAATTACTATTTCACGAAATTGACAAACGAACCCTTTATTCCACTAGGCTATCATTCTTTAGAATAATTCTATGTCATGAACATGGACCCTTAAACCAAATCTGCCCGCTGATAATTCATGTTGCAGTTTGTCAAGCTTCACTTAGTGAATATTTTTTTCTTTTGCTACAGCTGTAACAAAAGAGAAAAGCTTTAAATATATATTGTAAATAATGATAACTCCTTATCCAAGAAATTTGAACAGAAACTCTAAGATGTATATGTCGGTTTCTCGAAACGTCTTTCTGGTTGTAGTTGTTGTCGCTAGTGTTATTACAGTGTGGTTTCCCAGATCGTGTTGCAAGGTTTTGGTTAAATAGGTCCCGGCTTCTTCCATTTTTAGGCTTTATCTTCTTCGGCTTTATTTATTTATACATACACACATACACACACACACACACACACACATATATATACATATATATATATATATATATATATATATATATATATATATATATATATATATGAAATTTCTGCGACACGTAATGAGAAAGGAGAATTTCTAAAATCTAATACTCACAAGGCGAATAGAGGGAAAGAGAGACAACGAAAAGCAACACCTGGCATACCTAGTGGAGTTAAGTTGATAACAGAACAGGGTCTGGGAGCGGTAGCAAAAGGACAATACCTATTGAGCATTACAAGCGATAGGCGGAAGTGGAAAATCATGAACGCCTACGTCCTGAAGGGACACGGTACATAAAAGAAAGAATTCTCGGACGTTCAGGCCGGTAAATGTTTTTAATAATGTTTATTATAAACAGAACATTTAATTAAAGATTTGTCTATATAAATAACGCATAACAATAAAATATATTAAAATAATTTTCGAACTTTGCCCATTTCATAGTTTGTGAGGTCATTTGTTTACATTTAGATAAGTTTCGAGTGGGTATGGACGTTCGAGGGAAATAAGGGAAAATTGTTGTTTAAAAACAGTAAAATCGACATTGCAAACCAAACGCTTCTCTGTAGCTAAGTTGATTTTTGATTTGTTTTGTTTTAAGGCATATCAATCTCAATGGGTTATTTAATACTGACAAAATTTTTACTGCAGGTATTTTTTTTTTTTTTCAAAAATGTATTGCTGGTAATAATTTTTTGTTGGTCATAGTTTTCATCACTAATTTATTGCTGTTAATTTTTTTTACAAAGCTTTCCCGGTATTAAAACCTACTTTTACACTTTAATATTATTTTGACCCCAGTTTGGGTGACAACTATTTTGCCCATAGCTGGGACGCTAACAGCTGCTAGGAACCCAGGTCAGTGGGGACGTGGGAAAAAGCACTTAAGATCTGGTTCCACGCTCCTCAAAACCTCATCAAAAGCTTTGTTGATGGATGTAGTTTATCGTCTCTCCCAGGACGCGGATTTACTTTGTTTGATTTGCTTATCAGCAAAACTGGTGACGGCAAGCTGCAGGTTTAGGAGCAGCTACTCTCATGGGAAAAGAGAACAGAATTTCGATAAGTGTTACGAATTATATTTTTCTTCAATAAGAACTCTCGATCTTGGCAGATTGCTATTCTTTTTGTTATTTAAGAAGAAAAAATACCAGTATATAAACTCAAGCAGGATTTCCTAATAAATGCAACCTTTATTGTAATATTTCCCCTCCTCTCTTTTCTTCTTTGTGACCCTCCAATGAGCAAGTTATCTTTTCGGTATTCTCACTGGTCCCAGTTCAGTTAACCATTTACACAAACTGGTCAGATATTTTGTATCAATGCTTTCTTGTGTCTCTCACTTTTCTTCCAACTGTCCAGTGGGTATCAAATTTCCCAAGCCCTCTTTTCTCATTATGTTTATTAGAAATTTCAACTGTCGCTTTGTGAAGTTAAGTAAAAAAAAGTCTATTTTTGTTTCTATTTTCACTAAAAAAACTTCGTTGTTGCTCAAATGTTCGATACATAGCATTTCTAGCATCCTTCTGCAGAATAGTCTTTTCTGTTGGTTCAAATTTCTTCGTCACCAAAGGAAATTTTCCAATATTTGCTACCAAAAAGGAGGGCTGATATTAAGTAACATTTCAGTACTCTTTTCTTTCCTTCAAATATTTTCTGTTTCTTAATATTTTGCTCCGCTTGTAGAAGGTACCATTCGGTAGCCAATATACGTCCGAATTTCAATGTTTTCGGTCGATGCTAAATCATTTCCAAGATATTTAAATAGTTATATTTGTTTGATTTTGGTATCTCCTATTTGCCATTTGCATATTTGGCTGTCCCTTTTGCTAAGAAGCATGCATTCTGTATTCTCGCGATTGATCGTTTTTTGTTTTTTTTTGTTTTTTTAATTGAGCTCACCAAAATGCAAGTCTGCAAATCCAGTGAGACACAAGAGGTTACTGGGCGTGGAAGAGTGAGAAACAGAAACATTGTTAAGGAGCGGAATCAAAAGAAATGTTATCTGGAGGACATTAGAGAGCGATTGACATTGCATTTAAATTTTTGCCAATTAAGCTTGGCTGGAAAATATGAAGCCGGAAGCAATACGCGCGAGAAAAAAAAAAAACAAAAAACTGTTAGCATAGAATTTACGTTTAAACTGGGTCAGTTCAACTATAAATTCATGAGACATCGTCAGCAGTCTAGTCTTTGTTCTATATGTTTTTTTTTGTTTTTTTTTTTAAGCTTAGCGCCCCGACCAAGGCATGACGCCACTAGGATGCAGGGGGTGCAGAAGATTTGTAGCAAGAGCAGATAGGAGTGATAGAAGAAAGGATGAAGGGAAGGATAGTGTGTAAATCAAGGTAACTGGAGATATCGATTGACATTACATTTGAATAGTTGGAGATTATAGCTAACAGGGAAACAGTAATTGGGAAGGGTGTTCCACAGGCGAGAGGTGCGAGGTATGAAGCTATTGGAGTAGAAGAGACGGGTACATTTTAAAGTTTCTACAGTGTAAGGGTGAGAGCGGAATGCCAGCCTCGTAAGGCGCTTGTATTCATGGAGACTGGGGACCAGGGAAAGCAGCTCATCGGAGCAATTGACATGAAAGTATTTGTAGAAGAGACAGAGAGAGGCGACGGCGCGTCTGTGAGATAGTGACTGCAGGCGAGAAACCAGATCAGGGCCAATCATTTTATCAACAACTTTGAAACGAAGTTTTCTGCCTAATATTCCAGCTTGGGAATCAACGAAAGCAGCTTGTCGGAACAGTTGCTGTGAAAATACTTGTAGAAGAGACAGAGGGAGGCCACGGCACGTCTTTGGGATAGCGATTATAGACTAGATGCCAGATCAGGGCCTATCCTGTTGCAAATTCGTCTCTGGGTTTAGTCAAGGGCGTCGAGGCGTACAGTGGGAGATTTATCTGATCTTGTAGATAAATTAAACAAAATCGAACATACAATAAAATTTACCTACGAAATGGAAGAAACACTTTCCCTTTCATGATATCATGGTAAACCGCATTGACAGCAGCTTAGAAGTTAGTGTACACAGAAAAATCTACTAATAAAAATGATCGAATAAAGTTGTATTCCCATGAAACAGTAAAATAAAAATCAATTACGAAAGAATCAACGTATTCTACTTAAGAGCACTCAGAATTTGCTGCCGTCAATATTCATATGAAGAGGAGAAATACATTGAAAACACTCTCCAAACCCTCCAATACCCCATATATATATATATATATATATATATATATATATATATATATATATATATATATATTAAATATGGTGAACAAAACTTGAGTTGCATTATAAAATTTCCCACCATCAAATAATTTATTGTAAATATCTCTACGATAAGCGGACGTTAAATACTGAAATTCACATGACATTTTGATCAGATCAAGAGAAATATATCCCCAAACTCTATCGATATATTTTGCTTGTTACAATTTCATTTTGAAATGGCGTAAAATAAATAACATATACATATATGAGGGATGATTACTAACTCCTTCTTTTGCCTATAAAATTTCAAATTTCTCTGCTTGACAGTGGATATGAGGTTTTCCAATGTACCCGCATTTTGTCTGATGGTGTCTCGCACTGTGTCATTTGTGAGGTGTTCTATATCGGGAACGCCTCAGATGGTTCGGAAGCATCTAATTTCTAATATTTGGATGTTTCGCTTTTATTCTGCAGATAATGTCCAAGATTTGTAAACCTACAGAAAAATGGCCAATAAGAGCTACTAGTTTCCAGACCATCGAATTTAGACAAAAGAAAAGTGAGGCAGACAAAGGAAAAATGGGCTGATGACTTCACCGTGTAGACTTCTGGATGATTCACAGGGACTTAAGCATTGGTACGCAACCAAGACATACGGAGGGAACTGGTCAGGTGTTCAGCTGAGGCAGCGACCTACGACCATATCCCATCATGTGATTGATGATAATAACGCTGATAATACTTTCCTACATACGTGTACTTTTATACGCATGTATGTGGCTATCGTTCTTCACACACACATTCATATATATATATATATATATATATATATATATATATATATATATATATATATATATATATATATATATATATTAGGTTGTCACACATGAAATTCCAATTTTTTGGTTGGTTGTTTATACAATTGTCTATCGAACTAACCTCCTTAGTATATAAAAATAGTTGATTTATTTCAGACTCTTTTTCTTCCCAGATAATTTTTATTTCAATATATTGTTACTCATAAGTCCAATGAAAATGATTACAATGAAACAATGTATATTACTCTTAATGCATGAGGACAGATTTGGAAAAAGTGAATCTTCAAAAACAATGACCAAAGACTCCACTGCATCCTTAAAAGTTAATAGTTACTGTATGATGGTTATTCATTATTAATTCTTACCTCAAGGGAAAAGAATAGAAGCAACATTGTATTGTGGAGAAACTGAGTGTATGCACGAAAA
>OZ010579.1:99336002-99376002 GCA_963932145.1 Acanthosepion lycidas
GTTTTTTTTATTTTTTTTTTTATTTTATCTCTTTTTGTTATTTCTCTCAAGCTCTGTTCTACCATTCAGTTACTCAAGCCCATCAAGTACGTTACGCTCTGCTTTCCTCTGGCTCTCTTTCCCTCAATTTGTCATGTGGGTATCAGATTTTCCAAGCTCTTCTTCCTCATTACATGCCTCAGAAATTTCAACTGTCTCTTCCTGATTTTAAGTATAAGTTTCCTTTTTGTTTCCATTTTCTATAAAACATCGCCGTTGCTCATATGATCGCTCCATGTTATCCGCAGAATCTTTCTACAGAACCACATTTTTGTTGGTTCAAGTCTCTTCTTCATCTTTGAGGAGATTTTCCAGCATTTACTGCCATTTCGGATGACAGATACCACAGTTCAGCACTCTTTTCTTTGTTTCGAACGAAATTTTTCTGTCTATTGGGGAAAGGGACTTGTAACATTCAGTACGTCAAAAATCAATCTTGTGACGTTTTATCATCAAGGTGCAAAACATGAATTGACTTCTGTCCTGTTGATCAATAGGACACCCAATAAGGCTCATTTTCTTGAACCTCTTTTGGGGATTAAATTTCACCCTAGTCACCATATATACGATGCTGAAAAAAAATGAAAAAAAATTGCTTCCTTGTACCCCTCCTAAAAATACTTAACCTAACATGCCCTATTTATACAACAGTCAAGACCAAGAATAGATTGTTGGTGACATATCAGGGCTGCTTCTCACATTCAAGCCTTGACAAAGTTCAAAAACATTTATGCGGTCTTCTCTGCGATGACCTAATTTCAATTCTACATCCCTTTTTTCACAGAAGAAACGTCGTAAGTCTGTGATTTTCATGACAAATGTTCAGATGAGTTCCCTTAATGAGTTCTAGACTTTCAGATCTTTCGAGTTAAGACTTGCCAAAAGTTGTAGACGGGATTGAATCAATCCCGTTTCATTCTTAAGGAGGGAGATCCATTTGTCAAACAGATTTCCGAAAGATTTTTGTGCACTGCAGCCACAGTAGAGGTGATTTTTCTTGGGCAAGATAACCTGACGGCGCCCAAATTCTCCAAGGCCGGTTTTGAATACAGTCTTTCATTCTCCTAGACCGGTTTCCATCCAAAGTTATAGAACCCAGGCTATCCTGCTATTTACTCATAGCTGTTGATGGGGGGAGAGAAAAGGATTCATAAAGTATGAATCCTTTTCCCAAGGATATTAGCACGTGAGTGAATGTAATTGATCCGATTAGAATGTGAACTGTGCTCTCTGATTCCTTAACACGAGCTGATACACTTCATACAAACTTAAATTCTTAAAATCAAAGGTTCATCTTCATCTATCCGTTAGCGCTTCATAATTACTATTACATCCAAAAAAAGAGCCTTTGTTAAGAAAACCTATACCTTGAGAGGCTCTTGAACTTTCTGATGTATGTAGGATAACAAAGTATCAGTATCTGGATTAATATGGTACATTGTCGTTCACAAATCTGATATTCCACAAACTGATTTGATCATGATAGAAACGTTTAATTTTTGTCCAGCACGTGTAAATCTTCCATTGGTCTATAGAGAGAACGCTAAAGAAAAAAAGATGAAAATGATGGTGATGGCGAATCAGAGAAAAACAAGAAGAGACAATTAATATGTATAAGCCAAAAAAATGAAAAGCTAAAAGTGGGAGACTGGTTAGCTAAATTAACAAAATAGCAAAAAGTATTAGATTATTTTATGACAGATTTATAAAACGCGAATCATATTGGACTAATAGAAATTTCACAGTGGTTCACCCAAAAATTGAGTCAGAGAGGTATATATGGGTGTTTTATATGATTCAAAGAAGGTAGACATGGCTCTTATATATACTACTGGCAAAAAGGTGGATACCGATCTGTCTATTTTAGAGTAAAACATGTGTACGGTTTATGCAATAGTCAAAAAATACTCGTAGCTTCGTTTGGTTTGTTTGTTAGTTTTGCTTAGCGGCGTATGAAAGACTATGGGTTATTCAATGCCGAAATCTAAATATTTTGGACACAATTGTATGGCTTCAAGTAAATGCATTTTACACGCGCGTTTATCTACAAATAAAATGTACTGTTAGTAATTCTAGTATGAAATTGTACTGTTTGCAATTTTACTATAAATAAGTGTTATGGTCCAGGTTAGGACCAAGGAAGAACAACACGAACACAAGAGTATAAATAACGAAGGTATATTACACGAAATAATAATACAAGATGTGGAAGGTGTTAGTATGACTGTCAGTCTGGTTTGGAGTAAACTACTATCGGCTCGACTCGATTCGATATTTACTTGCCCCCCACCCCCACGAGGGAAAGATGTGGCACAAGGCCGAGTTTTATGTGGGTTTTTCGATCCCATAGGCTCGGTTAAAAAATGCCCGTAGAAACTGTAAAAAGAGAATCGAGTTGGTCACCCTCCCCGAACGAGGCTCTCCCCTTCGGCGGAGCCTCGTCAGTGTACCTCTCTGCTCAGAGGCAGAGAGTTCGACCAAGCCGAGAAGCTCGACTTGATTCGGTATCTAGCCAGACCCACAAGGCCGAGTTTTACGTGGGTTTCCCGAGCCCGTAGGCGCGGCTAAAAATGCTCGTAGAACCCGTATAAACGGGATCGGGTTGGTCAACCTCCCCAAACGAGATTCTGCTCTTCGGCGGAGCCTCGTCCGTTTCCTCTCTGCTCAGACCGTCAAGCCGAGCTTCTCGGCTTGATTCGGTATCTAGCCACCCCCCCACGAGGGTTTCATATGGCACAAGGCCGAGTTTAACGTGGTTTTCTCGAGCCCTCAGCTTGAATCGACCCTCTTTCTTGAGAGGCGCAGTATACATAGCGTTAGGAAAAGTTCATCCTGTAGTTATAGGAAAGGACCCATTACAATAAGTATGGTTGGTATTATTTATATAAAAATGTATCGCTGGTATTTTTCCTATAAAAATGTAATTTTGTTCTGCTTTGTGGTTCACTATTTGCCGATAAGTGAGACCCTAGCAGCTGTTATCTCTCTGGGTCAGGGTGGTCTTAGGAATAAATGCAATTAGGAGGTGGTTTCACGCTCCTCAAAAACTCCAACCTATCGATCAGAGGACTTGCTGCCGGATGTAGTTTATCGTCATGACCAAGACTAAATCCGGTGAAAACTAAAACAGAAAAGCTAGAAACAATTCCCGTATAAAACTAGAGCCAATAAAGTAAGAAAAGTTACGGTTTACACTAAGGCTAAAACATATACATAAGCCCTGTTTGCACTAACGTCAAAATGTATATATCCCTTCTGTTTATATTAGGATTCAAAAGAAAGAAATGGGTCGAGTCAAAAAGGCAGATATAGGTGTAGTTTAAATCTTGTCTCAAAAAACGTAGCCATTTGTCACCATTACATTAAAATCAAAAAGGTATATATATATATATATATATTAGGTTGGTGCAAAAATAATGACGTAATAATATCGTTTTTTGACGTGCATTTTAACGTCAAAAAACGACATTATTATGTCATTATTTTTGCAACAACCTAATATATATATATATATATATATATATATATATATATATATATCGTAGACCATATGATATGCTCTACTATTGTATCGAGCATTGTTTTTTTAAAATAAAAATAAATGCAAAAACTCTGAATTATACATCTCACTGTTCTTTTATATTATAATATATATATATATATATATATATATATATATATATATATATATATATATATATATATATATATATATATATATATATACGTTTGTGACTCTTGTCTAAGCTGGGCATATATATATATATATATATATATATATATATATATATATATATATAAATATATATATATGTCCACCTTAGAGAAGAGTCACAAACGTTGTCAGACTCTTGATTTACACTAGAATTTGAAATGTAGTTATAGGTTGATACTAGGGTAACAAATTAGACATGGTCCCGAGTTAGAAGAATATACATTCGAGGAGGTTTAAACATTTGTAAATATATAACTGTCTATAATCTATCTGTGATTCTCATGTCCTCTTATAAAATAGTGGCTCAGTTACGTTTTAAATCAATGTCAAACACTCAATGATAAAATTTTCTTGCAATTTTAATTTCGTATTTCTCACGTAATCTAGCATGTAGACGCAAAGCAATAGGAGTTTAAATTCAGGGCTTTTATTCTTCTACACTTTTTTAAATCGTTTCACTTCAAACAAGGCAATAAAGCCACTAAGAAATAGGTGGCTTCCGGAAAAAATGCTGAAGAGAAAGAACAATAAAAAGAACAGGATTCTTGGAGACAGAAGATGACGATTGACGTTGCATTTAAATTTTTGAATATCGTACTTGGCCGGAAAACAAGAAGACGGTGTTCTTCAATGGATAAGTGTGAGAGAAGGAGCTATCAGAATAGAACTTTCGGTTTACATCTAGCTATTTCAATAGTAGGTATTTACTCTGTCTCCCCACTAAAACGAGTTGTGACACAAGGTCTTTTTTAAGGTGGGGACCCGAGCCTGTACATGCGGGCTAGGAAAGAAAACTGCCCGCAGCTCCCGCAACCGTCGGTTGCGCTGGCCTCGGTGCGAGCACCGATCCCTCTTTCTTTCAACAGTAAAAAGATTAGAACTACGGTTAAGTTACCAAAGAGAAAAGCTAATCAGAATAACTACGTAACGGTGGGTGGGAAGTGACGGATATTCCAGGTCCATTCTTGTATGGATCTGGAAGAAAAATCGCTAAATACATAGCAGAAACACTAAAACTGATATGCCTGTAATATTCAGTGTACGGACGAAAGGTAGACTACATTGCAACGGTTGGAAAAGGAGAAAAAGCAGTGTAAGCAGCCATCAGCTTAGTCTACCTCGCTATTTCAACAATAGCTGGAAGATATATGCTCCCTCCAAGAGTATATGTGTGCAGTGAACGAAGCATATTTGTTCAGAACTAAAATTTAGAAATGGTCTAGTAATATCACACAGATACTCAAACACACACATCCACGGTCACAGAAGCACACGAAAGAGAGAGAGAGAGAGAGAGCATTTATATATTTAGACACTGTGAATATAGACATTAGCATTACATGTTGACTGCCAGTTTCACACTTTAATGGCGTCATCAGAAATTTTGGTCGGAGGATCACATTGGTTAACTTTCAATACTGTCTCCGTATATCTGTTTCTGTATCCGTTTAGTGGCCTAACTCCTTACGAGTCATTTAATGTCAAGATATAATTTTCTTTTATGCAATAATAATTTTATTTAGAAAAATATATTGTTGTTAATTTTTTTTTTTTAATGTATTGTCGGTAATCTTTATCAAAAATATATTTTTAATATTTTTTTTTTCATATATTGCTGCTAATATTTTGTTACTATGAAAATTATTGATCGAATTTTCATATTTTCATAGTGTTTTGACGCCAGCTTGAGGTTTAACTATATACCTATATTTAGGAACCTATCAGGTACTACCACTCGGAGTGATGGCGAACCTGAGAACAACAACAATTAAGAGGTGGATCCACGCTCCTCAAAACCTGCTGCTTGATGTAGTTTATCGTCAGAGCAGCAGGGCTCTGTTAATTCCGAAGTCCTTCTTCACTCTGTTTATATATATATATATATATATATATATATATATATATATATATATATATATATATTATAAATTAACTGATTAAAAATATGGTTTCATCGCTACAGAGGAATTACCATGTTTCAAAAGCAGAAACCAAAAACTTCAGCATTAATTCGCTTGAAGCCGAAGCAGAACTAAAGCTTTTAATTTAATATAATTGAATTTGAAGTTTTTGGTTTCTGTTTTTGAAATATGGTAATTCCTGTGTAGCGATGAAACCATATTTTTAAATCAGTTAATTTATATTATTTATGCTCTATAAATTAACATTGAGCACTGTTTTGTAGTAATAAAAGTGTCAATAAGAACGCTAGATTACATATTTTACTGTCCTTTCTTTTTTTACTATAATAATAAACCATATAATTTTCTGTGCGATGTGGCTTGTTCAAAACTCAATACTTCTTAGATAATGCGTCTACATACGAATAATGAAAGCAATATTTAGTCCAGCATATTCGCCACCGCTGCCATTGTCGTTAATACAGTGCTAAGTATCAATAAGATAATTACGGACATTAGCGTAAAACTTTATTCGAAAATTCAGTTAACAGATTATGAATTTATTGATCGAACTGCGTCTATTACAAACTTATTCCAGGAACTGGTTCAAGTTTTGACACAAAGAGAGGAGGTACCCACTGTGTTATCCATTGTCAAACTTGAATATAACTTGCCATGAGGGCACTGGAACTGGGGTATTCTTGGAAGGGGCGTGTGCCGGTAAAGGTCATACTAGACCGGGCCAGCATGGCGGGTTGTCACATCCTGTGAAAGATCTTCTCGTAGAGCCAGCTTCTTCCTTACTTTCTGATTCGAAGTAAATATATCTTCAAGCATGGTTTGATACTCGTCGATATCAGAGTGGATATTTTGAAGAAATTGGTAATGCTGACAACAGATCGTACATGTGGATGGTATCATTAAAGACAAGAAAAGTAACTTAATGTTATCGGAGGAGAAAAGCTGCTTATGTAACTGCCAAACGAAACCACTTATATTTAACAACTTTTCACGGCTGTTTGAAAAACTAGAAATAATGTATGATTGTCTATTTAGGCAGCAACCTCACTTTTATACGCGTTTTGTTAAAAAGGAATCACAAGTAACTGGGGTTAATATTTTGATTTATTTTTCTTGTATTCCTATAATGTGTTTTTCTTTTCCGGATATAAATTATGTAGAAGTTGTTCGATGTGCCCTCTATGTGTCTGAGCACTTTCGACTATTCTTTTAGACATTATCAAGGATGATTTTATTTTTACGTTTAACATTCATTTAAAAGTAAAATATAAAATTTTTGTAGCTTTTTGTAAAACATAAAATTAAAATTCTTTTAGTCTATATAAACAAGGTTTATACTATATTTTTATCTATTAATATATATGTACATACTATACGTATAAATAGTGTAAATTAAGACAACGTCTGCCTGTGTAATTTGTCATGGAACTTAACCAATGTTTGTATAAGTTGTAAAATATGTGAATAAACTGTCCAAAGTTCATAGTTTGTTCTCTTTTTTTCAGTGGCTTTCGGTCGTCTCAGTCATTATCAATAACCGGGTGTTGTCAGTATGATAGACACGATTGTGTTAGCTACATCAAAGAATTTTCAAACGCTAGAATTCAGATTAATTCAAATGCAGGCGAATAGTTCAAACGGCATCAAATGTACTTCAAATAAATAATATACACCTGTTTTTACTACCATATTTTAAAATGACTGTCTCTTAACTTCCGCATATAATGAAGGATAATCCATTTTTATTTTGCTGAATTGAAGATATGGCCGAAAATTGTACCGGATACCCGAGCCGTAAGTAGAGTCAGCAACCAGATTTAAAATTCCATGTTAGCCTGTTTCGTTCCTTTTTTTTTTTTTTTTTTTTCGCACATACCCTTCGGATAGGTAGGAAAGCGTCACATCAGCCCGCTAGATATTCGTTTCATTGGACAATGATCTAAGTTCTTTGGTGAAAACAGGCCGAGAGAAAGGGTATGCTGACTTCCAAATCGTCGGAAAGGCAAAGTGAAACACCACCCATATTATTTCCAAAACGCATAGCAATTCACAGATAATTAAAAAAAATCCTTTGCTGAGAGACATCATCGCCTAGGTTCAGAATGAGGATGGAATTATAATGAAAATAATTGGTAATTAGAAATGGTGCCACAGATGGTAATGGTTAGTGAGACTATATTAGTTGATTATTGTAAAAGAATAATAATTTCTTTACTCACTGTATTTGTAATAAAACTAAGCTTAGTATATACCTATTGATGAATTCCGACCAAATGTAAGATTGCATTTGACCATCACTGCATAAAGTAGTAACCGCTTGAATTTCAAGGTTTTCAGTCTTGGCTCAAATGATAGAGGACAACGCCAATATGTGCATGACGTCACCGATCATTAAACGTTCATATCAGATAAGCAATGAGCCTATCCCTGTCGCACATGTATTGTCGCTCGACTTTATATTGCATGTGCCTCATAACCTTGCCAATTGAGATTTAATGGACGCACGTCATTATCCTGGATGCGAGAATCTAGTTGCGTGATCAATGATTGCAGGGGTTTCAACCGAAAGGAACAAAGTGGCCGTAAATGCACTGAATGTCCAGTTAGTAAATTATGCACGAATCCAACCGGTTGGTTATGCAGGCTAGACAAAAGGTAAATGATACTCCTGTAAGGACGCTAGTGAACATTTGACAGTTGACAACACTTCGATATTTGCATGGGCTTGTGTAGTAACGTATGTTTGAAAATGTGTATGTGTATATATGTGTGAAAATGTGTATGTGCATGTATGTGTGAAAATTACAGGCGGATTTTAAGTATCTGACGACGCTGTTACGTTCACCTCGTACTAATCACATTGGTAAATGCATTAATGTTTCTCTTCTTTGCTTGTATATATATGAGACATGAGTGGATTCTTTACATTTTGAGGTTGACGTAAATGTTTTATATTAAAAACGATTCTAAATCCGACACTCCTTCCAACATTTCAAATTACAATTTAGCAGTTTGAAGATTTTTTACATTATTTTCATTGTTCGAACTGTTGTCCTCATCTTTATTGCTATATTCACGACGTTTAGGCCGTTGTACGCTCAGACCTTCTTCAGATGATAGGTATTTCGAACTGAACCCTTTATTTCGTCCAATGAGGTAGACTGTTCTCGTTTCACGACCCATGCTTCTTCGTTTAACTCAGGTGTCCAAGTTTTTTTGTTCACCACTGCAGTAGCCAGGTACTGAACTTACAATTCTTTGGGTCAATTCACTGGATGAAACGAACGCTTTTATCCACTGGACAATGTGTCCTTAAGGTCACATGGCAATAAAGAAGAAAACAGTCCGAAACAATAGAAATAATTTAAATAATTACAATAGCTCATCTTGGAAATATAGACACAGGTTGATGTCTTCATTCCCCATATCCTTGGAGCAAACATGGCTTTTACAGTGGAGTGAGAATGCACATTTACATGCGCGCGTGTGTGTGTCTTCACATCATGGTGAGTGTCATATGTGTGTCTCAAGTTTCGCCTCTTCATGCGTTAATTTGTTGTGTTGTGTCGCGTTTTCTGAGGTTTGTTTTTAATTATAAGTTGTGAAATATATTTAGCATATGTATTCCTAAATTGAATGAAAATATATATTTTATGGTGAATGCCAAGTTAAACGGAGCGATAATGTAGTAATTGTGTAACCAATATATGTGTTGTAGGCAGCATTATTTTCATAGTGGCATTGTAAGCGTCTAAACGAATATATAGATAGCATTGGTTAGCTTATGTTTTGATTTTATTTTGTACCTCTAGTTGTGAGGATGTTGTGTGACGACATTGACTATCAACCGTTTTTTCATTCTTGAAATCTTCATGTGGTGGAAAATATTCTGCGTCAATATTTTAAAATATAACGTATCTTTTTGTCAAAGAGCTGGAATCCCTTACATTGCCTACACCAGCTGTTGGTTAAATAGCAGTGTATATGTTCTCTATCTTTGTGTTGAAACTAATATAAGAGAAGGGAAACCTTGATTTCCAAATCGGTGAGAAGTCAAGGGGAAAGAACTTTACTGTTTTTGTGATGTCACCGAATACTCGTTGCAACTTTGTAATGTCAACGAATACACAATGTCACTTTCGTAATTCTCGTTGTAGTAGAGACTTTGTAATCGGAGATACAACTATAGTACGCCGTTGAACAAGACTCGTGTCAGGCGCCTTCGAATAACACTCGTAATAATAGTACTTGCTCGATTATAGCCGCTCGAATAGTAACCACCGAATAGCGATCCGAATAGTAATCCGTATAGTGATCAGTATAAAGAAACGGTTTAGAAATAGCATAGAGAATAGCGATCCTTATAGCAATAAAGGAAAGCGTAGAAATAGTAATCAGTTTGACCCCATCACCCGTGTTTACTCCCTGGTGATATGTGTTCAAACCCAAGTGTCGATAACGACACTTTTTTCCTCTATAACAACTGTATTTCCCAAAAGTGCAAAATTTCAAACACCATACTCGTTTTCCTCTCCAGCAATAACATTGGATTACACAAATACACCAGGCAAAAAATTGTAAACCATAGAGTAGAACTGTAAACGAATTGAACAGAAATGATTTTAAAAAATCAGTTAAAAAAATAATTGTAAAGAATAGAAATTCAGAAGAGAAAGTTTAACGCTGTTGGCTTCAGTTTGTCTTAATCTGATTTGCTTAAAATTTTCTTGGCTTATTTATCATAGTTTGTTGACAAGAGAAGCAACGAGTTCACGTCTAATCTTTAAGGAAGATGAAAAGATTTTTTTGTTAGCAGCAAGTGTGAAGATCTAATGTTTTGAAGCATTGAGTTTTAAAGAATCTATGCAACGTATAAAACGAGACTAAAAGAAAGCCATGAAAATATTCAAAATTTTACCTCAACAAAGAAAAAACGTAGTTAAATAAATATGTCCGATACTTTGAAATGAAAACCGCACAATAAAAGATAAATATTCTTTTTTTTTTTTTTTTTTGGCCATAATCCACTTCAATATCTGTCCATATTTCTGAGTTAATATGTCGCAATTATTTACATTATTTACATTCTGCAAACTCTTCTCCTCATCTTCGTTGCCATATCCACACCGTTTCGGCTGTTGTACACTCCAGCCACATGGATAAATGGCCCAGTGGATAAAAGGTTTTTTTAGATCCAGTGACCTGACCCCAAAAGTTGTGAGTTCAATACCTAGCGGCGGAAAAAATTGGTGAGTTGAGTTATAGGGAGATAACTGAGATATCCAAAAGAGGCATGGCACGTGGAAGTAGAACAATCTAGCCGGGTTAATTAAATAAAGGATTCAGTTCGAAATTCAAATCACCTGAATAAGGCAGAAACGTCGTGAATATGGCAATAAAGATGAGGACAACAGGCCGAACAATGTAAATAATATAAATACTAATCCCTTCTTAATCAATGTACTTAATTCAATGCTGAATATTAATCATATAAATAGTGAAAATATCATACCAACATTCACCTATTATGCAAGTGGAAAACTCGTGACATTAATAATCCGTCCTACATAGATTAATAATCCGTCCTACATAGATTTCAAATAAACAAATAGCAATAATTTATTCAAGTCTTTTCTTAACCTTGACAGACATGGTATGTCTGTTCAATTTTCATTGTCCAGTTTTCTGGATGATTTGCTGCCCATGGACATCGTATATATGAAGAGACTGTCCAAAATTTCTCGAGTAATTTCGATCATCTCTCGTCCTTATCATGAATTAACATTGCCCTAGAGATCAGTTTGTCCATTTCTAGTCCCGGAAGTTTTGGGGCTGTTCCATGTCTAATTTAAATAGAAGTGGTGATTTTCTAAGCGTTGCTTAAATATGGCACAAGGACGGAAATATGTGGAATCCAGTGAAGATCGAACTCTCTATTCACTCGTAACTGATATAGCGATACAAGCATTATACCATTTCGATGTGCCCAAATGTAATTATAGGTGTATTGTATAAAAGTTACTATATGTTTAAGATGTTTTGTATCTACAAAGATGCGGTGTACATTTTAAGTAATTAATATATTTAATTCATGATTAAATAGAATTTTAGTCTATTAATGTTTAATATATTCATTTAGTTAATATTTAAGTAATATATTTAATTAATGCCTTGACTTGATCCGCAAATATCATTTTCTGTTAATGCGTAAAATCGTTTATGCCTGTTAAAAATTCCGAAGACAAGATTATTTCACATTTCATCAAGATTGGGAGAAGGGGAAAACGTAGCCCCAAACTGTTTGCTTTATTCTGTGACTCGGCGGAATGGGAAGAAATGAAACTTAGTCATTGAAATTATTTCTATCAAATCCCAAACCAATTCACTAACACAAAACAGGATTTCTGTTTTTTCACCAGAGAAATCAGGAGTGGCTGTTGTGAAGTGGTGCTTTACTGATGACATAGGTAGAAACAGATTTTATAAAAATGGTCTAAACCAAAAAAATAAACATTCTTTAACAAATGTTCAAAGAAAAAGGACTTAGAATAAACGTTTCCAAAAAATTGGAATTGGCACGAGATCATTGATATGACATATCCTAGTGAGAAAAATTCATGAGACATTAATCCATACTAAACACTTGAAATACTTCAGATTATGGATCAATTATAACGTATACTATCTGGCAAAGAAGATCTGGATATTGCATATTAAATAGGCAGCACTATTTACATTATTCGGACTATATTTATCACAACATTTCGGCCGTTGTTTGCTCCGGCCTTCTTCAGGTGGTTGGAATGTCGAACTTAACCTTTTATTTCGCTCACTGTGGTAGACTGTTCTAGTTCCACGTGCCATGTCTAATGGATGTCAGTTATCAGTTATCTCCTGTTAATTCCCCTACTTAAGCAGGTATTGAACTCATAATACCTCATCTCAGAAATATATACAGATACAGAATAGGCAGCGCTAGCCGCCCTGACAGATCGCTGAGCTCGGAAACGAGTCAGCAACAACATGCTCCCGAGCACACTATGTATGTATGTATGGATGGATGGGTGTCTGGATGTATGTATGTATTTGCCAAAGCTCTTAATTGACAAGGCTCTTATTTGCCAAAGCTCTTAATTGACAAAGCTCTTATTTGCCAAAGCTCTTAATTGATAAAGCTCTTATTTGCCAAAGCTCTTAATTGACAAAGCTCTTATTTGCCAAAGCTCTTAATTGATAAAGCTCTTATTTGCCAAAGCTCTTAATTGCCAAAGCTCTTTGGGGGAAAATATTGAGAACGCTTCCTGCCTCTTAAAATCTGTTAACATTACTTGATGTTTCACGATGCCATGAAAGCTTGGGTAAATATGTTTTTGGTAAACTGTCCAAACGATTTAGAATAATGAATAGAGGGAAACAAGGAGATACCTTTGATTCTATACCATGTAAGCAATGAGCTCTTTTTTGTCGCCCGTCTTGGGTATGACGATAAACTACACCCGCGTCCAACAGCAAGACCTCTCATCAGAAGGTTCTGAGGAGCGTGGAACCACCACTTAATTGCTGGTGTTCCCAGGTCCACACTGACACGGTGTGGTAGCAACTGTTAGGGTCCCAATTAAATAGTTAACCACCAAACGGGAATAAAAACATTATGAATGTGTAAAATCGGTTTTAATACCAGAAATACTTTGTAAAAAATTATTACCAGCAATAAAATTTTGAAGAAAAATTATTACCAGCAATACATTTTTGAAAAAAAATATTACCAGCAATAAAAATTTTGTCGGCATTAAATAACCCATTACGGTTTATAAGCCGTAAAGCAAAACAAACCAAACTAAACCGTTCATGCTGAGAATTATATTAGACGCGTAATGGACGACTTCACCTGTGTTTACAATGCTCTGGGACTTACTATGTTCAAAAACTTGTAATGATGTATATTCCTGCACCAGGGAAGCCTTACATAGAGTCAAATATCATTATCTGCAATAAAAGCATTGTCGTAATTAATTATTTTGTTTATTTTGATATCACTTTGTAGCGGACCGTGGTCTTTCACGCGTTGTGATATGAACACGTGTGGCCTCCAATAATCAGGTTTCTTTTATTTGGTACAGTTCTTTCCCTGTGAGTAAGCCTGTCCACAAGGTTCGAAGAAGGATCATCTTTTAGATATCCAGGCTTCATTCGCTCAAATCCATTTTTCAACATTGGCCTGACAAAACGGTTGCATTCAGCTGACAGTTTATAAATTTCGGAACGGGACCATTATTTGATCTGAATGGCTATTTCACAAAAATTGATATGTTTTTTAGGTTAATGCTGTAACCTAGAAAATGTTACTAAACGAGAGATAACCAAAACGGAGATTGGAAATGAAATTTTAATCTTTATAACATCAACATAATACAATACTCTCTAGCGGCGTGAAGTAAGTAAACCACTGCTAGCATATTAAACAGTATAAACAGCATGACGATATTAACCTGGCTCCCCACGAGTAGGTTGCGGGGCAAGCCTAAGTTTAATGGGGTGAAATCCGAGCCCGTGAGCTCGGGTAAAAATGAGCCGTAGACCCCGCATACGCGACATCGTCTATCTTTCTACCTCCCCGGACGAAACTCTGCCCTTCGCCATAACCTCGTCCAGGTTCCTCTCTGCCGAAAGTCAGGCAGTTCGACACGACATGTGCTTCCCAAGCTTGCAGCTCACGCTTGCCGCTCACGCTGCCAACTTAGGCAGCATTACAATAGTGTCCAATGTATTTATAAGGATCGAGACATACCCATTAGTGTTCATAGGTACGATATATAGCAGTTGATTGTTTGGTTTTGTAGCAATTTACGCTGCTGGGCGAAATTAACTCTGGCGCTGCATATTCTACGTTAAATTCTCTTTACTAAATTTGTTATAATTGATCCCCATATTGAATTATTTCAAGTGTTTGGTATTTACTAATTCCACATTCTGAATATTTATGATGGATTTAGGTTCCTTTACTGAATTCTTTTCAATTCCAAATCCTTTTTTCTGTTTTGAAAAGGTTTATCTTGAGTCCAAAGACAGGATTTTTTTTCTAAAAGTACCAAAACTCAGAATACAAATTTGAGGCTTATCGGTTGCTAACTTTTATCCCAAACACTTTCTGCTATAGAAATTCCTGCTATAGAAATTAATTTCATGGCTGACGGCCATTTCAAACCATCGCTACTTAATTAGAATAGTATTTACTGGTTTTGATTTATCTCACAATATAGTGGTAGTCTATTTTACTGTTGTGATTTCTTGCTTTATATTCAGCTCTATTGCTTGCTTGATTTTTATATACAGTGAGTTTTTTCTGTTGTAGAGGTATCGCTTTTGTTATCTATAGATACCTTGCTTTAAACATTAATTGATAAATAAAATTCCTGAACATGATCATTTTTAAATGATTTTATCTTTGATATGCTCATGAATATTTTATACTTTCATTTGGTATAAACCATCGTACAACAAAAACGTTAAAACAAACGCACGGGAAATATCAATAAAACTCATCCACAAATATTCCCTCCATCATGCACTACCAAGACAATATTAAACAGAAATATCTTAAAAATCAGCTATATTTGCACTGAGAACACAATACAGATAATAAAAAGAAAAACAGAAAAAAATAACTTCGAAATCATCGATACCAACACACCCTATCTGTAACTAAAGAGCAAATCAAGTATGCCCCTTAAAGGGTAATTATCCTCAAAGAGATATAGTATACTCAGCCGCAATAGAAACGTTACATACAGTATGTATCCACGCGCTCATGGCGCTGGATGAAACACAAGGACGAGCTTAAAGTGGGACATCGAGAAAACCGTACAACGCCTGATCCATATACCTTAGAATTTGTAGCAGGTCAATATTTACATATAGGTCAATTATAAACATTAGCAATGTTTTCCTGTAGACTCAAGTATAAAAGACATACGTTTACCTAATAATCGAATTAAGAACCAGACATATTTCCCCATGTGTTTTAATATAAATACTACTGATTCTTACGCAGAGACTCACGTATAAACGCGGCCAGTTTTTGCGTATAATATAGACTGTTTATCTATTACAGATTAAAATATAATACCAGCTAATATGTGCCTATAGATCCCAGTATATACCTGATAATATCAGCATATACACACAAATGCACACTTCAGTAATATTAGTATAAACCACTCTGATTTTTACCTATGAACTCGAGTATAATATAAAATAATTTTCGACATTAACACAAGTGTTGATATATTGTAAAATCCAACACCTAAACTTTTATATAGGAATAAAGTGTCGCTGCCAACAATCTAGTCCGATCACCAGAAAGCAAATAGAGGCGATCCCATTTTGAATTAAGAAGATTACGTGACCGTAAAGGAAACGCATAAATGGGAATTAGCGTGACGTCTAATTGATCGCCATTTCTATTCTTTCCTCTATTACTATTTGGTTCGCTATTCCCTATACTATTCACTATTTCTACACTATTTATCTATACCGATCACTATGCGTATTATTATCCGGTGCTTTCTTAGCGAGCGAGTATTATCGAGAAAGTACTATTAGTACGAGTGTTACACGAAGGCGTCTGACACCAGTATCGTTCAACGGCGTTAATATAGTTATATCTATAAAGTCTCTACTACAACGAGCATTACGAAAGTGACAAGTATTTGTTGACATTACAAAGTTGCAACGAATGTTCGGCGACATCACAAAAACAGTAGAGTTATTTCCCTTTGCCTTCTCACCGATTTGGAAGTTAAGGTTTTCCTTCTTTTATATTGATTTCCATTCAAAGATAGAGGACATATTATACACTGCAATTTAACCTGTTTTGACATTACAAAATAAAACAAATTCTTCTCGTTGATTTTTTAAAATAATCAGAATTTCCTGATAGAATATGGATTGGTTGTTCAGGACTAATTGTTACAGGTTTTATTGCTCATGGAACATACCTATAAGCGATTTCTTTCACACTCATACCCAGTGACGCTGCAGTATCTCCAAACACTTTAAGACTCCTTGGATCTCATCAAATCACTAAAAAAAAAGTCCACAAGGTGTAGTACCGCGTCGTTATGGTTCGCAAAGATTTAATGATGCATGAATATATATAATTGCGCAGAATCCATGAAAGGTCATATCCTCCCAGCAGAAATGAGAATGAAAGCAACTCATCTGCTTACATTTCATTAAGATCTGCTGAAGCCAGCCATAAAATGTCGAATCCAATTGTAATTGTTTTCAAGGCCAACGCAGTATTTTTAAATCATTGCGTAACCCTAGAGAAGGCAATAAAGTCACTGCGACGCTAAAGGTTACTTAGAGTGAATGAATATGAGAAAACGTTAGTGAGGAGAAGGGATAATAAAACAGGATACAATGATGGAATACGCCGTTTGAAGTTACATTTAAATTTTTGGCGATCGAAGTTGGCAGGAATGCAGGAAGCCGAAAAAGAGTTTCATCGTCGAGAAGTGTGAGAGCAGAAACTATTAGAATAGAACTTACGGTTATGTCTGCAGAAAAATTGCTATGAAAATCATTATAGAAAAAGCAAGGGGAAGGTACATCACGGCGATGGAAAAGTGCCTGAAGTCAAGGTGCTAAGTCAGGACTGATAATATTGCCGATTTTTCTCTGGATTTTTTCAGGAATCTCGATATATTTAGCAGGTACATCAGACCAGATATGGGAGTAATATTCAATGTTGTGTCGAAGGCTAGACTAATAAATCTGCAAGAAATATTCTGTAGAGTAAACTCATCTGGCACGACACAATGAACCAACATTCTCAGCAGCCGACCGAGTAATTGATAATCTTTTCACTTCGTATGGAAGTGGAAAACGTGAGACCAGAATGCGCAAAGAACGTGGGAATTGGCATCAGCTACACTGATAAAGGAAAAATCGTTTCTCTAAGATGACTAAAAGACAGCACTTTCGTTTTGGAGGCGTTAAACTTCATTACCAAATCTCTTTGCCGTATATATTTCATTTGAGTCAGGTCAGAAATTCATAATTCATAATTTTAAATTATATTTGAGTTGCATACTAGAATTCTTTCTTAATTAACTGCTTTCAAAACTTGGCTTTTCGAACTACTGTCATGAATATATGTGAAGTATTGATTCTGTCTGCATAGGTTCGATAAATTCAAATTAGTGTATGTGTTTACACAATCGAAGTAATTCAAGTACAGCTTCAACGGGAACTCTTTTTATCAGGGGGTCGTTGGGATCTATTCACGTTAGTAAAACTATTGATTTAAATCTGTTTTCTGATATAAGAAAAATAGATTTTCAGGCAATCTCTAATATCAACTAGATGCCCAGAAAGTCTTTAGACATTTTCAAAAATTCTATACGAAAAACCTAAAAGAGGTAGTAACTAATTTTTTTCTGCATATTAATATGTTATTATTAAAGTTCTTTTAATTATGTTAATAGTTATATAAATGTTATGTTTCTATGTTTCAAACAGCAATTAAAGGAATCGACGTTAATCAGTACCATCGGGCCTATGCGAACGCGTTTTCTCTAGCTACATAATATGTGCTTCACCAGGCCTACATACAGTTTTGAATACAGACATTTTCCTTCTCCTAGACGGGTTACCACACAACGCTATGTGACCCAGTATAGCTGAGGAAGCTCGCACTTATTTATTTTTTTAATCATTTCATCCCAAGCAATACAGTAGTGCCAGTAGTACGCAGAGAATTACAGAGAGAGGAAAGTGAGAGAAAAAATGCGTATAGTGGGGATTGAGGAAAGTATGAAAGATGGCAGTTGAAGATGCATTTAAATTTTTGAAAATTGTAGTTATCAGAGAAGTAATCGGAAGGGAGTTTCACTATCGTGAAGTGCTAGAAAAGAAAGTGTTCGAGTTGAAGTGGCGGTTATATTTAACTATTTCAACAGTAAAAGGTTAGGACCTAGATGTCAATCTAATAGCAACTTTAAACAGTTTGAATCGGGGCACCAGGGAAAAAAGCTCTTTAGAGCAGTTGCCAAAACAATATTTGTAGAAAAGACAGAGGGAAGCCGCGTCACGTCGGCGGGAAAGTGAGTGAATTGGAGATATCAAGTAAGGATCGATTATATTGCAGATCCGCTTTTGGATTTTGTCAATATCCTCCAGATGAATATCAGGAGTACCAGACCAGATATTGCAACAGTATTCAATGCACGGTCGAATGGTAGTTTTGTCACCATGAAAGATGGACTCTGAAAAAAGGAAATCTTCTGGCCAGACACAATGATCCAACTTTCAAATAAAGTTGGATCATTGTGTTGCTTCCAAAACGAAACTGCTTTCATCTAACCACCATATAGAAACTTTCCTGTCCGCCATCAGCATGGCTAATGCAAGATTCCAAGAGAGTAACAAACTGCGCCTTCTTGGTCGCATGTTTTCAACTGACTTGAAGTGGAACAACTACACCGAATCTATAACTCCTTGAAATAAATGTAGTTATAGATTCGATGCATTAAATAAAGTCCAAGGTTTGATTCCTAGATAAATTATTTCAAAGAATGAGCTCTCTTATAGATAACATATTTGGAGAGTCGAGCTACGGCCCCCAAATGCCTAAGCACAAACTTGTAAAAAATGTTTTAACTTAGGATGTTCCAATACCAACTTTTTCAATCTGCGTTTGGAAAATCCCGACAGCGCCCATCAAATCGATAAAAAACATTGTTGTTAAATGCAACATCAGTCAATATATATATATATATATATATATATATATATATATATATATATATATATATATATAGAGAGAGAGAGAGGGGGAGAGGGAGAGAGAGAGAGACGAACATAAATGAAGAAAACCGTTCAAACAAGTTAGGAAGACAATGCAGGTAATCAAGAGAAAAAAAATTAAATTGAAAACAAAAACATACATTACATTCAAAAATGGATGGAGGCTCCCATTTTAAGATAGGCTAGATTTCCTTTATTTGCGACATTTGACAAAGGTGTGGACTCTGGGATCGCCTTTACTCGCTCCAGACATAGGAGGGAGGAGATGGTCTTGGTGCTTTCATGTTTCGCACCACAATTCGAGAATTACCATGATTAAAGAAGTGAATATCAATTTATATCCTTTGTGCAACGATACATGCATATATATATATATATATATATATATATATATATATATAGATATAGATAGATAGATAGATAGATAGATAGATAGGAGAGTAAAAGCATCTAAGAAAACGTTAAGAACATTAAAATCCCAGCATTCAAGGAGACATAATATAGTGACTGACGCTGTATTCTACTTTTTGAACAGCCTAGAAAACAGGAAAGCAAGACGCTGCAGAGAAGAAACGATTTTCATAGAACTTACGCTTACATTTAACAATTTCAATGGTAGACTAATAAGACCTAACTGCTAATCTAGTACTACGCTTGAACTCATGATATCGTTGTTCGAAAGAGGAAATTTCTAAGATATTAAGACAAGTCAGTTCGGTTACGCCGCTGATCCAGTAGATGAAGAAGAAAATTTGAAATGAAAAAACCTGACAAATATTTGACATTTGTCAGATTATTGTAGCTATTGTGGAATATGACTGTCTAAAGAGGGCACATCACTATCAGCGCACTTGGAAATGTTCTTAAATAAGTCGCTCAGTGAATTTGTGTACAACTGTCGTTGGAATTCACTTAAAATCGCTAGGAATTGTTGGTGCAATCGAATATTCTTTGTGTAAAGTAAATCAAATATATTTTTATCGTGCCAATAACAATGAAGATTAGAAAAATTGCATCGAAAAGCAAGAATCTTACATCGCTTTCGTAAGACTTTAAAGCAGCGTCCAGTAAGTGTTTAAGTGTCTAAAGTAGTGTCTCGTAAGTGTTTAAATAAGTGTTTAAAATTGTGTTTAAGTTATAGTTTAAAGTAGCATCTAGTAAACGTTTACTTAAGAGTTTAAAGTATTTTCTAGTTTTTAAGTAAGATTTTAAGTATTATATATCGTCTACGTGTTTAAAGCAGGATCTAGTGTTTACGTAAGAGTTTCAAGTAGTTTATAGCGTTTAAGTAAGTGTTTACACTAATGTCTAGTAAATGTTTAAATAAAAGGTTAAAATCGCGTTTAAGTAAGCGTTTAAGTAGCATGTAGTAAGTGTTTATGTAAGAGTCTAAAGTAGTGTTTAAGTAAGAGTTTAAAGTAGTGTTTAGTAAGTGTTTAAGTTAAGGAAAGTTTAAAGTAGCATATAGAAAGAGTTTAGGTAATAAGTTTAAAATATTTTCTAGTGTCTGAGTAAGAGTTTAAAATAGTGTCTGGTGTTTAAGTAATAGTTTAAAGTAGTTTTTAAAACATTACACCTTGATTAAATCTTTGAAATAAAGAAATGCTTTTATTATATTTCAGTTATATTTCCCTTGTGAATTTTTTATCTCTTACATAGTGTGAGGTAGAAGAGAGGACGGACGTTTTAGAAATGGCTATTTTCAGAGGGAGGGACATATTTCCGACAGGTACCATTCGGTCGGTGTCTCATCATTTTGTTATTTGCATTTGAAACCATGGCACTGTGGTCTCCAGAGCGTGTGTCTGCCTGCGAGAGTTTCATGAAGAATAACGAGTTTGTCACAATAGTTCAGCGTGAGTTTCGTCGCCGATCCAACATCCATGAAATCAGGCTGTTCCCACTCGTAAGGCAATCATGCATTGGGTTCATGTACATCGTACACGAGATATTCTAATGAATAGCAGACCGGTGGGGTAGCCATGAATGTTACCTACCCCAGAAAATATGAAACGCATCAAGAACGCCTTCAGAAATGCATCAATGAAAACGGATATCACATGAGGGATGTTTATTTCGTCAAATGCTAGTTCCATTGATGTCAATAAAATTGTTTTTAAGCTAAAATTAATGATGTTGCGAATTTTTTAAAAAATATCCGTTCTCTCTGCATCACTATGTACCTGTTCTTGGAATAAAAATATTTGAATTAACTTTGAAAATAGCTTCTGTAAGTTTGAGACATTAGCATGTATTTCAGTCTTCTATGTTTTATTTTTTGTTATTTGAATTTTCTGGAAATGTGTTTTATCCATAATCAATTAAAATCTTCATTAGTTTTTTTGTTTGTTCATAATATGAAAGCATTCACCCAGCTGCCAGATATGTCTTTATTTATTGTGACAAATTTACCAATTGTTACGTTGATGCGATGTCAGCCATTGCTCTTCATTTGTTCCTCAAGTGGATGACATCGTCTCAATTCCGTTGACCTCTTTTTCGTTGTTCTGATTAGATTTACTGTCGCTCTAGTAATGTTATGAATAATCAAGAGTGGTTCCCCCTTGTTTTGTTACACTCCACTTTCAGGGGGCTATTTCTGTTTACTAGGACTATAAATGGACATTATACGCGGAACTTGTATTTTCAGTTGAATAAAGCTTTCCTAAAGCCGATACCTGCGAAGTTTTTTCATTGCACGTAAAACCTCAAATTTTTACCCACGAAAGTAAACTTCATTATTCTAAATCATGAAAATGACAAATTTAAAATGTTGAGACGCGTCGGTTTAGAAAGACTTTCGTAGAATCTCAAGTAGTGTTATTTTTTTTTAAATCATCAACAATAACAAGAAATATCACCATCACCATCATCATAATCAGAAGCAGCAGCAGCAGCAGCAATCATCATCATCATCATCATCAGCAGCAGCAATCATAATCAGCCCCATGCCCTTGTAAGATTGCAGAATCACTGCACAGCTGAGCACCTGGCCAAATCTCTCTATGTATTTATTCATGCGTAAAGTAATTAAGTGAGTAGACGTGACAGACTTTGCTCAGAGATATCTGGCTTCAGTCAAGGAAGCCAAATGCGCAACGACGTTGTGTCATGTCAGTACTTGCCGCAGAGTCCATTTTACCTTATTATGCTAGATGCCCATTGAACTTATTACGAAGGTACTTTCCACCCTTTCTCGGGCCTTGTTTTAAATAGTGCTGGGTGTGTAGCCACCATCTTAACCAGGAAAGCCTGGTTGGAAAATAGTTCAGTCGCTGATGATTCGACCACATGGTAGGTTTTACTGGAACAGTAGCAATTAGAGACAGAAACTTTTCAATAGGTGACACTATTTATTTTCGCTTTAAAAAAACAAAAAAAAAACAAATTAAATTGTTCAATGACTGAAAACGACAGACTTCGTTTTGAATTTTTTTCGGCATGATGTGCAACAATTTCTGTATGGCATACAACATTTTATGTCCGTGTGTGATTAACATAATCTATAAGGATACATTTTAAATTTAATTTACGACAGTGCATGTAATTATAATGAAGCAATGACCCTGTTGTAGAGTAAATACGACACAATCGGTAACAAAAATGAACTGGGTAAGACGTTTTAAATAAAGAACTCTGTGTGAGTCAGGGATATTTTTGCAGTCAGTTCTAGGCTAGCGATAAGACAAGTTATTTGGGTGACAAGACAAGACAATTTCGGGCAGTGGGTGACTCAGTCAGGTTCTGATAGAGAAACGCCTGAGAAAAATAGAGTGATTAGAGTCAGGCAAGACAAGACAGACAAGACCCCTGACTTCGGGCCGAGGGTGATTCAGTCGGAGCTCTGTCTTCAGATAGAAATTCAGCTTAGAAAAACACATCGGTATTTTACCCGAATCTGCTTTTGCAGATGCTGGGTAAATTTTGACGAGTTGCCCGGTTTGAAACACCCGGTTTCCCCACAGTAAACTTGACCTTGTGTGGTATATAGTCCGCAATGGGGTGACCGGCAGACATCACTCCGCCGCAGTCTATCCAAAGGGACACGACAAGACCTCTGTCTTCGGGCAGAGAATGACAAGACCTTCGTCTTCGGGCGGAGAGTGTCTCAGTCGGGGCTCTGTCTTCAGATAGAGACTTTGCTGAGAACAACAGACCAGTATTGAACCCGGGCCAGATTCTGCGGAGGTTGGGTAAATTTTGACCAGTTGCCAGGGTGTAAACGCTCGGGTTCTTCAAAATAAACATGACCTTATGTCAAAAATAGTCCGCAGTGGGGCGACCGGTAAATAATAGTCCGTCGCTGTCAGTCCCAAGCTCGCGACAAGACAAGACCTCTGTCTTCGGGCTGAGATTGACAACACCTCAGTCTTCCGGTGGAGGTTCACTCATTCGGGATTCTGTACTTCGGAGAGAGACTCGGCTGAGAAAATCAAACAAGTTCGTGTCACACAGTTCACGGTCTGGCTTGCTACTGACAAAACCTCTGTCTTCGGTTAGAGGGTGACTCAATTGGGGCTCTGTCTTCGAATAGAGACTCGTCTGAGAAAAAAAGACAACTACTTTACCCGAACCCGATTTTGCGGGGTCTAGGTAAATTTTTACCAGTGGCTTGGATGGAAACTCTCGTTGTCTGTTATGGTAAAACACACCTCTTCTATAGTTAATAGACTCTCCCACCTAATATAAGTAAGGGTAGTAAGAGAAACGACGGTCAGTCGATGTCGGGCGACCGGCTGAACTCTCTGCCTTCGGACGGGGAGGAACCCGAAGGAGGCTACGCCGAAGGGCGGATTCTCTTTCGGGGAGGTAAATCGGCCCTGAAGCCGTTTATACGGGTTAAATGGGCATATTTTTGGACGAGCCCACGGGGTCGGAGATCCCACGTTAAACCGGCCTTGTGCCACATGATGCCCTCGTGGTGGGGTGACTAAATACTAGTCGATGTCGGACGGTTGAACTCTCTTCCTTCGGGCCGGGAGGACCCGAACGAGGCTATGCCGACACTGAACCCCTTTATAAGGTTTCAAGGGGTATATTTCTGGCCGAGCCCACGGGCTCGCAGATCCCACGTTAAACCGGCCTTGTGCCACATGATACCCTCGTAGGTTGGTGACTAAATACTAGTCGATGTCGGACAACAGTAGTCGACAGTTAGTCGAATACGAAAATAGTCAGCGACCACAACAAGATTAATCTGCGTAATACGTATTATATCAAGTTCCTAACGTTTTGTACGTCGAACTTATTTAGGACCGATTTAGTACAAATACAAGACTCCACTGCGAAATAACTCCACAACAGTGTCACAACTAGTCAGCAGTGGGGCGATCGGTAAATAGCAGTTCAAGACCTCCGTCTTCGGATGGTGGGTGACACAGTTGGGGCTCTGTCTTTGGATAAATACTCGGCTGAGAAAAAAACACAAATTTGTGTCAAGCAGTTTGTTGTCTTGCTTGCGACTGACAAGACCTTTGTCTTCTGACGGAGGATGACTCAGTTGGGGCGCTGTTTCTGATAAAGTCTCGGCTGTGAAAAACAAAGCAGCAAATTACTCGAGACCGCTTTTGCGGAGGCTTCGTAAATTTTGACCAGTTGTCCGGGTGAAAACTTAACCTTGTGCCGCATCTAGTCCGCAGTAGGGTGACCGATAAATAACAGTCAGCTGGAATCAGACAGTGTCATTACGATTGTCAAGCTCTCTGTCTTCGGGCAGAGGACGACCCAGTCAAGGCTCTGTCTGCGGACGGAGACTAGGCTTAAAAAAATAGACAATGCAAAGTGCCCGATATCGCAGTTGTCTGGGGTTGGTAAAATTTTGACCTTTGGACCGAGTGTACGTTCTCAGGTTCTCCACACTAAACTTGACCTTGTGACACATCTCATCTCAGTGGGGAGACTGGATAAATACCAGTCCATTGGAGTCAGGAATGAAGAGTTTCTAAGGACGTTACTGCGAGTGTCTAAGCGAGGCGTAATATTAAAACCGTTGGGAGTGAATTATAACAGACACCAAGCCGATTGCGAAAACATATCTAAGCATAGGAAAGATAAATATAAGCCAATTTACTATTTACAAGAGCTACAGGAGAGATTTGAAAATTA
This sequence comes from Acanthosepion lycidas, assembly GCA_963932145.1. Taxonomy (NCBI): domain Eukaryota; kingdom Metazoa; phylum Mollusca; class Cephalopoda; order Sepiida; family Sepiidae; genus Acanthosepion; species Acanthosepion lycidas. The sequence continues at coordinate 99,361,596 of OZ010579.1, forward strand.
TCTTCCAAAAGCTGAATCATCTAAGCAACAAAATTAAATGATCGAAGATGGTTTTACAGCAGAACATCATATAATGTATCTAATTCGCTAGCATAACATCAGATAACTTTTAATAGCAACTTCCATCAAAAGGTATATATCGACAGTTATGCATCAAGATGCAACTGGAGTTTTTTTTTTTTTTTTAAATCCCAATCAAAGTGATAATGCTTCTAAGAGGCAAGGGGTTATTACTGTGAGTGAAAGAGAATGAAAAGACAATAAATGCGACGATTCAAGAAATCAGAAAATGGCGATTGGCGTTGCATTTAAATTATTGAGAATTTTTTAAGCGACTGCCAACAAGAAACCGAAGGAAATTTCCCTGGCGAGAGAGGAAACAATTTTCTTTTCTTTTTTTAATCAAATTCACCACAAGCAAAACATTAAACCCACTATGACATAAAGGCTTACTAGTGCGAAAGAATAGGAAACAGAAAAAATATGAAAGAGTGGGAACAATAGAAATGTAACCAGGAAGACAGTAGATAACGATAGACATTACATTTAAATTTTTCATGACCAAAGTTATAGAAATTGCAGTTACATCGAGCTAATTCAATCCTTAAACAATGTAGTGGTACGCTCAAAATTAAGCAACCGAAGTGCCAAGAAGGAGTGATAATCAGAACAATTGTAACATTTACAAAAAAAGACAGGGTGAACCCATGTCACGGCGGTTTGAAAGTCACTGAAGTCGAGAGGTTAAGTCAGAACCGATTGCATTACACACCCATCTTTAGATTTTTAAGTGAATCTTGCGATATGCAAATGAACTAGTTTTGGTAGCAATTTTCAATGTACGAACAAATGGCTGACTTATAAATTTGACGAGAAAAACTGTCTGGCCCAACGGAAAGAACAAACCTTACTTGCAGTGGACCTTATAAACACACACACACACACACACACAGAGATATACAGGAATTGGACAAATTAATTGGAACACTTGTTAATTTCAAAGAAAATTTATTTAATATGGAGTTGGTCCTCCTTTAGCCTCACAGACAGCTTTAATACGTCTAGGAATGGAATCATACAGCCTCCTGACTTCATCCAGAGAAATTTTCAGTCATCCTTCCATTAAAACCTTCTCCAGCTCTTTACGACACGACGGTAGAGGATGGCGGCTCCTAACTTGTTGCTCCAAAATGCACCACAAAGGTTCAATAATATTGATATCTTGAGATTGGGAAGGTCACTCCATGTGTTCTAGCTCACTTTCATGCTCTTCATATCTATTCTTAACCACTCGAGCGGTATGTATTGGAGCATTATCGTCTTGGAAGATGCAGTCACCATCAGGGAATAAAGTCTTGACCATTGGATGAACATGATCTCCCAACATTTTCAGGTAATCTTTGCTGTTGATTCTCCCATGCAGGGCAACTATTAGACTGAGACATTTCCATGATATGGCGACCCAAACTATCACTGATGCTTCCATGCTGGAAGAGGGCAGTTAGAGATGTAAGCTTCTTTGAGCTGCCTCCACAAATAAACTCGCCCTGAAGTTGGGAAAAGAGAAAAACTGGACTTATTTGAGAATATGACTTGCTTCCATTGGTCTGCAGACCAGCCATTGTGATCTCTGCATCACTTCAAACTCTTTTGAATGTTGCGAGTGGAGAGAAGAGGTTTCCTCACAACGGCTCTTCCATAATATGCAGCTTTATGGAGCTCACGGTGAACAATTTTAGTAGAAACTGAAACCTCAATAACTCAAAAGGCTCTGAACCAATATTTGTCAAACTCTTAGTAAAATATTTAATTAAATTTAGTGCCATTTTTTATGGTTAGTTTTTGAGATATTTGAGAAATTTGTAATTTACGAAAATAGACTGATTGAAGTTATTACGTAGATTAAACTAATATTAGCTTCAGATTTCTGAAATTTAATAAAACTTATTTTTCTTTTTGTCCATAATATATATTGAAAAGTGGATAAAGGGAAGGGTCTAACGAAATGCTGAAAAACAGATAATAACAAATTTATTGAGTGAGGGAATGTCCACATTGGAGATATCAAAGAAGATTTTCAGAGATCATCCGACGATAAAGAACGCTTTTGAAAATATAAGTTCCTCAAGATGAACGTAAGCTAAAGCGAGTTATAGCGAAACAACCACTTATGACCAGTGCTCATATCTTTGAAATAGCTGGAATTAATTAAGACATGAAGCACATGTGTAGCATAATCTGTAAATTGTTATCTGTAAAAACGTCTCTTAGGCAACTTCCTTTCACTAAAACAAATATTTTAAATCATCAAAATTCGTCTAAGAAATACATCAAAATTGAATTTTCTAAAGTAATTTTCACAGACGAACCTCGAGTGACATTTGATGTAGCTGATGGATGACCCAAAGGATCACGTTCAGACGTGCCTGTGGCTAAAAGTAGGTAACGAAAATAGGGTAGTGTTATGATATAGGCTGGAATTGTTGGCCAAAACATTATTGAACTTTTCAAACTGAACAGTGAAAACTATTGCGATTTTATGAATAAGACCTCCTTTGCATTGTACAAGTCCCAGTTTCGCAGTTTCAAAGTGAAGTATGTATTTATGCACGAAATTTCCTTCTCGTGTATTTAAGATTAACCGGGAATTATTTGAACGTAAAAGATTTACAGGAGAGAAGATAATGGAATGGCCACCATCAAGTGCCGATCTGAATACGATCAAAAATTGTGAAGATGAAATTATCTGAAGGTGGCAAACAATATAACAGGAAAACTGACTTATAGAAATCAATTAAAGCTACCATTTCGGAAACTGACCCTACTGAAGTAAAAAAAAAATAAATAAATCAATGTTTAATATATATATTAAAATGTAAAGGATTCAAAGTTTTATCATATGCGTTTGTTATTTGTTCTGTTATAGGTGTTGATCAATTTTAGATTATTTTATTACCTTTTTATGAAATAAAATGCGATTATTTGGTTTTGATATGTCCCGTAAAGGGATATATTTGAACGAAGTAGCTAAGTGGTTTTGGCTACTATAACCAAGTAGAATACGGTAGCAGTAATCGACTGGTATGCGTCGTAGTCGCAGGTAAGAAGTGTAGATCAATGGCGTAGTCCAATGAGCGTCATTATAGACTTAGCTCTCAGACTAAGGCTCTTGACTCTCCTACACATCCAACTGTATTTATGACGGACACCAACCATATTCCAGTGAGGAGGAACACAAGTGTACGCATATTCCATTATATCAGGTTTTGACAGCATTTTGTAGAATATATCAAATAACTTCAACAAACTTCAATAAAACATATTGATACTACCTAAAATTATAAGTCAGACTTTGTTTTGACACTTAAATTGATTGTTTAAATTTTGAAAATTTTTCAAACCAAATTTGAATTATTCATGTTCATATGATTTGCTTAATTTAGGTTCTTTACATGACTCTTAGCATGGTCCATTTATGGTATTTTAAGCTATATCTTTTGCAGAATCGTATATCTGTTGACTAAAGTCTCTTCTACATCTTTGATAAAATTGCTCCGCATTCACTTGTCAAATAAGAAGACTGATGTTATATAAATAATTTGAGTAATTTTTTTATTTCTTTTTTTTTTTTCTGAGTGGAAAACGACCGGATGTACATAATATTTACAAAAAAATTGTCTTGGTTATTTTCATGATAAAGCGAACCCAAGTCAACAATTTTACTCATTGTTCCTATCAAGTAAATAAACCATCACATTTAAATGGTAATGGTAATACGAAGTAAGGCAAAAATACCACCCGCATATACCTTCCAGAAATAATTCTCACATAATGTTAAGACATTGAATAGATGAAAACACCATTGGCACTAATGTCTTACAATTATGTGGGAGGTATTTCTTGGAGGTATATGTGAGATTTATCCCTGCTTTATCCTGTATAAGCTGTATATTTAGAAGGAACCATTTCGGAATTAATGACCAAACAGCCATTACCACTGACACTTAAATTTTCATAAAATCGTTCTCTTAAAAAAAATTTCCAGGAAAATAGGTTTCTAAAGACCATAAGCTGTTATCGCTCTTTCCAGTATTGAACACTCAAAAAACAAAAGAATTAAATAATCCCTTGTTTTTTTTTTTTGTTGTTTTTTTTTTGTTGTTTTTTTTTTTTTTGCTTTTTTTTTTTTTGTGTGTGTGTGGCCGTTTCGTTATAATGATTTTCTTTTATACAATTGACCGATCGGAAAAAGCCCGGTTCAGTTGATGAACAAACGATCAATCAACCACTTTATTTAATTTGAGACTCATCTTTTTCCTTCTCTAGCCGGACACGTCTGTCACATTGGACCCAAGTCGATGAATTGAAACAAGCGGTGATTTTGTAAACTGCCTGATAGCTTGTGTTTTTTTCCCCTTTCTTACTAGATCGAAATATTTCTCCCCAACAGAAGCCATTTTAAGACGAGCTACAACCGATAAACGAGCATTATTACGATTTCTTTAATCAAGGGTTATTATTATACTTCCTTTATTTTCTGTTATTAAGGCTAACGGCCATATCACGCTGAAACAGCTATTCTTGTGCGATCACCGACGTACAGTAACCTCGAGCCTGGTCAGTAACTAGATGGTAATCGCTTGGAAATAGCGGGTGCTATAAGCTTGGATCTGCGGGTGGTGTAATGGGTAAGTTCTCGAAAGTGGAAATCGGTGACTCGAGTTCGAATTCCAGTCAAGTTCTTATATTCACTTATGCGTAGATATCCTTAGAAATGATATAGCTACACCTCTTCTCCACCCCATTATAAATTAATTAGTGGGACTTGTATAAGTAAATTCTTACTATCTCCAAAAAAGATATTACAATCTGAAATTATTTTCTGGCATTACATCATCTGAAAAAGGGTTATAATCCGTAAAAAAATAAATTAATTAGTCAAATGCTTTTATTAAACAAATATTTCCCCAGTGACGACAAAAATGACAAATCTCACAATTATTGAAATCTGTTCATAAGATGCGTCTTTAAATACATTTGTACGCTTATAGAAAGTGTTGTGGATTCCGTGAATGGAGTCCTGCACAAATAAATAAACAACGCCAGTAATTGGGATAGAAAAATAAGTGTATTAAACGTAAGAATACAGACTTGAAGTGAAGATTAGTAGTCCAGGAATGCGCGTTAGTAGGAAGTATATGTACAAGTCTCTGTAAGTAAAGCCGTAGTCATTTCTCTTTCTGGACTCTTGTATAACTCTCTGAGAACACCCTGTGTCTGTCTCCGTATCTCTCAACCTGTCTCAACGTATCTCAACGTATATCAACGTATCTCAGTATTTAATATCTCACCCACGAGGAATATGTGTGGCACAAGGCTGAGTTTAAAGTGGGTTTCTCCGAGCCCATAGGCTCGGTCAAAAATATACCCTGTGAACCCGCCTAGACGGGTTCAGGGCCTGTCTAACTCCCCGGCCGAAACCTTGCCCTTCGGCAAAGCTTCGTCCGAGTTCCTCTCTGACAAAGCAGAGAGTTCGACAGACGTCGAACACAGTCAGACTGTATGGCGACCTATCTCAACAGCAGGTATTCTCTCTGTCAGTATAAGTATACTTTTGGCGAGTCCATCTTATGTAAAAAGGGGAGAGCCCCACAACAGAAAATATGGTTATTCACAAGAGAAAAGCCAAAGATGCGACCCTACAAACTGGAGATATCAACATCAAACAAATACAGAAGTTTATATTTCTGGGAATTATTTTAACAAAGGATGGGAAATGCGACATCGAAAATCCAAATATTCACTAGATTAGCGAAAGATTAATTCTAAACGCTAATCAATGCGTGAAGAATCTGAATCTGAATCACTTTAGTACCAAAGAAAAGAGTGCTAGATTTCTATATGTAATGGATCCCCTTATATGACAGTAAATGCTAGAAATCTCCTCACGAATGAAGAAAAAATGGAGCCAACAAAAATGTGGTTCCACAGAAGGATACTGAGAATTCCATGGACTCAGCGAGTAAGCAACGAAGACGTCTTGAAGAGAAGAGCAATAAAATGAACACTTTGAATGAGAAAAAGACTGCTAAAATTTCTTGGACATATAATGAGGCAGAAACGCTTGGAAAATTTACTCCCACATGTATAGTGTTGCCAAGAGAGTTCTTTTACGATAATGTGACATCTGCAAACTGAAATCGAAATCCCTTGTGTTGGGGTGGCTACTATTGCCAATGCAGTTATCAATTATACCGTGGAGGAACCAAGCAGGTAATAGACGGGTAGAAATGAAAAATCAAACGCTCCTTCAGCAAACTCCTTCTTCAGCTAACTTGATGATGAAGCAGCTGTACCAGGGAACAGCAACTCAAAAATCGGCTGGGGCTACCACAATCGACTCAACCATATATATATATATATATATATATATATATATATATATATGAGAGTCGATTCTGGTTGACCAAGCCAATTTTTGAGGTGTTCTCTGGTACAGATGTTTCAACAAAAACAAGATAGCTGAAGAAGCTAGGAGTTATATATATATATATATATATATATATATATATATATATATATATATATATATATATATATGATGGAAATTAAGGAGGACTTGAGATAATTAATTCTTGAATTACTTAATTATCGCAATTCCTCCTTAATTTCTATCATTTGTATATCTTTACTTGAACCGGCTTCTAATGCTCCGGATGGGTAAAGGAAACTTGGATGAGTTCCACCACGGAATTTTTGAATGAGAAGCGAAATATCGAGTCTAGTTCGCTATCTCTTCGTCACCGAGGCCTGTTACTACAGTTGGTATGACGTTTGCCTGTCAATGTAACTGTCCGGTTAGTGGATGCGCACTGCTGATGAGTCCCAAATATAGGACGAAACGGCCGTCCAGTGCTTTCTCTATTCTGTTTAGGTTTCTTCTAGACTCGATGAATTACTTGACATATATATATATATATATATATATATATATATATATATATATGTAAAAAAAAAATTGTATCAATGACGAAACCGATGGTCGGGCTTGTCGGGCTCAGCCTGAGCGAGTTAACATTTAAGTATATCTATTTCAAAGCAACAAAATCGTTCGTTGGGCGTCGTTTTCATTCTTGAATTCTGCTTGATCCAAAATTAATTGTTTTACCTCCGTGCCTTAAAATTTTGACCGAAATATATTTCGTTGATATTGCTCATATTGTTCATAATAAAGAAGAAAGAAAGAAAGAAAGAAAAAAACAAAGAGAGAAAGAACAAAGAAAAACAAGAATTAAATAGAATTAACATAACAAGTCGGGCTGCGTAGATCTGAGCCATTTCAAGCTGGAGACATATATAATAGTTAATGTCTATATTTATTTATTTTTTTTTAATAATCTGTTTAAAATCTATAATGATTTCTATGCCCTGTTTTTCAAAGAACACATTTGTAATTGAAATTCTTGTTGTCAAATATCTGTTTTAATAATTTATTCTGTACTGTATAAGTTTTTGGTGGAATTTATCAATTGAAAAAGGGCAAAATAAGTTTAGCCCGACATAAAACCAGCGAAAATCAAAGAAAATGTGACCGCCTTAACTCGTCAACTGCAGGCTTTGGGTTAGGATTGAGAAAATGATATCAGTCAGCAGTATTTATCGTAAACACACAGATAAAGAGATACATAAACAGACTGACGGATAGACATATGTACAAACACACACTCAAGATAGATACACACATTTTACATGTCTGGAAAACATTTTCTAAATAAATATTTATGCAATTGTTACAGTTAATATAAAAATAGCAAAATGTGTTGTTTTGTTGGGATTTTTTTTGTTAATTTCTTGTACAGAGATATGAGAAATATTTTACTCAGAGTAAAGAAATCATTTTAGGATCTAAGTTATACCAATAGTATATTTTATTAAAGATTGTAATGTGTCCGACAAACATTGATGTACTGAGTCGCCATTGACTTATATTTAGCATCAGGAAGATACAGTTGAAGTTTCAAGGGTGCATAATAAGAAAAGAGGGCTTGGAAAATTTGGCACTCACAGGGCATATTAAAAGCAAGGTTTACAGAGGAAAACATCTACCTAACGATCTTGTGTAAATGGTTGCCATAATAAGGATTAACAGAGAGGGGGGAAAGACCAAGTTTAGTAACAGCGACAAAGGCAAGAAATTTGGGAGAGCTTACATCATCAATGGACATAGCACAGGATAAGAGAAAAACTTATCTTATTGTTACTTAATTATTATTTTTGCACTGACACATCTATGTTTATTCGAACTCGTCTTATGGATTTCTCATTTCGAGCTGCTCTGCATGACACCGCCCGGACTTCCGTCTGGATTATAATGAGGATATAACATCAAAATAGGGACAACATGCTTCTTAATTCAATTATTTCCATTTCAGTTCGTTTTTAGTGTTTCATATCTTAAGGGCTATCCGAATAGTCCGTCTGCAATATTTAATTTCCATGTTAATTAAAGCTTACAAAAATTGGTACTGTAATCCATGTTCGAGACAATTGTCTTACTTCGTTTCATTCAAGTCATCGTCTAATTGGAAAAAAAATTCAAACTATTATCTGAAACGATTCGCCATGAATTCAGATTCCAGCCAAACAATCGTGCCAAACATCCTGCGCCCCTTTAAAAGAAGCAACCACATTTCAACAAAAGTTATAATAGAAAATCCCGGGAAACAAAGCAAAGGCGTAATCTTTGAAGAAAAAAGTATTAATCATTCAAAAGCGGAGACTTATAGCGAAATAAACGGGATTATCGATGATCGATCAGATCCCATAAAAATCAGGGGAAAATGCAATAAGAAACGAAAAACATAAAAACCAAACTGACCACGTTAAAATCTCAGCTTGCCTTTCTACCGATTGCTCTGCCCTAAACTGTCCAACTTATATATTTTTCATCAGACCGAAAGTAAAGATAAAACCATTTTTATAACACGCTTATCTTTCTCAAGTCTTTTGCTTAAAAATTCATTAGTCATACACACACATACATACATATATATATATATATATATATATATATATATATATATATATATATATATATTGTTATACATTATTTATATATACAAATTATATTTTTATTATTTATATATTTTATATTTATATATAACAATGAAATATATTAAATAATTGTCGGACTTAGTCCATTTCGTAGTGTGTGTGTATATATATATATATATATATATATATATATATATATATATATATATATATATATATACATATCCATGCAAACAACTAGAGAATGCCCAACATGGCTTCAATACAAGAAATTCGACTCTCTTCCTCTTCGCAACAATCTATTGTCATTTTGTATCGGTTAATATTAGTATACTTTTTGATATATCTTAACCATGGCGCAAAAGGAAATCTACATTAAGATCCCGGCGAATTTATTTAAAAGAGATAAATATATAAAGGGTGTTTCATTAAGATGGATTATATATAAGGGTATTTTATTAAGAAAGATCAAACTCAGCAGTAAATAAATCAGTGTTATTGGTGAAAACTTATTTATTTCTCTATTGGATCATGTTATTTAAGTCATGACAATTATGTGTGAAAAATAATATCGTCCAAATGTCCACCAAATCTAAAAGAAAAAGAAAAAAAAATAGACGCTTAAACTTAATTTACATTTAAAATCGGTCCAAGTTATTAGAAAACCGTTTATATATATCAAGCAATTAAGGCAAACACATCAGGAAAAGTAGTAGTTTCTAAGTATTGAATAGTTTTTCTTTCCATTCCACTGGAAGCGATGGAAGATTATATTCCCGGTGATTAAGTGCCTATGTTTAATATATGCATAGCGTGATTTTCATGGTATCGTAAAGCGGATTTACAACAATAAACTCATCTAAAACATTGCTAGTGACCTTTAAACAACGATAGATTCCGGTGCACCAATTTTTTATATTCAATATTTCTAACAAAACCGAAAAAAATATGTACGGTATTTATAAAACATTGTAATTATGTATGATTAGCATTATTCTTCTCCCACAAGTGTCTTGCTATCAAATTGGTGTCTCTGCGTGCTCATGTTATTGTGATTGTGTGCATGCATATTAATATATTTGAAGCAATATCCATGTATTATTGAATCTTTCTCACCCCGTCACCTTCTCATTTTTTTCTCACTGGGTACATATCATTTAAAAAATACATTGAATATTTTCAACGTTGTTTTCTGTAATTTAAGCCGATAGCTGGCACAGAAAAGGGATTGAGATAAAATCCTTTAAGCATTATATTAGTTTTTGTATTGTCGTCATACTTTGTAAGAGTTTTGTTAATTTAATAAGAAATACGATTAACTAAATATTTAAATCGATGTCGAAAAGTTAGGAATTAAAATTTTGAAAGTGATAGTGTCCATGTTAGAAAAAAATATTGTAACATTTTCACTGGATTTGATTAAATTTATTTGGTTTCTTTGATATTTTTACGTAAAAGACACGATCTTATATTTTTACGTAAAAGACAGAGAAACCCACTTCTCCAGTAACTGGCGTGTTTATCTAAAAATAAAGACGTCTAAAATCATCTTCATCCGTGCCGTCTGCCAAATCAGTCGGGTTTCAATCACGGCTTGAGGCAATCGATATCTATCACACTGATGAGTTGTGAAACAGCGAAACAGACAGTCTGTCTCTGGATGACAATATGGATGACAGTACATTAAATGCTCCTGAAAAAAAAAACATTTCGGTTGAGAACTATATATTTATATATATATAGTGGAGTGTACACAATATCGGTGATACGGCCTTTATATAGAGAGAAATTGCGGGCTGACAGTTTATGTTTTTAAACGTTCTTCAAGCCAAGTGCTGTATTAAATTGAGTGGGATATGTCGGTGAAGAGAGATTTAAAGGAATTTGATAAGGAGAATTCATTGCCAGGTTTTATTTTTAGGGGTAATTATGGGTGTTATTTAGTGCCATGACCACAAAATTGCATATTTTTGCTGGTTGGGTGCTTGGAGAGCGTGTGTATGTATTTTCTTACGATATAGTTGAGAGAAGTATATTGGGCCAAGATTTGGTGTAGTCCTACAGCACACACACACACACACACACACACACACACACACACACACACATATATATATATATATATATATATATATATATATATATATATATAGTTAAGTTATGAAGAAATTGGTAATCCGTATGCGTAGGCCAAGGAGGATGAAATCCTGAGAGCTCAATGTAAATCCAGCGCTAATATTTTAACGAAAAAACAGACCACTTTAAGGTACAATCATAATAATTTATTTCAAAGGAAATTTTAAAGACGCCGAATCATCAGATAGCAGGTCTGGACACTCCTCTTCCCCAATACTAAGTATGATTGAGAGAGATATGAAATTAATCCCTCCCTAAACTCTGCCATGTCTCTTTAACTACCCCTTTCACACTCTCTGTTAAATTGCAAAAACTTACTCTACCCATCAATTTTAATTACATTTTTCATTTCATTTCATTTTTGGAAGCGCTATCTGATGATCCGGCGTCCTTTAAAAGGGTTCTGATGAAATAAATTATTATTATGGAACCTTAAAATGGTTTGTTTTTCTTTAATATATATATATATATATATATATATATATATATATATATATATATATATATATATATATTAGAGAACCGGTAATAATGAATGGTGTGTGGCTAATGTAATTGACGTGAAAAGAGCAAACAGCAAGCCGTGGTCAAATTGCAGCCGAGTTTATTGTGCACTATGGCCTTTGTAAAAGCATGAATCATTCTCTTCTCACACAAGCTGTCGGTTGAACAACAGACTTGCATGGGTTCTACATCTTTGTTTGACAACCAGTTCCTTCTTCTTCTTCTTCTTCTTCTTCTTCTTCTTCTTCTTCTTCTTCTTCTTCTTCTTCTTCTTCTTTATGGTTTATCCTTTCAGGGCATTGGCGGACATAGCACTCCAGAATTCCCTGTCATTTGAAGCTCTTAATTATTTTTAATTTTGATTTTCTCTCCTAAAGCTTACTCCTCTGTCCATTTACTCAAGCCCGCTAGGTTGTTTAATCGTTATTTTCGTTTCCCTCTCACAGGACAGATTTTCAATCTGTTATGTGAGTATCAAAGTTTACAAGCACTCTTTCCAAATTATGTGCCCTAGAAATTTCAACTGATTCTTCAACCTGCCTGTGACTATCTAATTTTGCAAGCTATCATTCATCTTCATACACCCTAGAAATTTAGTAGTTTAGTAGTCAGAAAGCTCTAAATTCAGTACCATGAAGAAGGTAACTGGAAGACATTTCACTATATTTCCAAAGAAGTCACGTCAGTTCACAGATATAAAAAAGAAACTGTGGAGAGCCGTGATCGTATACGTTCAGATAGAAAATGGTATCCGGTAAATCGCTTGAAATGAATTGTCCGACAGTAAATTGCTCGAAATCAATTGCTCGAAAAATAATTTCTTTAACTATCAATTGCTCGAAAGGATGTTTGCTCGAAATCTGTGGTTAAAAAAAAGCTACCTTGTTTCTATAAAATGAAATAATACAACTTTATTGTTATTAACTGAACAGTTAAAATTAAAGAACGAGTACATTTATATAGCAGGTCTTATTTTTTTCCTACAAAGGCAGTTTGCTCGAAACCTGTGGTTAAAAAAAATAAAACACGTGCTAAGAATTTCCTTTTTTGCACATTTCCTGTAGATCTTATTGTTTACTGTTTTGTCCTTAATATATAGATATCCATCCAAATACAACTTCTTTCTTTTTTCGCTCTCAAAAAAAAGTTATGTCCATCATTAGGGTTCGAGATCTCCAAAATTGCTGAAATAGAAATAGAAAACACATATAGAAAAAAATCAGAACTGCTAAAGTTGAGTGTTGTGGCTCCTTTTATATCCAGCTCCGTTGACGTGTCGTGAGACAGTGCAGTTTACGTCGTGCTTCGAGCTTTGAAATTACATCGAGCAATCTGCCTTTCGAGCAATTGATAGTTCAAAAAATTATTTTTCGAGCAATTGATTTCGAGCAATTTTCATAGATCCATTTATCTTATTTCAGAGACGTTGTTTTTACAAATAAATTACACAAAAATCATACTGCGTCTTTTATATATAAAGTTAATCTCCCGTTGGATTGAATGTTAGACGGCCAAGTTTAAATTCCCAATAGTATCATTTACGTAACCGATGTTATTGTTAATATTACTGAAAATGCCATTTTACATGGATCTAGGTAAATTGCTCGATATCATTTCAAGAAGTTACAGAATAGAACATTTAAAAAGCCAGTTATAAGTTTTGAATATTTCGCTCAATTTTTTTTTCGATTTCTCATAATTCTTTCTATTAATAATTAATCTTTCTCGTAATAAGGCAAAAAATTTCCCCACGCAATGACCAGTCGGCCATTACAATCAAAGAAATACACTATTTCCAGTGAAAATATTGTATTTGCTTTTCTCTGCTGATAACATCCTATGTTTCTCCGTACACCGTAGTTCGATAATCAGTATTTTTCTGATCACTGAGTGTTGGAAATATTAAAAAAAAACATTGAGCGATTTTCAAGGAATTGTATTGAATAATCCAGAATGGTTTCCCCTTGTTTTGTTACTCTCCTCTTTGAGAGAGCTATTTCTGTTTACTGGGACTATAAAAGGACTCTATACGTGAATCTTGTATTCTCAGTTGAATAAATCTGTTTTAAAGCCTACCTTTGCGTACTTTTGTCATTCCAACGATAAGAACAAATTCTCTGTAAAATTACAATGTGGCGCTAGTTCTCATTTGCAATGTGTCGTATCTATTTCATAAAATCCAGAGTAAATCACCTGAGGGATGGACTCTCTTAGGCAAAGCACTTAATTGGAAGGAGTAGGTTTAATTGGCTTAATGCCAGCTCTGATATTAGGGTAGGTACAAACAGAATAATAAGAACAACTGCTATAGGCATTTACATTAACTTTCGAACTTTTTTTTTAACCGATATTACTTCTTATTGCTATAAATGTTATTTTTTGTAATAAGAATTAATGTCAGATAAAATAATCGTTTAGTGTACGAAACTGATGCTAGCAGATAAAGATTCGTATAAGTCCCAACAAGTAATCTCCACTCCTTAAATATCGGTTTTCCTGACTAAATTTGTAACTATACGTTTCGGCTATAGACGCAGTTTTCATGATAGAAAACTGAGATACTGGTGTTATGAATAACCAAGTGTGGTCTTCCCTTGTTTTGTTACTCTCCTCTTTGACAGAGCTATTTCTGTTTACTGGGACTATAAAAGGACAATATACGCGAAACTTATATTGTCAGTTTTATAAAGCCTACACCTGCGTACTTTTGTCA